>JANFOE010000128.1:0-600000 GCA_025667525.1 Glebionis coronaria
TGGGCTTAATAGATTTGGCCCAAATATACGGGTTTGGTGCTGACGTGGATTAGGCATATGATAAGTGACGTGGCAAATCCCTCCTGTTATATATAATGTAAGATATATATATATATATATATATATATATATATATATATATATATATATATATATATATATATATATATATATATATATATATATATATATATATATATATATATATATATATATATATATATATATATATATATATATATATGTATGTATATATATATACATACATACATATATATAAATATATATATATATATATATATATATATATATATATATATATATATATATATATATATATATATATATATATATATATATATATATATATATATATATATATATATATATATATATATATATATATATATATATATATATATATATATATATATATATATATATATATATATATATATATATATATATATATATATATATATATATATATATATATATATATATATATATATATATATATATATATATATATATATATATATATATATATATATATATATATATATATATATATATATATATATATATATATATATATATATATATATATATATATATATATATAGTGTAACTTTATTTACAGAACCTATCTTAGTGACAGAACTTGCAGAACTCTTGTTTTTTAAGGCAAACATGTATGTTTGAAGGAGTACATGTATGTTTTTAGAAAATATATTTATTCGTGAAGCATATTTGAAGTTCTTTTTGTCAAAATTAAATAAAATTAAAAAAAAGATATAAAAAAACATACATGTTTGAGGGCGTGCATACATGTATGTGCACACATTAAAAAACATACATTTTTGAAAGCGCGCATGCATGTATGTGCACCGATATAAAAACATACATGTTCGCTTTCATAAACATACATGTAGGCCTTCAAACATACATGTTTGTCTTCAAAAATAAGAGTTCTGCAAGTTCTGTCATTAAGATGTGTTCTGTATATATATATATGTATATATATATATATATATATATATATATATATATATATATATATATATATATATATATATATATATATATATATATATATATATATATATAATATATATATGGGGCTAAGTTTGACATAGGAAAATAAAAGGCGCCATGTCATATCCTATGTGGCATTATTTCATTGGCTACATATTTTATACCTAATATATAGTTACCTATATATTTATTACCTAATATATATTATAGATATTTATTCAAAAAATTCGTGTTTATAAAAAATCGACCATATTTATTCAAAAAATTCGTCTTTATAAAAAATCTGCCATATTTATTCAAAAACTAAATATCTGTCGTGTATTTTCTTTGTTAATAGATCTATTTTTAGTAAATATATAATAAGAATATTCATTATTTTATTTTATTTTCCAATTTTAATTAATGTTACATAAAAATTAGCAGTAGATATCTACTACTAAAGATTTGATCAAAATATTCCTAAATCTATTTTTACTAAATATATACTTGAATGGTACGTATTATATTGTTTCTGTAATATACGCATCCTCTTTTTTCTTTAACTCTCATGAATCGGTGTATAAAGTACATGTTCTCCTTCATCGGTAAATTTTATCTATTTTTCATTGCATTTTTATAATATTTTTATCAATGTATATGCTTGCTAACACGGGGAATGTTTTTTATGTCACATATTATGTAGAGAAACTTCAATCTGAGCATGGTGAATGTGCTAGAGAAAGATCAGCCTGCACCGTTTAAGACCGTAAGAATTTGTGAACCGCGTTTATCTTTTTAGTTGTTGCAAATCTTGTGCCAAATTGGAACAACATTGAATTTGATGTATTATTTATTCTGATTCGGCTGTAATATATTTTTTGAAGTTTTTTGGATCTATTTTTAAACTGAATTGAAGAGTAAGTCAATTAGATTAGATAATTATTTGGGGAAAAATGAAAAGATATGTCTCGGTGTCATCATATGCTGGTAACCTAATGATTGCTCTTATTTTTTTCTACAGCTTCTTTTAGCTAATCAGAAAAGCGTCTAGAGATTGTGAGTGTGTTAATTGCAAATAGAAGCAAACTCATTCAGTTTTCTGGTGACTATTGAAAATCGTGTGTTGAGGTCATTATACAAGAGTATTTTGTGAGCATATCAATGATTTACTTTACTAATAACGCATGTTTGTATGTATTATATAACCTCAGTTTTTGAATGTTGTTGCAGCTGTTGTTAAAGAATAAGAATCTGACATCATGATGATGGCAATGAGATCTATTCTTTTGGAGGCTATATTAAAGTTTGATTGTGCTTTTCAAGGTAATGGAATGTGAGATTGTCAAGTTGGAGAAATATAACTGCGAGTTGGTTTTATCTCTCAGGAAGCATGAAGAATCTCAAGCGAATAATTCTTCTTCCATCGAAACTATATAGAGCGAGCTTAAAACATCCAGTTTTTAATATGTTTGAAAGAAGAATTAAATTTTGGTGTGGCTCAACTCGACACACCCAGTTTTTGCACGATCTATATATGACCAATTAATAAGCTACCATCTATGGCATATGCTATTACTATAGGTGAAGATCCACATATAACAGATATCGAGAAGTAGGGCCCCAAATGAACCGGGAATTTTAAGAGAGTGCAAAAGATCAGTTGCAGTAAACGATAATGGGGACCCTTCAGATGATATTACAAAGCCAACAATAATGGTAATGATACAGTTTGACTTGACTTTCAAATAACTGTAATCTGGACCGGTGGATATGTGAATACCAGTGGATATTGCTTCGCATCAATCAACGCAATCAAAATATGATATTGTAGTCAAGGTGTTTTACTATCATTTTTCTTTGCATAATATTGATAGAAATATGTAAGCATTCTGCTAATAATATTAGCATTGCCCTTCTAAAAGAGTTTGGCTTAAGGAACAACAAGAACCACTACTATGTGAAAGTAAAGACGATTCAGATGCAATTTGGTAAAGCTTTAATTTAGCCTGCTTTTTCTTAGCATAAAAGTGCATATTCTAAGTGTAACATTGTTGCCTTTTTATGATTTTCGTATGCCTGTTCAGGAGTTACCCGAAAGGCTTAGGCTTCCATCATTATTATTTACAAACTGACAAATGATTAATATTGTAAAAAGTGTGAAAAAACTATGTATGAAAATCAAGTATGTATCACAGTATAGGCGAAATACAGCTACCTGTCCACCTCCAATGCAATCGATTCTTTTCTTCTATTTCTTTGGTAGGTACATAAGAAGGGATGTCTACGAACGTAGCCACAGGAGGAGAAAAAACCCTACGATAGTGGTTCGTATCAAAAGGATTCTTTGTGGTATGTGTTGCTCTATATGAATTCTAATCTTTGCCAGGTTATAGCTTGGCCTTGATTTCTTTTTCCTATAACTTATTATAACCTTCGTTCCTTTTGTATCTTGACTGAGTTTGCTAGGATTTGCTAGCAATTAAATCACCGAGTGTGATTTTAGAAAGATTGAGTTTTTTATTGGATTTGCTAGCAATAAAGCCCTGAGTTCCTTTTGAATTGTGACTGGTGTTGCTTTTCTTCTAAATTGGCAAAAAATATTGCAAACTGCTACACCTATACAAAGAATAAATAGATAATCAGTCTCTAATAAGAGTTTAGGATAACAAAATATGGAATATGACACAGATGGATGATGCTTTAATGTTCTGAAAAGTTTGAACTGCATTTGTAAATCTTGATCAGGTATATTGTTTGTAATTTTATGGGTAGAAATGTTAGGTCACTCGTATCTTGAAGAAAATATTTATCTATCGAGGACTGTGTCCGTGAACTAAAACCCAACCAATTATTGATACAAGTATGGTGTTTTGATACCACCCAGATTCGTCATAAGGTTCTTGCATTTTTGCAAAACCCATATCATATTTGATCTTGCTTGGCTGCGTTTTGTGTCAGTGTGAGTAAAGTACCCCATTTTTTCTTGAGTTCATGTATCTCAGCAGCAAGCCTGCAACTAGATAGCAACTTTGCATATTAAAAATTGAAATACACTCCTTGCAACTTTCAATATAAGCACACATTTTCTGTTGAATAGTTCTAGCTACATTCCCAAGAGCTTCTCCTCCCTGTCATAAAGTGTTTCCATTTGAATAGCTCGCAGAAACGTTAAGTTGCTTCATGTCTCTGGCATTAGTTTTATGACTTTATCTTGTATTTGTAAATTAATTATAGAAAGTGTTGTTTAATTAACGTGTTTAGGATATGAGAAAAGAAAGTATGAGATCGAACTTCGTATAAGGTTATGAGTTGGGAAGTGCTCGAGATGGAAAGAGCAGCAAATAGGTGTAACAACTCTTAGCGTCTTGGACACATTCATAGCTTTTTCTACAATCTGCTGCAGTGGTACCTATACATCAACTACTTACACGTCCATATAATTTGGCATATATGGTATGCTATCTTTTTAGGTTGCATTCAGTAGAAGCATAATATGCATTTTGACTAATAATAAGTCAAAAGCTTCTTCAATCGTATCTTTTTTTTGGTTGTATTCAGTAGAAGCAGAAACTATGAAGGTGCTCAAGACTTTCTTTTGTAGCAAACAATAACTACCTTGGTAAGTGAATAGGGGAACATATAGTTAGTAGTGATCGAAATGAACTTTTAAAAATCACTTATAGTGTTTTGAGAAGAGAAATCATAGCAGGTCCACCCAACTCAGACTCATTGTCCAAAAATATCCTATTTTGACCCACTGTACAGCCTGCCCATCTTCCACCTCTAGCTGAAAGTGTTTTGCATAACAAGTGTTTTACAAAGTCATTAATTTGTTTTACTGGAATCTGAAAATTACTGGATCTGTCGTGTTTCTTTATACTTATTCAGTGAAGTATTGTTATTATTAGCAGAAGACATGTCAACCATGCCTTCCTTGATTCTTCCATTCATTCTAGAGTTGTCAAAGATCAAGCTAGAAATAAAAAGTTCAAAAATGAGAACATCTATGACATTCAAATAGGTCTACAAACTTAAATGATGCAAGCCTTGTCTAGCAGACAGGTAAAAGCATCCTCATTGATGCAGATGCATCATGAACCTCTGTCTTGTGCTCTTTAATTGGTCCGTGTCCTCAAGACATATTTATTTATTTTTGAAAAGATGCTGAATTCCAAATCATTTCTCACACCTTGTGCTGCAATTTCAATATGGCATTCAACTTCTATCAATATGAGTTCTCACACCTTTTGAAAAATAAATTAATTAAACAAATTTAAATTTTGTATTTGCATATTTATCAATCCAGGAGTGCTTTTGAAAAGATGCTGAAGGTCGGCTATTGCAACAAGAGTAATATGACTTATTAAAAGCTGTGAGCTTGTAAGATTACCACTCGGAAGGATTCTTGCTATCTCCGTAAGCAGAGCTATTGCTTTTCATTTTCGTAATAAGGAGAGCATCATCATATATTAAGATTTGATCATTTTTTACAGGACGACCTTGGCTATACTTGTGGTTGATAGAACATTTTGTTACAACCTTTATGATAGAACATTTCTGTTAGAAACTTTCTGATAGAGCCTTGCTGATAGAATCTTTTTTTTATAGAACCTTTATGATTGAACCTTTCTGATAGAACCTTTCTAATAGACACTTTCCGATGGAACCTGTGTGATAGAAACTTCAACCTTTCTTATACAAGCTTACACCTTTCCGATAGAAGCTGTGGAGGTTGCTATGGTAGAGCCTTTCCGATAGAACAAGCTTTCTGCTAAAATCATCAACCTTGCTGATGGAACCATGCTAATGAAACATTGCTGATAGATCACACTAACAAAAACCCTTTCTATAAATGTAGATGCAAAATGATTAATTGGCATAAGGTTTAGTGATCCTTCAGTCTAGAGTGACATGAAGCTTTGGCCATTTGAAGTCATTACCGGTTTTGTTGACCAACCCTTGAATGTGGTTAATTACAAAGGGGAACACAAATGATTCAAAGCTAAGGAGATATCTTCAATGGTTCTCATAAAGACGAGGGCGATGACAAAGGCTTATCTTGGAACCTCAATTAAGGTTGCGATGACTGTCCATGCTCACTTCAACAATTCACAATGTCAAGCTCCTAATGATGTCGGTGAATTGCTTATCTAAATCACAAGCGTATTATCAGTGATCCTATAGCAGCCATCACATATAGTCTCGGCAAGAAAAGGACATATACTGGAGAGAGAAATGTATTTATTTTTTACCTTCTTGGTGGTCCTTTTGATCCTCTTTTTCTTGTGTTTTTTCTGTGACATGTTTTATTGTCATTTGATTAGGCCAACCCATGTGGTCGTGCAAACTATGTACATTCTATTTTTCCAATTCAAAAGGTCAAATGCTAAGATTTTTAATCGGGCACATGGGTTAAGTCACATGATGGAAAACGATGTGATCTTCATGGTTAAAAGTGAGACAGGTTCATCACTAAAAGCTATGTATTAAAAGTAATCATTTTAATTGTTTTTAGTTTTGAACGTAATTGGTTTGTGTCTACAATTTTTTTTTGTACGCGTTTCCTACAATGTTTTGAAAACCGGGTTTTCGATCGACCCGGTCGAATCATCAGGTACGGGTCAAGCCGGGTCTATCCGGGTCAACCTGGTTTTCTAAAAAAAATGTTTTTTTATATTTTTAATAATTAATAAAATTTATATATAAATATTATGAAAACTTTCATATATTGAACATATAAACTATTTCGCAAATACGTGAATTTTAAATATATTCTTTTGAAAAAACTCGAAAAAAGCAAAACCCTGTCGGGTCTCGAGAACTGGGTTGACTGGAACCGGATCAACCCGTGTATGAAAACATTGATTTCTTATAATGTCGTGAACTTTCATATTTTGTAAAACAAACCAATGAGTGAAATAGATGCTCAAATACTAAATGTAATTGTTGTTGGTTGCGGTAAAACTTATTAATTTATGTTATTATTCAAGTTGTTTATCATGTTACAACACGAATAATTTCCATTTATTTCATATTCTTTATGCTTTGTATTCTTAGTAAAATAGTCATTTATCATACAACACAAAAGATTTTAAAATAAAAAAAGACAATTTGTCTTATATTTTAATACACTCAAAGATTAACATATGACCAAAATCGTTCATCTAATGTTGCAACGACTAACAATAACAAAAGTTAAAATACTTTTTATAAATACAATTTTAGAATAACAAATATATTGTATTCTCAAACGTTTAAAAAAATATATATATACTGACAAATACACAACACTTATTTGTTTACGTCGAAAGATTAACATGGGACATAATTAGTTCGTTGGGTGGGCAAGCCAAAACGTAATCTAAGGTTAATTTCTTTTAAAAAATATAGCTAAACCCTTTATATCAAACTGCTACCAAATATAACAGATCGACCAACATTCATTAAAAAAAAGTTAATAAAACATACCCGCCCGTTGGGCGGGTTACACAACTAGTATATATCTCTACATTATATATAAGAGGAGGGATATGCCACATAACCACCTCATTAATCCATGTCATCATTATTGTGCCATCACAATGCATAAACTTCCGATTTTATTAAAAACAATTGTCTACGATAGGTTTCGAAACCGGATCTCACAGCCCAAACACAATTGCCTCAACCAGTGGAGCAAACTATTGATTTGTGACAGATAATTGAAGACACTATTATTATACCTTTTAAAACGGGGTACCAAATAATCTAATGATAAATTTCAAAACCCTAATATCCATATATCATCCGTATCTAAAAACTACCATTCGTTACCATTCGTCTTTTCGTAATATTGTTCTGGTGTCACTTATGACAGTCACATGATTCGCCAAAAAAACACCTGTAAGTTTTGCTGTTGTTTTGATCACAACATAAGCCGGCAAGGAATATAACTAAATCACAAGATATGACGAATTGTTGTTTATTTACATATGCCTCATGGGAGTTTATGATGGTAAGCCAATGGTTTCAGTTGTAGAAATCTATGAACCTAGAAGTGATCATGGATGATTGAAGACCCAATTAACTATCAACTAGGTTTTTTAGCTACAGCCTTGCTATACAAGGTAAATCCAAATTTTGACTTTTTGTTTTTAATTCAATGTTGAATGCAATCAGCACAGGTAACACGGATTAGTCAAGAACACAAGGCTGTACAAAAAAGTTCAGTCATACCTGAAGTACTCATTAAGTCAACAGAAATCAGTAAACAGCCAATGCAAAGCTTCAACACGAGCAACCACAGACCAAATTCCTTCAACAAAGAAGCCTAGAATATGTTTTGATTTGTAGGTAACTATATTTTATAGATTTTCAGTTTCATATAATAAAGTATACTTACATTTTAATTAATGGTGTGCTTCACACCTGTTGATGAAAAAGGTAATTGTGTTCTATGTATAATATATATAACTTATCTTTATCTTTCTTATCAGGAGCGTAATATATCATTATATATTTTTAGCTAGATAAGCTTACGAAGAGCTCAAAGCAAGTCATGTAAACACGCATAGGACCAATATATATCATGACTACATGACTTTAAAGCAGCGCAAGGGGAAACATCATTCTTATCATGACTAATCGGTTCAACCTATCTTCGCATCCACTTCTACAAATGGAATAACATGTATGAATGGAAACTTAGCTTAGTGCTAAGCTAATGTAATGTAGAAAAACTAATTGTAGATTATTTTGTATAAATGTTTTTGGTTGCACATTCAAATGATTAAGGATTAATAGAATAATACTCTATTCATCTTTACTGTCTGTCTAAGGATGTTTGGAGTATGAGTTGATTGGGATCATCCTTATCTCACCCATGATCCAGAATATGAATCTGCTCAGGTAAAGTTAGGTTATTGTGTATTATTATATTGTTGTTGTTGCTGTTATAGTGATTATATAAATCCTTTTGGCTTTCCAGATTAAAGTGTTTGGACACATGGTTTTCAAAGGGTACAAAAATCGGGGTAGAACGCCAGTGCACTGTAGTCCCTCATCCCGCACTGCACTTACTGGGGATGAGTTAGAGGTAAATCCATTGGTAAACTATTATTTTGATGATGGATGCATTCAATAAAATAACTCCCCCTTTTGCTATAACATACTGATACATCTTCTCTGTGATAGGTTGGATTTATTGGGAGACTGGACTACGAAAAAGGCATTGACATGGTATTCTCTGCGCAGCCTTGCGACAAGATGATGTTCAATTTGTAAGCAACAATAATATTTAATTGAAGTGTGCAATTTTTTGAATGTTTCATTTATAGATGGATAAACATCGTCTTTTTGTTTAGTTTATGCTTGGATCTGGAGAAAAACAATATGAAGAGTTGATTAGGGCGATTGGAGCAGCAGATAATTATAAATTCCAAGGATGGGTGGGGTTCAATGTTCCTTCTCACTCTTCATATTCTTAACAAGATTATTATTATTACTTCCTCCGTCAAAAAGACCAGGATATCATGGTGAGCAAACATACTGGAATATTTCTTTTTTTATATAGGCACGACGAATCAGTGAGGTGCATTTTATTCCTTTTAATTCAGTGGAGAAATGAAAAGCGATAAAGTGTAAATTGGCACAAAGTGAGCAAAGGTGCACCTGAGCATGTAAGATAGAGTCTTCTAAAGTCTTTTAAAGCTAATGGTCCTTGCTTTGTTCGTATATACAAATGACATGTAAAAACCTCTCAGATTGTGGATATATGCAACCTAAAAGATGTAGAAAAGAGCAAAGTCTTTTCCATAATCGATAAATTTGCTGCATGTGATCTTCATTAATAAGTAAGTTTCTACATTCTGTTTTTCTTAACGAATTATGTTGATATGAGTTTGACACTATAGATTTTGTTGGGCGTGATATAGGCGCTACCTGAGAAAAAAAAGGGGAGCGCCCCGGAGGCTCATGGGTTTTTATTGGTTTATTGTCTCTATTTGACCCTCCAAGACATGGCAATGTTGAAAATATTAGACGTGCACTACACCTTGAAGTCAATATCAAGATGGTCACTGGTGATCAGGTAACTATTGGGATGGAAACGGGTCATAGGCTTGGAATAGGAACAAACATGTAGCCGGCTTCCTCACTTCTTTGTTAATACAAACCCGACTTCCTCACTTCTTTTTGTAATACAAGGATCAAGATACGCATATATCCCGACTGAGGAGCTTATCTAGAAGGCTGATGGTCTTGCTGGAGTCTTCCTTGGTAAGCGTTTGCTACGGGTCATAATGATTATTTTTTGTACCTACCATAAATGTGTTTTAAATCTAAAACTTCTAGCATATATGCAATACTAAACATAATTGTGAGATCATGAAGAAAGTCCAGGAGAGGAAGCATGTTTGTGGAATGACAGGAGATAGTATGAACTAATGCAGCTCGAGGTACATCTGATATCGTGTTAGGTCTTAGTGTCATTGTTAGTGCGGTTTTCCCTTAAAAAATGTTTATGTCTCAAAAATCCTTTTGGAGCTATCTATCTGATACAAAATCTGATTATAAATTTTACCAGATTAGGAGTATGAGATCTATCAACTACAGTACATGTTTATAACCTCTTCTGGAGATTTCATCTTTTCTGAAGCTTGAAGAAAAATTTAACGAGAAATAAGCATATATAATTAAGAAAGTGTTTAATTCCATTGGTGAAAGTGCATAAGAATTTCCTACAATTAAATGCCATGGATGTTCTAAATAGCATGTTATCATCTTTCTTGATTTGTATCTATGATTACTGTTACAAAATTACTAGCTGAAATGGGATATGGGTTCACCTTCATGGTATATTTAATATCTATAGTAGTATGATGTTTTCTGTTTCACAAAAGACACATAACATTCTGCAATCCGATTTTGTTTAAATTTATTTCCTATTATGGGTTTCATATTCACTCACATTATATGAATTTGAGAATATATACTTTTCAATGTAGTTTTGTTGTTGCAGATTTATGACGCATCTTAACAAAGGACATGATGGACGGGAGAAAAAGCCCGACTTTTGATCATTTCTATTAGACTTTCTATTAGCCGTATAAGTCTTTACAATAAACGAATGTGAATGCTGAATATGATGGGAGAAAAAGGGACTACATTGGAGAAATATATTTGGAGTATTAGATTTATTGAATATTCAACTTATAACATGAAAAATTTAACTAAAAGGACTACATCGGAGAAATATAGTTGGAGTATCTGATTTAGAGAATGCAAAATTGGTTTCAAGTACGCAACCAATGAATGAGTTGAGAGCTTTATGATTCGGATGTAAATTTGAGCAAGAGTTCCAGTAAGTTGATTTCTATTTACTATTTACCTTCTGCCAATAATTTTGCTCATATGCTGTATGTAGCGTATGGGTGCTCATTTTGTTTCTGAATCAAACATGCCTCATAGTATCTGGAAGTATGATCAATGTAACAACATAAACTTTCCACTTAGAACCAAATGCAACAAACAGAACTATGATGGTGAGATAGCATCAAAATCGCAGAAGTTTCCTTCACAAGAAGTAGATGATAATGATCAGGTCTGTTTTGTAACATGTTTAATGTCATCATATTTATGCTATCTAGAACATCTATACATTCCGAACAATTGGTGCAGGTCGTGTTTGGGACATGACAAACGTAGCAGCATTCATACATTCCGAAGAGAGCATGACTGATTTTGATGCCCCAATATTTAGTCAATTGATGAGTTGAGTCTGATTCTTTTATCACCTTTAAATGCAAGAGATCCTAAAATCCTATTGGATTTTTAATGGTACACTTAGTGTCTTATCTTTAAAAAGGTGACGGGAAGCTGTTAAATAGTACCCGAGTTTTTATCGACGATGAATCTGAGTAAGCCCATGCTTATCTTAATTCTTAAGGCTGTTAATTGTGTGTGGTAAAAATGACACTCCTCATATTGCAGATTGAGCATGAAGCTATTAGAAAGAGTCAAAGCTGTTTACATCACGTATCAAGAAGAAAATATGAGTTGTAACTGAAGTAGGCATTGGTAAGTTCTATTATACTAATTAGCGTTTAGTTTTTGATCATACAACAAACTAATGGATGAAAATGCACATTAGACAAACATAATATGAAAACAGAATGGTTTGGTCTTTATCCTATTAATTCGAGATTGTAGGAAAAAGTTATCCTACACATTCCCCTGGCCGTGAGATCTATTGGAGGGGTCTAGAATATCAATGTTTAGATCTATAGCCTAATATGGGCATGCATATAACCTAAAAAATATTGAGTGGGTTATGAAGCTATGCTGAATGTCGAATATACCAATTATTGATTTTTATAATAAATGGTCCGACCTGTTAGTGGTGCTAGGTTAGACCCATCTATATGTGCGGATTTAGATTTCACAACATCAAAATGAGGGTACTATTTACATACCAGTTAGTTGCAAATCTAAACATGTGCTGAGATATGATATTGGAAGATGTTATAACCAACACCGTCGATTCTATTAATCGTCATCTTAAGTTTCCAGATCAACAATCGTTACCGATGCTCGAAAACCAAGTTCAAACTTTATAGAAGCTTCATCACAAATAACAATCACTTTTAGCTAACCAAGGTCAGCAAAAACCATTGGGAGATGTATCTCAAAGCTTTTTCAAGGTCAATGCAAACCAACCAAAAGATGGAAATGCCTAGAAATGATAGGCAAACGAATATGTGGTTTTTGCATGTTTCTCAGAAAGCAAAGCTTGACCGTCAGGCACCAACGGATCAATTTGTGACATTTGGTGACTGTTTATTGGCTGCAGGCACATGACATCAGTCTATGGTAACCGATGATGGTCCATCATGTTCCACCTCACCATCAAAAAATGATGTCCACTCATGCTTTCATCAATAGTTGATGGAAGGCCCTACAGAAGCACCCAGTTATTGAATACCAGTGGTTTAGAGTTTAGACACCATGTCACCAAACGTGGACTTTGTTCAAGATTTTCAGCCAAAATATGTTTTAAAACTTTAACCAAAACCTTAAGTGTCAAAACAAAGGCTTTATGTCCCCACAATCATACTTAAATCATGTTGGAACCGAGGTTGATTACTTAGACTGTTCGTCTTGAGGAACTTAAGTTTGTGTTTTGTTAAATGATCATTTAGTACATCCCAACTCTATTCACCAGTCTTTTAAGACAATCCAATGTGATCCTGAAACACATATTATGTTTGAGTCCAACAACGAAATCCATTTGGGTCTGTCACCAATGGTACCCAATCCTTTTAATCATAGAACGAATGATGGAATATGGTCAGCATCTCCAACCTAATCTCAGTTATGAAAATACCATGAAGGACAAACAAGCAGAACTCTCATCATCCATGTCTTTTGGAGTTCCGTATATGACCTTCGACCTTATTGATTTCTAATGAATGGTCACGATCTGTTAGTGGTGTCTGGGCTCCAATGTCACAACCTTTTCAACGTATTACAATTTTTGAAAATCCATGTAGTTTACATATGTTTTTTTGTGCATGTAGCTATACAAGCGTGGGGCAGTTAAAATATCTATTGATATTGCTAGCTATTTGGGCTATAGGGAACACAAAGAGGACGTGGCTCCACGATTTGGTACAGAGGGAACTAGAGGATCGGGTTAACACGGTTTAAAAAGAGGACACTATTAGGTACAGTCAAAGCATTCATGGGTGGTTTCTTGCTAACACTTCTTGACCACCTACTTTAGTATTGTAATATTGAGTATTGAATTAAACCTGTACGACCCGTTTGAACAATTCCCCTTTTGGCCAAGTTGACCCATACTCATAAGTCAAGAAGACCTTTTGTTTGTAACCACTTCAGAAGCGGCAAGTACAAAGCTGGTAGCTACAAGCAGATCCCTATTAGACTTGAACTTCATACTCTTGGAGTTGAAGCAGTTTCGCTAATCAATGGCTTGCTATGTGCATATCATGTTTTTTGGACTTGTGGTTGTCATTGTTGTGTTTTTTGTTGTCTTTCTCACAATACTCAAACTTCTATTCACTGTAATTTTGTTTTATTTTTTTAAGAGTATAATATTCCTCCTATGAGCAAAAAACACTAACATATGTCCTTACATATTCATGTTTCGCTCACCTTATTTTCTTACCTTTAACTATTTCTATTTTTTAATATCTTGAAACTATCAACTCAATCTAACATCTGTTGAACATAAGATTATTATTTTGTATTTTATGTGTATTGATGTGAAAATATGACTCAAGGTAGAATGTGTCCATGAGAGTTTACATGACATGTTGTGATTGATGCAAGTGTGTCCCGCCTGGACCTTATGGAGGTGTCCGTACCATTCTTCGTTAATATGAAAACTTATTGTTGAAGACCTAAATGACCTTTAAAATTTTACTGTCAATTATTGATTATGGAATTTAGCTTATACAGTATAAGATTAATTGAATTTGTGTTGTAAATAGTGAGTAGGCATAAGCACTTATATAAATTTTAAAAGGGGAAAACTTCTAAAATGAATCATTGCCTCAAGTGTATTTCTCATTTTAACTTAAAAAAGTTGTTTTGCTTATTTTACTCCGGGATACTAGAGTACTCAAGTGGAGAGTGCGTCATATGGCTATTTTTGGGGACAACCAATGAGTTAGTGCTTTACTTTTTCATACTTTTTGACGCTTGTCGAAATCTTACACTTATTACCTTATTTTTTGTTACGCCGGACTAAAATGGGCAAAACACATTTTTAGGCTAAAAAAAAAACTTTTTGAGTTTTGATCTTTTTGAGAAATTTTCCTTTTAAAAAATTGAACATTGAAAAATAGTGTAATAGAGGTATTATTAATCGGCAATTGCTTTTAACAATATAAAAACTTATGGTGGCAATAAGAGGAGACAAGCCAAGAAGCGAGCCAATGCGTGCTTTCAATTATTCACTATGGCTATGTTTAGAGGTGTCGAAAAAGTTGACCCGAACCGAACCCGAACCCGAATAATCATATTCGGGTCGGGTTATTCGGGTCCAAAAGTGTATTCGGGTTGACCCGAATTGACCCGAGTTCTAATTACGCTCGGGTTTGGGTTATATATTTTTTACTTATGACCCGACTTGATCCGACCCGACTTGACCTGAACCCGACCAACCCGACTTGACCCGACTAAAATTACACTTTTTACATTGTATTAGTACTTAATTGAGCCACTTTTTACACATTTTCCTTAAACTCGGGTTGACCCGAACCCGAGTTGACCCGACCCGAATTGACCCGAACCCGAGTGACCTGAGTTCTAATAAGCTCGGGTTCGGGTTATATATTTTTAACCCTTAACCCGACTTGACCCGAACCGACTTGACCCAAACCTGACCGAATCAACCCGAATCACACCGCTAGTTATGTTTATCAATGATTTTATCAAACGGGTTGGATGGTACATAAGTACAAAATCTTTATATTTTGTTATAAAGGTACAAAAGTATAGATCGGTTGTTCTCCAAACTGGTCAGTTGTTCTCCAACCTATTGTTACTCAAACAAATAACCTCGTTAGGCGTGATCACTTCTAAATTATTTGCATCTAACAAAAAATAATTAACTTAAAATTATTTTGCGTGTTTAAGTTTATCCTGTTGATGGTTATAGTTAATTGACTCGTCTTCTCAGTAGGCTAAAGTACTTTTTAACTAAGTAAATCGAGTTATGGTCAAGACCAAAAAGGGATGGAATGTTTTATGTTGCAATAGAGATGTAATTATACCATTTTTACGATCTGTATTTTGTAAAAAGAAACTTTATATCGCATTTGAACTAAAACTATATACTTTTAAATTACATATACTTTATTAAGTTTTATTTCTTTTTATCGGAGTATCATTCATTTTTTTATTATTCACTCTATTATTATAAGAATGTTGGTATGTTTATCATTGATTTATCTTTACTTAGTTTTTTTGCTCATATCAGATAAATTATCATTTCTCTTCATTACTGATTCTTTCAAATAAACACAACTATACTAGAAAAAAATAAGAAACAAAAATATTTACCAAATGAAAAAAAATAATCAAAAGTCATATCCATCAATTAGACATTACAAAAAAATATTTTTATTAAATAAAAAAAAAGTAAAACAATAATTATAAGTCATACCCGTTCATCGGAGGGGTTTCGCCACTACAATAACCATAAAATATGAGTTTTACACGCTTACTACAAAAACCATAAAATATACTTAGTAATATAACTAATAGAAACAACTCGACAAGCATTTCTACTATGTTTAAAGAAATATAAAAAAACAAGAATTTATTAACACCAATATTCAGCTAAATAAAGAAATGTAAACGATAATTAGAAGTCATACCCGGCCATCGGGCGAGTTTTGCAACTAGTATATATATATATATATATATATATATATATATATATATATATATATATATATATATATATATATATATATATATATATATATATATATATATATATATATATATATATATATATATATATATATATATAGTGGTTAAGCCCGCCCGATGGGCGGGCATGACTTATAGTTATCCTTTATATTTATTTCTTTAACAAATATTGATGTTAAAAAATTATATATTTTACAAAGATTATTTTAAGCATAGTAGTAGTGTTTATCAAATTGTATGTGTTTATTATATTACTAAGTTGATTTTAGGGCTTTTGATGTAATAGTATAGAATTCATATTAACTTTGTTAACAGTTGTATATGATAAAATATTAAAAGACTTGTACATTAAATAATAATAAATTAAAAAATGGTTATATGTTGTTATATATATTTTTTTTATTAGACGAAAAGGCTTCTAAGTTGGCATAAAAAGAATAATTTATAAAATTATATCTTGTATAGTTGCAATGATTCACCCAACATGCGATATTCATTAAATTTTAAAATGTAAATAATAGTTTACATTTGGTTAAACCAATGTTTTCAAACCCGGGTTAATCTGGTCGGGTCGACCGGTTGACCCAGTTTCGGTCGAAAAATGGGGTCATATTGATTCGGGTTTCACATTTTCGAAACGCGGCTAGATCTGTCGGGTTTGGGGTGACCCGGTCAACCCGGTTCTCGAGACCCGGTCGGGTTCGATTTTTTCATGGCTTTTTAAAAAAAATATATAAATTTTACGTATTTGCGACGAAATTTTATTTTTATATATTATATTGGTTGGTAAACAACTTATATCTTTTCAATATACGGGAGTTTTTGTGATTTTTATATAATTTTTGTTATTTATTAAAATAAAAAATAAAAAAATTTAGAAAACCAAGTTGACCCAGACCCGATGACTCAACTGGGTCAATTAAAAAACCGAATTTCAAAATATACCGAATTTCAAAACATTGGGTTAAACTTTATCTATAATGTTATATAAAAGATATATATCTTATCTTAATTCCTAACCTAACTTCAAATCAAAATTAAGATTAGCATATAAAATCTCAACTATTAAATTATTTTTAATCAACTCCAAGCTAAAAGTGAAATTTTAACCATCCATCTATTTTGTAACAACTAACAATTTATTAAAAAAACCACCTTTATTTTAGAATTGAAATACCTTTCAATTCATTTATTTTTCTATAATCTAATTTCACTATATTTATTTAATTCTTTTTCTTTTTAATTCAACAATCATTTTGATATATTTACAATTTATTTTAAGGTTTTATTTATTTAATTATTTTTTACACTTTAACATTAATTTGATTGTAAAAGAATAATCATTGTGTACTTATCGATATATTGCGCAGATATCATGCTAGTATAAGTATAAAACTATAAAATGCATTTTTGTGACTTTTTATATGTTTTTCCGATATGTCAAGAAAAATCACAACCTAAATTTACTCCATAGTTGTATTAAAACCAATGTTTTAAAACCCGGGTTTTTAACCGACCCGATCAAATGACTGGTTCACCGGGTTACCGGTTCAACCGGTTGAACCGCCGGGTCGAACCGGTTTGATGCTATAAAAAGAAATACCTTTATTCACTACTTACCAAAAAGTTATGCACCATTTTAAAAAAAATAATAAAATAAAACACTACACCATCTTATAAATACTAACACGTATCACACTACCAAAATATATATGCGAATTCAAAAATGCTATCATTATCATATACTGATATGATATCACCACTTGACTAGTTGACCAACATAACATTATCCTCACACATTTTCTTGTTCCTCCATTAAAAAAAACCCAGATTCATTCACTTAATATTTCAAACGGGTAAACACAATAATCATGCTGCCAATAATCTTTTTAATACCCAGATCCTTTCACCAATCCATAAACGCCTCTATCACCATTTTCGGTGATCACCACTGAAACATACTACTCTTGACCGACGTACATGAATCTGAAGCCACAGATCGTCGATTTTTTTCAAAATTATATGTGAATGGTCCAACTACATTAGCCAGAATCTCTTTTACATCATCTTTCTTGTTATTTTTCTTTTTTATAGATTGGACCGTCCGGTTTCCGGTCGGCGGTTCGAACCAGATCGACTAAACCCGGCGGTTCAATCCGGTCTAGCCTTTAGCAAAAACCTGGCCTACAACGGACCGGTCGACATTCCGGTTCGCGGTTCAACTGGCCGGGTCGAACCGATTTTTAAAACATTGATTAAAACTACCTGAATCCATTTTCGTAAGTGAATCCACTATAGAGATAAAAGTACATATTAATTATTGATCTAACGAAAAGTGAGTGTCATGGATTTTAACAATCTAATTCTTAGTCATGTATCGTCAAAAGTAATTCTCATTGTGATTATGTTATCCATTATTATTATGACATTATTCATTATTATTATGTTCGAATTATAGTATATGGTATGGTACTATGGTAGTACCTCTTTATTTTTCCATGAGCAAAGTGCTTCTAGCTCCATGTTTTGTGTTACTAAGAAGATTATCGTAACTTCATACATACTGAAAAGATAAATTGATAACCACCAGTGATTCTCGTTCACAACAATTTCGTCGTCCTCTCAAGTCTGTTTTGAAGTTGCTACAAAATAATTCAACTTTGAACGTTAAGCAACACCTTTTTTACAAAATAATTTAAATGTTTCTTGAAGTTGCTAGATAAAATATAAAAGAAAAAAATCACCATCAAAGACAATTCATTGACTATGACTCTAGAATTTTAATGGTTATAATATCATACTGATGAATATAATGTAATGTGCATAATAAGTAGCTAACAACAAATAAGGTAAGTACATTAGCACCAAATGTGGCCGGTATGCAACATTACTGGATCAAGCATGAAAGAAGAATTTAATTAGAAGTATGTTAAATGAGTTTACAGAGAGGATTACTATTTATGAATATGATCTTATGGGAATTCTTTGGAAATGCTTGAAAATGAAATCAATTTCATCAATTAATTAAAATGTAAAAATAGCCTAAAAATAGTCGAGCTCCTCGGCAACCTGATGGGCTAAGTCATGAGCAGAGAATGAAGGATTGTCATATGACAATGGAGTAATTCTGATGAGGTATAGTCTCACCCCCATGTTTAAGGTGAGACAAAGCTCAACTAACCCCTAATGCTCCGTGAGCAAAACTATCTTAAGCTAGAGTAACTCACTGGAGTAGCTAGGGTGATGAGGATCACTCTAGGTCCAGAGACAAGGCTAGCAGCTGGCTAGCAACCCCAGCTGGCTAGCAACCCCAGCTGGCTAGCAGCCCCAGACAATGCTAGCTCGGGCAAGGCCAGACCTATGCAAGGCTAGTCCTACACACGTGCTCCATCGGAGGAAGGACGATGGCACCTAACCTACGTAGTACCATAATGTACGAATGGCACAGACACCTGGACCACGACGAGTACTAAGGGAGCATGAGGACAAGTCTGACCATGAAGGACAGACCTGACGCTCATCAGCTATTTAGACGCTGCTCCTACAAGACAACCTCGACTCCACAATTCATGTGTCTTGAAGCCACCTCCAAGTAGTATAAAAGGAGAGGTTCCTTCAGGAACAAAGGTTAAGTTTTACACACACACTTCACTTACTTACTCTCTCTCTCTAGAATTATCTCTCACTAGAACCACATACTTACTCTCACGCCGGAGTTGGTCTCGGATTCAAACCCCGAGGCGAGCTAACGGTGCTCTTTCTTATTTCAGCCTAAGTGACTGAGGGCTAGACTAAGGAACTCTGAAGAAGGGAGCCAGAGCTTCACAAGGAAGGAGTAGCCACAAGATACTCCGAAGGAGCAAGCTAGGGCTTCATTGGAAGGAGCAGCCTTAAGATACCCGAAGGATAAGGGCTGAAGAGGCTTCTCCGGAAATTTGCTTCAACATCTGGCGCCATCCGTGGGACCGGGAATACCAATCTACCAAAAACTAAGCAATGGAAGACGGTGACCAAGGTCCTACACTGGGGCTAGGCCTAAGCCTGAACACAGGGACACCTGGGAACGAGAGGGCCCCTCCGGAGGTAACTCCTCCTCCCAGACCTGATCAGGGACGCCTCACCCCAGCGTATGTTAAACAACACATTGAAACACTAAAAACTATGATGAAGGAGATTGACGAGCAAAATCGCGAGAAGATGACTCCCCGAAAGCTCTTCAACAAGGAGGCTGAAGAGATAGAGTCAGAGAACTCGCGCGGAAGCCCCTCAGTGAAGGAAGGAAGAGGGTACTCCTCAGACAGCTCGTCCAAGTCTGGAAACCGAGGTCGGTCTAGGTCCGCTCGAAGACGTCATAGAAGTCCTTCACGTAGGAAATCTATCACTAAGTCGCACCGCTCGAATAGGATGAGCAAAGCCAGGAGTGCTAGGACCAAGTCACGATCAGCCAGGTCCACTCGCAGGAAGGAGAGCTCGGAGTCCGAATATGACTCAAGGTCGGATAGTGATTCGGAGGATCTAAGCACACCATACAGGCGACCTAAGCCCATGCCTTTCACCTCTCGGATCACGCGTTTCAGATATCACAGGCGAGCTAAGCTTCCTACCAATGTCCGTGTCTATGAGGGTAGCAAAGACCCAGAAGACCACCTCAGTATTTTCTCTGCTGCTGCTGAACAAGAAGAGTGGCCTATGCCAGTGTGGTGCAAAATGTTTCGTCAGACCTTAAGTGGCTCAGCAAGGTACTGGTTCGATAGCCTAGATCCAAAGAGTGTAGATGGGTTCGAAGAGTTAAGCAGCAAGTTCTTGGAAGAGTTCTCGCAGCAGAAGCGATATGATAAAGATCCTACCGAGATACATGGGATCAAACGGAAGCCTAATGAGAGCCTCCAGGCGTTCATGGATCGCTTCAAGGCTGAAAGCTCACACATCAAGGGCGTGCCCCCAGTGCTAAGGATTTCGGCATTCATGCACGGGCATGGACACCCAGAACTAGCCAAGAAACTCAATGATAAGATCCCAAAAGCAGTGGATGAAATGTGGGAAAGAGTCAGAGCTTTTATCAGGGGGGAGACAGCTGCTGACACCACAACCATTGTCAAAGCTCCACAATGGGATAGGGGGAATAACAAAGCTGGCTGGACAGGGAACCCAGGAGGATCTAGGAACAGAAACCAAAGGAGGAGCCAAGGAAGGGACATGGGGACATGCCCTCCCTATGCTAGGAAGGAAGTGTTCACACTGCTGACAAAGACTCCTAAAGAAATCCTAACCACGGAAAACATGAATTTCCCACCACCACCTCCCATGGTAGGGACTCCCGAAAAGAGAAACATGAACAAGTTCTGTGACTTTCACCAGGATCGGGGTCATGACACAAACAATTGCTTTAACCTCAAAAAGCGAATTGAAGAAGCAGTAGCCTCAGGGAGACTAGCACACTTGGTGAAAGATATCAGGCAAGGAGTCCAGAAAGATAAAGGACCAGCAAAAGGGAAGGAAAAGATCATAAACATGATGAGATCTCAAGGATATCGGAAGAGACCTTATGAGAGAGTAGAGAATTGGATGGACAACGCCATAACATTCCCGTCGGTACCGCGCTATCAGCTGAGGGATTGCCCAGTGATAGTGGATGCCATGATCGAAGGATACGTGGTGAGAAGAGTATATGTCGACGGGGGCTCCTCGTCAGAAATAATGTATGAGCATTGCTTCAAAAACCTAAGCTATCAAACAAGGTCAAGGCTAAGAGAATCTAGGATACCTCTGGTGGGTTTCTCTGGTGAAGTCCATTACCCTCTAGGTGTCATCGACCTAGAAGTCACTATGGGAGAGTACGGGAGGACCAGAACGGTGATGATGGAATTCGCTATAGTCAAAAGTCCCTCACCGTACAATGCTTTGCTCGGGAGAACGGGGTTGAGAAGCTTAGGAGCTGTAGCCTCCACCATACACTCAATGGTTAAATTCCCAACGTCAAGTGGGATATCGACTTTGATCACAAGCAGAGAGACCCTGAAAGAATGCAGACTCATGGAAGAGACACAATCACGAGTTCTGAGAGCTCGCACGGAAGAGCTAGCCCAAAGGGGCGCTCCGGGAAGGATAGCCCATGGTGCTCCTCCCCCACCACCGCTAGATGAAACCTACACCAGAAGGCCAGGGAAGGAGCCCATGGAGCAAGGGGAAGAAGAAGAACCCCAACCCACTAAGAGGATGAAGCCATCTAGACCAGGGTCAGCACCCAAGCTAAGGCCTGATGAAAGGATAGTGGTGAATGCTGACTACCCTGACCAGTTAGTTACCATAGGAGGAAACCTCTCCCCAGAATGTCGAATAGCACTCATAAGGACTCTCAAGAGCAACGCTGACGTTTTTGCATGGACACCGGCCGATATGACGGGTATACCCCGAGCAATCACAGAACATCGCCTTGACACCTATCCTCATATTGAGCCTAAGGTACAGAAGAAGCGAAGTCTGGCACCGGATAGAAGGAAGGTAGTCACAGACGAGGTCAATGAGTGGCTAAAGGCTGGGATCGTAAAACGAGTGCGATACCCCTCGTGGGTCGCTAACCCAGTCCTAGTAAAGAAAGTTGACGGAAGTTGGAGAATGTGCATCGATTACAAGGATCTTAACAAAGCCTGCCCTAAGGACTTGTACCCTCTACCGGAGATCGACTGGAAGATTGAATCTTTGTCAGGGTATAAATACAAGTGCTTCTTGGATGCTTACAAGGGATATCATCAGATCCAGATGAGCAAGAAGGACGAGGAGAAGACAGCCTTTCACACAGAAGAAGGAGTCTTTTGCTACACCAAGATGCCGTTCGGTCTTAAGAATGCGGGGGCTACATACCAAAGGCTAGTCGACTCTGCCTTCAAAGAGCAGATCGGCGTCAACCTCGAAGCATATGTAGACGACATGGTAATTAAAAGCCGGACCGAGCAAGACATCATTAGGGATGTAGAGCAAACCTTCTCCACCCTCAGGAGGATAAACATGAAGCTCAATCCCAAAAAGTGCTCTTTTGGGGTAGAGGAAGGAAAGTTCCTGGGCTACATAGTTACCTCGGAAGGAATACGGGCTAACCCTGAGAAGACGAAAGCAGTCACAGACATGTCTTCACCCAAGACCCTGAAGCAAATGCAATCCCTCAGTGGGAAACTGGCAGCATTGAATCGTTTCCTGTCCAAGTCGGCCGAACGATCCTTGCCTTTCCTTGACACCCTAAAGAAGTGCACAAACAAGAAGGATTTCAAGTGGACTGAGGCTGTAGAAGCAGCATTTCAAGAGATGAAAGAGCTAGTGTCACAACTACCTACACTCACCACCCCGAGGAAGGGAGAAACCCTGATGATGTACCTATCAGCCGCTGAGGAAGCTGTAAGCGCAGTCCTCCTCACAGAAAGACAGGGAAAGCAGATGCCTATCCACTATGTCAGCAGATCCTTGCAAGGGGCAGAAGTAAATTATGCTCCGATGGAGAAACTCACCCTAGCATTGGTTCACGCCGCCAGACGGCTGAGGAGGTATTTTCAGGCTCACCCAATAAAGGTCATAACTGACAGCCCAATCAAGCAAGTGTTGAGCAAATCTGAGGCGTCGGGAAGACTCGCGAAATGGTCTGTCGAGCTAGGGGCGTACGACATAACTTACATACCAAGGGTAGCCGTGAAAGGACAGGTACTAGCAGACTTCCTAGCAGAGTCACCAGTGGAGAAAGCGCTGGTCCCAGCAGCGGCTCCAACACCCATGGTGGAAGACATCCCAGAGTCCTCCAACTCCAAGAAAGACCTAACTCCAGGCCCTAGAGCATGGAGGTTGTATACTGATGGAGCATCGAACAGTGGGGGATCAGGAGCAGGACTCATCTTGATCGCCCCAGATGATGAAGAGTACTCCTATGCACTCAGGCTAAACTTCCCCAACTCAAATAATGAAGCGGAGTATGAAGCATTGTTAGCAGGACTGCGAATAGCCACCGAAATGCGAGTAAAAGACATACACGCCTTCGTGGACTCCAAGTTGGTAGCTAGTCAGGTAGAGGGCTCATACGAAGCTAGAGGGGAGAAGATGATAAAGTACTTAGAGAAAGTCTTAGAGTTGGCTGGCACATTCAACAGATTCCGAATATCCCACATCCCGAGAGCCGAAAATAGGAAGGCAGACGCTCTTAGCAAGCTAGCTGCAGTACAATTCGATCACCTATCCAAAGAAGTGCTAGTAGAAGTGCTGAATGAGCGTTCAGTTGAAACGCAAGAAGTAAACATGGTGGTTGAAGAGGAAGGCCCAACATGGATGACTCCTATCAGAGACTACTTGGAAACGGGAAAGTTACCAGAAGACCCAGCGGAAGCTAGGTCACTAATGGAAAAGATTGAGAACTACACTATCGAAGACGATGTCTTGTACAAGAAATCTTACCTTGTGCCATTGATGAGGTGTGTCGGGCCGCTGCAAGCTGATTATGTCATGAGAGAAGTGCACATGGGCTCGTGTGGGATGCATGATGGAACTAAGCAAGTAGTAGCTAAGGCCATGAACTTAGGATACTACTGGCCTTCTATGCATAGGGATGCTAGAAAGCTCATCTGGGCATGCGAAAACTGTCAGGCACATGCTTCCGTACCCAAGTTACCCAAGGCAGACATGATCTCGGTGACGTCAGCATGGCCGTTTATGAAGTGGGGGATGGACATAGTCGGACCTCTCCCACTGGGACCTGGAAAAGTGAAATTCTTGATAGTGGCAATCGACTACTTCACAAAATGGATGGAAGCGAAACCAGTAGCAACCATCACTGGGAAGCAGGTACTAAACTTTGTGTGGGATAACATTGTGTGCAGGTTCGGGATCCCAGCCACTATCGTTACAGACAACGGAACCCAATTTATTAACGACCCCTTCAAAAAGTGGGCTGAGAAGTTGAAAATCAAGCTAGTCTCCACTTCAGTGTACCACCCGCAAGGGAATGGAGCAGTGGAAAGGGCAAACCGAAGCTTGCTAGAAGGAATCAAGAAAAGACTTGAGAAAGGGAAGTCGGCTTGGGTTGAAGAGGTTCCCAACGTGTTGTGGGCACACCGAACAATGAAAAAGACCAGCAATGGAGAGACGCCTTTTAGCCTAACCTATGGCACTGAAGCAGTCATCCCAGCAGAGATTGGCATGCCAACACATAGGGTCTCCAGCGTGGATGAAGCAACCAATGACAGGGAACTCCGCCTGAACCTAGACCTGCTGGAAGAGCGAAGAGAAATAGCAGCTATAAGGGAGGCTAGGTACAAACAACAGGTGGAGAAATACTACAACAAAAGGGTGCGACACGTGCAATTCAAAGTAGGAGAGTTTGTCCTAAGAAAGAACGAAGCCTCAAGGGCTGAGAACACCGGCAAACTCGGGCCCAACTGGGAAGGACCCTACAAAGTCACCAAGGCTTTTCAAAGCGGAGCCTACAAGTTAAGCACCATGGAAGGGAAAGAAATACCTAGGACCTGGCATGCCAGCAACCTAAGGAAGTGCTACATGTAGAGCACACAATTATGTTAGCAAGTTGTTATTTCCTCCGGAGGAGCAATTTTCAAAGTGTAGCCTCGCTCCGGAGATGACTATAGCCACAATTGATGTATTGTTTCTTCTTTAGTAATATGAATGAAACAAAATTTTCCTCATATTTTCTGTTGAGACCATACATTAAAATACTAAAACAAAGCACACGGCAATGGACGGCTCGCTACCTCCAGCCGCTGAGGGTAACGCCTAATAATTAGTTCCCCATGGTGAAACCGATACCATGGTGGTTAGGCTGAGCAACCTTTGCAAATTGACTCCATAGAGGAATAGGAACAAACCTTCCTACTCTTCTCACGAAAAATTACCCACCGGTGAGTAGCTACACCTGGAAGGGGGAGTAGCATTAGCCTACAAGGCAAATGCTACACCAATACCATGTAAACAAATGATTGAGTTTCACTAAACAAGGGATAGATGGGAAGTAGCACGCCAAGCTTATTAGCAAAACTAAGATATCATCACAGGCGTTTGTGAAGATACTAAGCAATAAACATAAGTCACACGTGATACACCCCAACTCTAGCTCAGTAAGGCTGACACTTAATAAAACATGCTAGCAGTATGAGGTTGGAATACCATCCAGAATAAGCTACAATAAAGTAAAACATGGATCAACATAACAAAAGGGTCAGGCACACATGTGCACAAAGGGCCATCATACATGATGGAAAATTGACAACAAAGTCATAGTAGCATACAAAGAAATGTAAAGTACTCCAAAGCCCAAAACAGGGAGGGCTAGCAACTTAAATAAAAGTAAAGAAAGTACAAAAACATGAACTACATCAAACAGCTGAAGAAGATCCTGGTCCTGATGCTTTCTTCTTCTGACAGTGGGAAACGGTATGACCGAAAGTCGGGGGAGTCGGAACAGGAGCCTGACTAGGAGGATCCACGGGATCAGGTCTTATCTGAGCAATCTCCGAAAAAGAAGCATCAGCGCTTTGGCTCACCTTGCCAAAGAACGGGAAGTGAGAGCTGGGGAAGGCCGCTGAAGCAGCAGCAAGCTGCGCCCTAGCGCCAGGGATGAAGTTATCAACCTCCCGAGAAACATTCTGAAATTCCTCCTTAGTCCTTCTCATACGCAAACCTCGCTCGAGACCAGTGCTAACAGCTAGGTCCAACACTCGGGCAAACTCTTGGTTGAACTCTGAACTCCCAAGAAAACCTCTAACCAATGGCTCAAAGCTGGACTGAAAAAAAGAAGTGGACCTGGCTTGCATAGCTCGGAGCCGCACGTCCATATCAGCAATGGTGTCATTCTTCGACAATACATCATTATTGCTAAGAGTTAGCCGATGCCCCAAATCCTTCATCTCAGTAGCATGTCGGGACTTGGTAGCCTCAAGCTCAGCCTCAAGCTCTTTCTTCTCAGCCCTAAGAGCATCTCTCTCGGACCTATACCTATTAGATTTCTTCTTCATATCAGCAAGACCCTGACTTGCACCTTTGAATGAATCCTCAACACGGCTGGTAAGCTGAGTCTGACGCCTAAGCTCAGCAGCCCTCTCAGAAAGAACGCTCTGCAGATACCGATGCTGCGCGGTAAGCTTATGGTGATCTCTCACAAGGATATCGTATCGGTGTGACAATTCGTTCCCATAAGACATCATCTGACACTGAAGCACACTTATCTGCTCATTCAGCTGGCGTGGGGTGAGCTGAGATGTACGATACTCTTCAGCTGCAGTAGGGAAATGATCACGAACACTCCTACAAACTCGAGGATCCTGGAACAGCTCATCGGAACAAATACCAAAATCAACAACATGACTTCTCTCCCATTCCTTTTGAGTGTAGGGGGGAATAGGAACTGAATCTTCGTCATAGGGATAGTCCAAACGATAGATCCCAGCCTGTGATGAGCAACCTCCTCTGTGGAACTTACCCCCAGCAGCAGCTCCACTAGGGGATATATCATCATGAGGAGCAGTGTCATCCCCAGCACCATCTTCACCATGAACCAAATCATCAGGGTGGCCAGTATCATCCTGCTGACCATCTCCATCAATATCAACATGCTCCTCCATAGCAACATGAGCATCGGTGTCAGCTAGGTCAGTAGAAGGCTCCTGAGCGACTGCCCCAGCAGAAAGATGTGTGCCATCAGTAGTACCTGCAAAACCCAAAGAAAATAAAGTCAAATAAGAAATCACATGCATAAGAAAGGAGTCCAATGACAAAAACTTACCATGAGACACATGAGAACTAGCCCTAGTCGACGCCTCACGGACCCCTGACACCACAGCACTAAAGGTAGCAGGAACTTCCCTGCCTGGAAGAACAATAGGAGGATAAGACACATCTAGTCCAGTCCTTGAGTCAAAAGATCGAAGGGGTATAACGGTTAAAAACTCACCAGGAGAAACACGACCAGACTGCTCGGTCACACCATCAAAATCATCAGCCGTGACGTCATGATCAACATCGCCATCATCATCAATAGCTAACTCATACTCACCCTCTGCTATCTGATCACTAGACCCTGCACCAGCCCGCTCCTTACGTGCCTTGGTCTTCTTAGCTCCTCCGGTGGGGGCGTCTGCTGAAGTAGAGGCTTTGCGCTTCGCAGCACCCTTAGCCTTCTGGAGGACCTGAGGATCTGGGCGGGTAGCAGCAATCTCCTCATCAGTAGCGGGAGGAATGTTGGAACCAGCAGGTGCAGGAGCTGTAGTACGAGCAGCAACTCGTTGCAAGATAGACGTATCCTGCTCATGTGGCTCAGCCACAACCTCAGTATCCCTCAGAACGGGCAAACGAAGAAAATCAAAGATACTCATAGCTGCACAAAAAGGCAAGGGTTAGATAAACAAAAAAAAATTCTGAAAATAGAACCATACAAGAGTGTTTCAGAATAATGTAAAGTAAAGGAAGCCCCTCGTACCGGTGCCATCGCGATGTTTAATGACCGGATCACACGAGGAGTCACCCCACACTCTGCTAATACCAGAACGGACCAACACCCCCTCAGGAATATCACGAAGTCTAATAATGTGAGAACTCAGTCGGTTCACATGATCCTGATTAAAACGTGCGGGAATCCTGTCCGCAATACAAGAATCTGGGTGCCTCCAAGGCATATAGAATGGGATAGCCCTACGGTCTATCAAGAAAAAATTTTTCTTCCACTCCTTAAGAGAACTCTTAGGATCTTCCATAACCGACAAGTCACCCCTACGCTTGGCAAACGAAAACCAATCCCCTTGTTTGGAAAGCGTTAAGAAGACCCGAAATAAAGTAACCGTAGGCTCTATGTCTAGGCTACGACAAAGAACCTCAAAAGTGGTGACCTTGCATAAACCTAAGGGAACCAACTGGGATATATGAACCTTATAATATCTAATAACATCTAGCAGGAAGGTGGAGAATGGGATCCTAACGCCCGATAAGTCAAAAATCTTATGATAAATGCCAATAGCGGTATCCCCAGCAGGAAGGTTTATCATCCGAAAGTTGGGATCAGGCAAGCGAGGATGTAAACTCAAAGGGATTTTATACTTAATAACTAAGTCTCTGAAATCTTTTTTCCCTAACTCAGAAGTATGAAGGTGCATATCCTTTTTAGCCATATGTAAAGAGAAAGAGGAATGAATATAATACCTAGGAGAAGTTCTCCTGATGGAATAGCAAGGAAGAGTGAAGGCCGGACGAGCAAGCGACTATACTCCCAAAACCGGAGGAGGAAAATGCTTCACCGGACGAGTAACAAGAACCACACCAAAACAAATAAACAAACTGCGTATTGCTAGCCTCAAAAATACCGGAGGAAATAACTCTTCTGGTTGAAGTCCCTTTCCACCGGACGAAATCCTCCTTCGGTCAAAAGACCTTCCCACCGGACGAAGCAGCTCCTTCGGCCCAAGACCTTCCCACCGGACGACAAAGCTCCTCCGGTCCAGAACCTTTCCACCGGACGAAGTTATTTACTCCGATCGAAGACCCTTCCACCGGGCGACACAGCTCTTCCGGCCCAGACCCCTCCACCGGACGACACAGCTCTTCCGGCCCAGACCCTTCCACCGGACGACACAGCTCTTCCGGTCCAGCACCCTACCGCCGGACGAGGCCCCCTCGCCAGACGAAAGACCTTCGACGGACGAAACCTTCCTGCCGGATGAGATCTATCGCCGAATCGAACACCCCAACAAACAGAACACCACCAAGTGAGATCCAAATACTGGGCTGGACCCCCGGAAAAAATCCCGCCGGAAAAGCGGCTGCCGGAGGAGCAAAGAAAAAAAAAAAAGGGAAAAGTGAAAGAAGCTAGGTGTGGTGAAATGAGTATGTGTGAAATGAAAAGGAATGCTTTGTATTTATAAAGGAAAAGATGGGTGGCTAAACTGGGCTAGGGGGCCCACGAAGAAGAGTTAGCCGTTATACATTTCTTGCAAACTGGAAGAAAAAGACGAAACTCTATATATATATATATATATATAAAAAAATAAAATATATATATATATATATATATATATGGAAGAAACAAATACACATATTTTTTATTTTTTAACATTTTCCGCTAGAGAGGACGACACTTCAGAAGTACTCCGATATCGGTTTAGAAGGAACACCAAGAGCGGGGAAAGTATATTTCCACTCTGAGTCTAGCATCAACTGATAGAATAAGTTAATACTAGACTGGGGGGACATGATGAGGTATAGTCTCACCCCCATGTTTAAGGTGAGACAAAGCTCAACTAACCCCTAATGCTCCGTGAGCAAAACTATCTTAAGCTAGAGTAACTCACTGGAGTAGCTAGGGTGATGAGGATCACTCTAGGTCCAGAGACAAGGCTAGCAGCTGGCTAGCAACCCCAGCTGGCTAGCAACCCCAGCTGGCTAGCAACCCCAGCTGGCTAGCAACCCCAGCTGGCTAGCAGCCCCAGACAATGCTAGCTCGGGCAAGGCCAGACCTATGCAAGGCTAGTCCTACACACGTGCTCCATCGGAGGAAGGACGATGGCACCTAACCTACGTAGTACCATAATGTACGAATGGCACAGACACCTGGACCACGACGAGTACTAAGGGAGCATGAGGACAAGTCTGACCATGAAGGACAGACCTGACGCTCATCAGCTATTTAGACGCTGCTCCTACAAGACAACCTCGACTCCATAATTCATGTGTCTTGAAGCCACCTCCAAGTAGTATAAAAGGAGAGGTTCCTTCAGGAACAAAGGTTAAGTTTTACACACACACTTCACTTACTTACTCTCTCTCTCTAGAATTATCTCTCACTAGAACCACATACTTACTCTCACGCCGGAGTTGGTCTCGGATTCAAACCCCGAGGCGAGCTAACGGTGCTCTTTCTTATTTCAGCCTAAGTGACTGAGGGCTAGACTAAGGAACTCTGAAGAAGGGAGCCAGAGCTTCACAAGGAAGGAGTAGCCACAAGATACTCCGAAGGAGCAAGCTAGGGCTTCATTGGAAGGAGCAGCCTTAAGATACCCGAAGGATAAGGGCTGAAGAGGCTTCTCCGGAAATTTGCTTCAACAGCCCTGATCCTTCGGGTATCTTAAGGCTGCTCCTTCTAATGAAGCCCTAGCTTGCTCCTTCGGAGTATCTCGTGGCTACTCCTTCCTTGTGAAGCTCTGGCTCCCTTCTTCAGAGTTCCTTAGTCTAGCCCTTAGTCACTTAGGCTGAAATAAGAAAGAACACCGTTAGCTCGCCTCGGGGTTTGAATCCGAGACCAACTCCGGCGTGAGAGTAAGTATGTGGTTCTAGTGAGAGATAATTCTAGAGAGAGAGAGTAAGTAGTGAAGTGTGTGTGTAAGACTTAACCTTTGTTCCTGGAGGAACCTCTCCTTTTATACTACTTAGAGGTGGCTTCAAGACACACGAATTGTGGAGTCGAGGTTGTCTTGTGGGAGCAGCGCCTAAATAGCTGATGAGCATCAGGTCTGTCCTTCATGGTCAGACTTGTCCTCATGCTCCCTTAGTACTCGTCGTGGTCCAGGTGTCTGTGCCATTCGTACATTATAGTACTACATAGGTTAGGTGCCATCGTCCTTCCTCCGATGGAGCACGTGTGTAGGACTAGCCTTGCATAACCCGAGCTAGCATTGTCTGGGGCTGCTAGCCTTGTCTGGGGTTGCTAGCCAGCTGGGGTTGCTAGCCAGCTGGGCTCTCATTAGGCTTCCGACTTGGACAAGAAACGGTTCAACGCTGCCAGCTTCCCGCTGAGGGATTGCATCTGCTTCAGGGTCTTGGGTGAAGACATGTCTGTGACCGCCTTCGTCTTCTCAGGGTTAGCCCGTATTCCTTCCAAGGTGACTATGTAGCCCAAGAACTTTCCTTCTTCTACTCCAAAAGAGCACTTTTTGGGATTGAGCTTCATGTTTATCCTCCTGAGGGTGGAAAAGGTTTGCTCCACGTCTCTAATGATGTCTTGCTCGGTTCGGCTTTTGATTACCATGTCATCCACATAAGCTTCGAGGTTTACGCTGATCTGCTCCTTGAAGGCAGAGTCGACTAACCTTTGGTATGTTACCCCTGCATTTTTAAGACCGAACGGCATCTTGGTGTAGCAAAAGACTCCTTCTTCTGTGTGGAAGGCTGTCTTTTCTTCATCCTTCTTGCTCATCTGGATCTGATGATATCCCTTGTAAGCATCCAAGAAGCACTTGTATTTATATCCTAACAAAGATTCAATCTTCCAGTCAATCTCCGGTAAGGGGTACAGGTCTTTGGGGCAGGCTTTGTTAAGATCCTTGTAATCAATGCACATTCTCCAACTTCCGTCGACTTTCTTTACTAGGACCGGGTTAGCGACCCATGAAGGGTATCGTACTCGCTTCACAATCCCAGCCTTGAGCCACTCGTTAACCTCGTCTGTGACTACCTTCCTTCTATCCGGTGCCAGGCTTCGCTTCTTCTGTACCTTAGGCTCATAGTGAGGATAGGTGTCTAAACGATGCTCTGTGATTGCTCGGGGTATGCCCGTCATATCTGCTGGTGTCCATGCAAAAACATCAGCATTGTTCTTGAGGGTCCTTATGAGTGCTATTCGACATTCTGGGGAGAGGTTTCCTCCTATGGTGACTAGCTGGTCAGGGTAGTCATCGTTCACCACTATCTTTTCGTCGGGCTTTAGTTTGGGTGCTGACCCTGGCCTAGATGGCTTCATCCTCTTAGTGGGTTGTGGTTCTTCCTCCTCCCTTTGCTCCATGGGCTCCTTCCCTGGCCTTCTGGTGTAAGTTTCATCTAGTGGTGGTGGGGGAGGAGCGCCGTGGGCTATCCTTCCTGGAGCACCCCTCTGGGCTATCTCTTCTGTGCGAGCTCTCAGAACTCGTGATTGCGCCTCCTCCATGAGTCTGCATTCTTTCAAGGTTTCTCTGCTTGTGATCAAAGTCGATATTCCACTTGACGTTGGGAATTTAACCATTGAATGTATGGTGGAGGCTACAGCTCCTAAACTTCTCAATCCCGTTCTTCCGAGCAAAGCGTTGTACGGTGAGGGACTTTTGACTATAGCGAATTCCATCATTACCGTTCTGGTTCTCTCGTATTCTCCCATTGTGACTTCTAGGTCAATGACGCCTAGAGGGTAATGAACTTCACCTGAGAAGCCTACCAGAGGTATCCTAGATTCCCGTAGCCTTGACCTTGTTTGGTAGCTTAGGTTTTTGAAGCAATGCTCGTACATTATTTCTGACGAGGAGCCCCCGTCGACGTATACTCTTCTTACCACGTACCCTTCGATCATGGCATCCACTATCACTGGGCAATCCCTCAGCTGATAGCGCGGTACCGACGGGAATGTTATGGCGTTGTCCATCCAACTCTCTACTCTCTCATAAGGTCTCTTCCGATATCCTTGAGATCTCATCATGTTGATGATCTTTTCCTTCCCTTTGGCTGGCCCTTTGTCTTTCTGGACTCCTTGTCTGATGTCTTTCACCAAGTGTGCTAGTCTCCCTGAGGCTACTGCTTCTTCAATTCGCTTTTTGAGGTTAAAGCAATTGTTCGTGTCATGACCCCGATCTTGGTGAAAGTCACAGAACTTGTTCATGTTTCTCTTTTCAGGAGTTCCTACCATGGGAGGTGGGGGTGGGAAATTCATGTTTTCCGTGGTTAGGATTTCTTTTGGAGTCTTTGTCAATAGTGTGAACACTTCCTTCCTAGCGTAGGGAGGGCATGTCCCCATGTCTCTTCCTTGGCTCCTCCTTTGGTTTCTGTTCCTAGATCCACCTAGGTTCCCTGTCCAACCAGCTTTGTTATTCCCCCTATCCCATTGTGGAGCCTTGACAATGGCTGTGGTGTCAGCAGCCGTCTCTCCCCTGATAAAGGCTCTGACCCTTTCCCACATTTCGTCCACTGCTTTTGGGATCTTATCGTTGAGTTTCTTGGCTAGTTCTGGGTGTCCATGCCCGTGCATGAATGCCGAAATCCTTAGCACCGGGGGCACACCCTTGATGTGTGAGCTTTCAGCTTTGAAGCGATCCATGAATGCCTGGAGGCTCTCATTAGGCTTCCTTCATTAGAAGGAGCAGCCTTAAGATACCCGAAGGATCAGGGCTGACGAAGCTGCAAAGAACCTTGATGGAGGCACAACATAAGAAAGGATGAAAGGCTGCAAATTCCTAAACACAAAATCATATGGAAAAATCTTTTCTTTATGTATATCATATTATATCATAGAAACTTACCATTTCAACATTGATGAAATAATAAAGTGGCATATCAATTTCATTTATAGTTATAGCAACTTATTAAAGATACTCATATTCTCGTCTCACTTATATCATTTTATTAGTTATTTAAAGTGATCAAGGTCTCAAACCATATGAAAGGCGGATAACAAAAACAAGACCAACAAAATCAAAGTTTGCGTGAATTGACTTCTAACCAATAAAAGTGCCAAGTCCCATCAAAATCAAACTTGCTTTCCCATAACCAAATAATTGTTGGTAGTCAGTTGTATAAACTGGTAAAAAAATGTTAATAATAGGTATAAATGAAACGATGTTGCGTACAATGGAAGACATTGCAACTATGTTGTTATAGCCTAAAATGATATTGGAGTTATGTCAGTATGTGTTATACAGACTTCAGGTGACATTCTACCCCGATTTAACATGTTCCCCTTCAGCTCATTTATTTCGTTCAATACAATTATTTCGTTCAATACAATAGGGTGGAAGACAACCCAGTCATAACTAAACTGTCAATAATTAAAGATCAGAGACTCAAAGTGTAACATAACAAAACAAAACAAAACAAAACAAACTAAAGTTACCTTGATAAAGGCCTTAGAATTAGGACAATTATGTTGTTTTGATAACCTCAAAGTGCACTATGCTGCAGTGCGTCCAATGCTCACTCAGAAAATGCTCACTCGGAAAGCTGATATCTTTAGCGTCGGTGTCATGTCCATTTGCTAACCTATTCATCCAAAATGTATCATTATATACCTCAAGTTGAAGCAAGTAAATTATCACTCAATCTACCGCCAGAAAACGGTAAAAGTGCTAAGTAGTAAGCAAGTACACTTTAAGGGCCAATAACTTATAATAAAACTTTTAACTGTATTTAAGAAAAGAAAATACTTTTTATTTTTCTATTTACAAAGGTAGACATGTTAAAAACTATTGTCTTGAGATTCATAGGAGGATCAAGCAGTGGTGCATTAGCACATCCTGCAGCAAGAGCAGAACTGAGAGTCCAGCTGCAACAACTTTAAGTAGATTGTCATATTCAAGATTCATGGAGTAACACAATGAAGGTTCTGTAAAGAAGGTTAACTTGTTTTAGAATGGTTCGATTGCGCTTGCTGAGATATAGTGGACGTTTATCGTACTGGTACTGACCTCAAGCTAAATAGTGAGCTTGACATCCATGTTGACACTACAACAACTTCGACCTATGGAAACCGATGCCTTGGATATGAGAAATAAAGAAGAATTGGTAGGATATTGAAATAGTCATTTGTTTTTGGTTTGTTAAAGAAGACGAATTTTGACGATAGGAAGTTGAAAAGCTACAACACCTTTAAACAGATGGACGCCGCCCTCAAGAAAGGAAGTCAAAATGGAAAATACGGCAACACTTACGACCACCAACTGCCTGCTTTATCAAATCCTTGATGATCAGATGTATTACTACTTATAATCCTGCAAAATATATAAAATTAATAAATTAAAGACACACGTTATATATGAATTTAGGGAAATAAGATATTGAATAATATGATACTTATGCATCCTCAGTATACATGAGTTCATTACTAACTGATATATGCCATGTTATGTAGGTAAAGCATCACTTTGGACTCAAATCAAAATAAGAATAATCACCAAAATTTCTCAAAAGAGCTAAGCAAGTCAATTTAATGAACATAAGTTAATCCACACGATCTTGCCTTCTTTAATGTTCATGTCTAACCGCAATGAATTGTGGGCCAGAAGTGACTATTTTGCCATCTTTACATGCTTATTAATATCATGGTTCAAAACGTGTTTTGTTCAGCGGCTTGGCCTTTAACTTCAAGCTATCGTGTTCATGTAGAGTTAACTTCAAGCTATCGTGTTCATGCAGAGTTTGGCTGATTTGTTGACGAAGCAAAGCCCACCCATCACATCAGAACCGTACATCATTCTAAACATGCTGTTTTTAATTTTTATATGAAACATTTTCTAATCTATGCAAAAATGAGAATTCATCTTTCTAGTCAGAAAGCCAATCTAGCATGTAGCATTTGCAAATATATGCACTTATTGAGTATCTAGAAGAAAATATCCCATACAACAGACAAGCTCATGTGTGAACATGATGGAGCAAATTGCATAGCCCGTTATTGCTGTGACAAAAGTCTAGAACTTCCCACTAATTTTTTCTTATACGACATACCACGATCATAGATAGGATTCATATATTTATTATTTAAATTGCCTGTACTACCAAGTGGTGAACCGTAATGTTGGTTCAAGATGCAAGATGATTCATATAGTTTTGCTTTTACATCAAGGCCAATAGTCTACAGATTGTAATCTGTACGCAATGGGTCAAATAGGCTTATATGCAAAACCAGACTAAGGTGTCACGGTTTTCATAACATATTGTGACCTTTTTAATTGCAACTAAGAAAACAAAAACGATTATACTATTATAAAAAAACATATAAAATGATCGTGATAAAATAACTTACTTGCATACTTGACTTATAGAATCCATTGTAATAAAATAAACAGGTTTGCCAAATTCTATCGAAGCCATAAGCATGACTATAACCAATTAACCAGAAGCTGCCTATTACACCCTGAAATATTCAGAAAAGTCAAAAGTTACACATGTATCAATCTTGTTTAAGAAACATCAATTAAGAAAAAGAAAACATGTTTTTGTCAGAACACCAAAAGAAGGGTTAAATGATGGAAACCTGCATAAAAAGAAGGTGTTTTCTTGGTGTCAAGAGGTGTTTGGATGACTACGAAAGGGGTTGTTTTGTTGTTGTCAAGGGATGTTTATATGGCTGATGTAACGGTGTGTTTGGATGGCTGTTTCTTCCTATGTGCAGTTGTCAAGCCTTGTATTCCTCCTTCTAGGTGAAGCTTTTTCCTCACATGCCTCAGTGGTCGAGTTCTTGACTCTATCCTTTTTTTGTGCCACATTTACCTCTCTCTGAAGAAAAAACATAAATTAAGTATTACACTTGCACCAAAAGAAATGTTACACTTGTGGTATGTTTCCTTAGAAAAAGGTTGTTACTCACTCGTTGCTTCTTGCTAGCTAAAAAGATCTTTAACAAAGGACTAACAATAACGACATCAAGAAAAGTATTCTTCCAACACCAATTGTCGGTTTTTCTCTCGACCTCTTCAATAAATTCCTGGAGAGACATACACATCAAGTTTAAGATTCCTTTTAACCGTAAATAAGAGCTAATAACTACTCAGTTGACTCACCCTAACCTTCATCATGTGATCACCCAAATGACCCCAGATAAGTAAATCAACAATCATGTTAAGAGCATCAAACACATCATAGCAAACCCTTCCCATTGACTTCTGATATGTGGTATCCTTTATACGATAAATTTATCTGCACTCCAAACGGGGAGACCTAGTTTCAGTTTGACCTCTACCTTTGGTTTATATCTGATTCTTCTAAAATATAAAAAAGTTATTCCTTCACGATTCAATTGAAAAATAATCTTACCTAAACATGTTTTCTTGTAGGTGTTATTGTAACCTTAATGGAAAGGTTGCATGTGGTCGTGGATGGTGTCTGAAACATAAAAAAGAAACAAATTAAGTCACACAAATTGTTTAGTCCCTCCTGCAATAAGAACCAAATAATTAACATCACAATAACATGAATAAAAAATTGCATGGTAACATGGAAGATAAAAGTGAGCCAAAACCAATGCAAAAAATTGATGCGAATGTGATAAAGCTTTGAAAGAAGATCGTTCACAAAAGTTATGATATACCGAGAATAGATCGTAGATAAAAAAATGCCGCACTTTTTCCCATGTTTTTTAGGAGATCTAGGAGAGGCGGGTTTTAGGGTTATTGTTTTTGGGCTTTTCCGTTTTATAAACTTCTGTTACGATGAAGTAGGTATATTTACATTGACGTTAAATATTTTCAACTATGGATATATATTTAGTTTTTTAATATCTTATACATCTAACATCGTGGTCTAATGATAGTTTCATTCGTTAGTGATCTCACACACCCGGGTTAAAAGTCATATATATATATATATATATATATATATATATATATATATATATATATATATATATATATATATATATATATATATATATCTACATTATATATAAGAGGAGGGATTTGCCACGTCATCAATGAAGGCACTAATCCCAGTCAGCAGTCGGGCTTAGGTTTTGGGCTTAATGTTTTGGGCTTAAATATTTTTTCTCCGACTTTCACCCCATAAATTGTTAATCCTAATATTTTTCTCTTCTGCTAAAAAAGCAATACCAATCGGTTCTTCTAAAGAAATACCAAAAACCTTAATTCTTCATCAATCAACGCTGAAAAATCTAAGGTACAATCGATTTTCTTTTTTATTCTTTGCTATTATTGATTAATCTTTGTTGTATTTTTTTGGACCTAATTTTGCAGTAGGTGGATAAAAACAACCGAATGCTTTAGTGATTTTTTGGAGGTATTATCTTGTGATCTATTCATCATAATTATTTTTTTTGGCATTATAATTATCAGGGTGTTTGGGTACAGATTTTAATTAGCAAGTTCTATCCCTTTTAATTGCTTATATATAATAGAGGCTGCTGTAAGAAGTATGTCTCCACATGATTCACCATGGTTAGTGTCAGAAGCTAAAAAAACACATACAAAAACGGCACGCATAATTCTCATAAACCCTGTTGAGTCGCTTTTTTTTCTTTTATTTTGCAGGTAAATTTTATGATTTTGATTTATGTATTGTTGATTTCTGATCATTGTTTTGTTAATAGGTGGATCTAATATATAACCTAAAGCCACAGGAAAAAAAGGTATTCATCTTCTTCTCAAGTTTGACAAATTTGATCTTGAAAACAAACGAACAAAAACCCTAGCAAAATTTCAGAAATCAAATTCATAACAAAAAAACTCGCTATCTAAATTGAAGATTCAATCCAGTAATTCGATAATTCGATAATTCGAATCAAGAATTAATATTCGAATCAATACGGCGGAAGAATAAATTGATGAAGGTTGAAAATTCAGTGATTTAATTAACAGGTTAGCGATGAATGCAAATTTTGAATATAATTTGGATTTGGTGATTTAATTTCGTATTATTAAAAAAACGCATAAAGGTTAAACCTAAAATAAAAACGCGAGTATCCACGATTCCAATCCTATGTAGTGTTTGCTGCTATTTGGGATTCCATGTTCTTTTTTCATCTGCTCTTAAGTTGATGATGCTTGGTTAGTTAATTTCCCAGCGGAAGTTAGAATAGACTGACCAATTATTTGGATTTATTTTATTCTTAAATGATAAAAATGCTTAAATCAATCTGTGATTCGAGAAAGGGCTTTTTGGACAAGATTAAAGACTCTACTAGACAAACTAAGCAGTTGGAGGATCTTACTGACATGATCAAAGACGGGAAAATGTATGAATTGTGTTTCCTGATTTCCATGTAGTCGTTGATAAGGAACTTACGCCAGCTGAATACTTTCTTTGCTGGATGATTTTTGGTAAGGTCCAAACAGGTGTAGTCCAGACGGTCGGGTTTTGGGTGGTGGAATTGACGGTTCGTTAGTCGTTTCAATTTCTATACATGTCCATCTATATGTGACCTTTTTTAAAATAATGTGGTCAATGGGTATACTATTTTAACCGTTTTTTAAGGAGAAGGTTCAGCAGAATGCAAAGTTTGACGAGAAACTCTCATTTTCTCCTTAAGTTTTGGTGTGGTTTATATGTCAAATGACGGGTCGTTATTCGTTGCAATTTCTATACATGTCCGTCTATATGTAACCTTTTTAAAAATAATTTAGTCAATGCGTATGATATTTTAACCGTTTTTTAAGGAGAAGGTTCAGCAGAATGCAAAGTTTGACGAGAAACTCTCATTTTCTCCTTAAGTTTTGGTGTGATTTATATGTTTTACTTTAATATCTTTGTGTAGAAAGAACTCATCGGAACGCTTCACCTTGGTCCCTTTAAGCACACCGTCAACGATGCCTAAGTTGAGGAAGGCTGCTTTTGAATGTGCAGTTACATTGCTTGATAACTTCCTTGATGTTGAACCATTCTTCTTTTAGTGTGCCTTATCTACGGTCTTGATGGTAAGCTCATTGTGAAATTATTTGGTAAAGGGTCAAAAGGGGTATGGCATGAGGTTGTATGCATCAAAGGGTGGTTGTGGGCAACATGCAGGTTTGTCACAAAAATATCTATTGATTGGTAACTTGCAGGTTAAAAGAGATACGTAAGCATGTATAAAATATCTTTTCATATACGCATTGGTTGTTCACAATGTACATAGTTTTTCTAAAGCAATACCAATCGGTTCTTCTAAAGCAATACCAAAAACCTTAATTCTTCATCAATCAACGCTAAAAAATCTAAGGTACAATCGATTTTCTTTTTTATTCTTTGCTATTATTGATTAATCTTTGTTGTATTTTTTGGACCTAATTTTGCAGTAGGTGGATAAAAACAACCGAATGCTTTAGTGATTTTTTGGAGGTATTATCTTGTGATCTATTCATCATAATTATTTTTTTTGGCATTATAATTATCAGGGTGTTTGGGTACAGATTTTAATTAGCAAGTTCTATCCCTTTTAATTGCTTATATATAATAGAGGTTGCTGTAAGAAGTATGTCTCCACATGATTTACCATGGTTAGTGTCAGAAGCTAAAAAAACACATACAAAAACGGCACGCATAATTCTCATAAACCCTGTTGAGTCGCTTTTTTTTCTTTTATTTTGCAGGTAAATTTTATGATTTTGATTTATGTATTGTTGATTTCTGATCATTGTTTTGTTAATAGGTGGATCTAATATATAACCTAAAGCCACAGGAAAAAAAGGTATTCATCTTCTTCTCAAGTTTGACAAATTTGATCTTGAAAACAAACGAACAAAAACCCTAACAAAATTTCAGAAATCAAATTCATAACAAAAAACTCGCTATCTAAATTGAAGATTCAATCCAGTAATTCGATAATTCGATAATTCGAATCAAGAATTAATATTCGAATCAATACGGCAGAAGAATAAATTGATGAAGGTTGAAAATTCAGTGATTTAATTAACAGGTTAGCGATGAATGCAAATTTTGTATATAATTTGGATTTGGTGATTTAATTTCGTATTATTAAAAAAACGCATAAAGGTTAAACCTAAAATAAAAACGCGAGTATCCACGATTCCAATCCTATGTAGTGTTTGCTGCTATTTGGGATTCCATGTTCTTTTTTCATCTGCTCTTAAGTTGATGATGCTTGGTTAGTTAATTTCCCAGCGGAAGTTAGAATAGACTGACCAATTATTTGGATTTATTTTATTCTTAAATGATAAAAATGCTTAAATCAATATGTGATTCGAGAAAGGGCTTTTTGGACAAGATTAAAGACACTACTAGACAAACTAAGCAGTTGGAGGATCTTACTGACATGATCAAAGACGGGAAAATGTATGAATTGTGTTTCCTGATTTCTATGTAGTCATTGATAAGGAATTTACGCCAGCTGAATACTTTCTTTGTTGGATGATTTTTGGTAAGGTCCAAACAGGTGTAGTCCAGACGGTCGGGTTTTGGGTGGTGGAATTGACGGTTCGTTAGTCGTTTCAATTTCTATACATGTCCATCTATATGTGACCTTTTTTAAAATAATGTGGTCAATGGGTATACTATTTTAACCGTTTTTTAAGGAGAAGGTTCAGCAGAATGCAAAGTTTGACGAGAAACTCTCATTTTCTCCTTAAGTTTTGGTGTGGTTTATATGTCAAATGACGGGTCGTTATTCGTTGCAATTTCTATACATGTCCGTCTATATGTAACCTTTTTAAAAATAATTTAGTCAATGCATATGATATTTTAACCGTTTTTTAAGGAGAAGGTTCAGCAGAATGCAAAGTTTGACGAGAAACTCTCATTTTCTCCTTAAGTTTTGGTGTGATTTATATGTTTTACTTTAATATCTTTATGTAGAAAGAACTCATCGGAACGCTTCACCTTGGTCCCTTTAAGCACACCGTCAACGATGCCTAAGTTGAGGAAGGCTGCTTTTGAATGTGCAGTTACATTGCTTGATAACTTCCTTGATGTTGAACCATTCTTCTTTTAGTGTGCCTTATCTACGGTCTTGATGGTAAGCTCATTGTGAAATTATTTGGTAAAGGGTCAAAAGGGGTATGGCATGAGGTTGTATGCATCAAAGGGTGGTTGTGGGCAACATGCAGGTTTGTCACAAAAATATCTATTGATTGGCAACTTGCAGGTTAAAAGAGATACGTAAGCATGTATAAAATATCTTTTCATATACGCATTGGTTGTTCACAATATACATAGTTTTTCTAAAGCAATACCAATCGGTTCTTCTAAAGCAATACCAAAAACCTTAATTCTTCATCAATCAACGCTGAAAAATCTAAGGTACAATCGATTTTCTTTTTTATTCTTTGCTATTATTGATTAATCTTTGTTTTATTTTTTTGGACCTAATTTCGCAGTAGGAGGATAAAACAACCGAATGCTTTAGTGATTTTTTGGAGGTATTATCTTGTGATCTATTCATCATAATTATTTTTTTGGCATTATAATTATCAGGGTGTTTGGGTACAGATTTTAATTAGCAAGTTCTATCCCTTTTAATTGCTTATATATAATAGAGGCTGCTGTAAGAAGTATGTCTCCACATGATTCACCATGGTTAGTGTCAGAAGCTAAAAAAACACATACAAAAACGGCACGCATACTTCTCATAAACCCTGTTGAGTCGCTTTTTTTCTTTTATTTTGCAGGTAAATTTTATGATTTTGATTTATGTATTGTTGATTTCTGATCATTGTTTTGTTAATAGGTGGATCTAATATATAACCAAAAGCCACAGGAAAAAAAGGTATTCATCTTCTTCTCAAGTTTGACAAATTTGATCTTGAAAACAAACGAACAAAAACCCTAGCAAAATTTCAGAAATCAAATTCATAACAAAAAACTCGCTATCTAAATTGAAGATTCAATCCAGTAATTCGATAATTCGATAATTCGAATCAAGAATTAATATTCGAATCAATACGGCGGAAGAATAAATTGATAAAGGTTGAAAATTCAGTGATTTAATTAACAGGTTAGCGATGAATGCAAATTTTGTATATAATTTGGATTTGGTGATTTAATTTCGTATTATTAAAAAAACGCATAAAGGTTAAACCTAAAATAAAAACGCGAGTATCCACGATTCCAATCCTATGTAGTGTTTGCTGCTATTTGGGATTCCATGTTCTTTTTTCATCTGCTCTTAAGTTGATGATGCTTGGTTAGTTAATTTCCCAGCGGAAGTTAGAATAGACTGACCAATTATTTGGATTTATTTTATTCTTAAATGATAAAAATGCTTAAATCAATCTGTGATTCGAGAAAGGGCTTTTTGGACAAGATTAAAGACTCTACTAGACAAACTAAGCAGTTGGAGGATCTTACTGACATGATCAAAGACGGGAAAATGTATGAATTGTGTTTCCTGATTTCCATGTAGTCGTTGATAAGGAATTTACGCCAGCTGAATACTTTCTTTGCTGGATGATTTTTGGTAAGGTCCAAACAGGTGTAGTCCAGACGGTCAGGTTTTGGGTGGTGGAATTGACGGTTCGTTAGTCGTTTCAATTTCTATACATGTCCATCTATATGTGACCTTTTTTAAAATAATGTGGTCAATGGGTATACTATTTTAACCATTTTTTAAGGAGAAGGTTCAGCAGAATGCAAAGTTTGACGAGAAACTCTCATTTTCTCCTTAAGTTTTGGTGTGGTTTATATGTCAAATGACGGGTCGTTATTCGTTGCAATTTCTATACATGTCCGTCTATATGTAACCTTTTTAAAAAAAATTTAGTCAATGCGTATGATATTTTAACCGTTTTTTAAGGAGAAGGTTCAGCAGAATGCAAAGTTTGACGAGAAACTCCCATTTTCTCCTTAAGTTTTGGTGTGATTTATATGTTTTACTTTAATATCTTTGTGTAGAAATAACTCATCGGAACGCTTCACCTTGGTCCCTTTAAGCACACCGTCAACGATGCCTAAGTTGAGGAAGGCTACTTTTGAATGTGCAGTTACATTGCTTGATAACTTCCTTGATGTTGAACCATTCTTCTTTTAGTGTGCCTTATCTACGGTCTTGATGGTAAGCTCATTGTGAAATTATTTGGTAAAGGGTCAAAAGGGGTATGGCATGAGGTTGTATGCATCAAAGGGTGGTTGTGGGCAACATGCAGGTTTGTCACAAAAATATCTATTGATTGGCAACTTGCAGGTTAAAAGAGATACGTAAGCATGTATAAAATATCTTTTCATATACGCATTGGTTGTTCACAATGTACATAGTTTTTCAAGTCCGCCCATCAGGCAACCTAATTGTATACTCAAATATAAGTGTAGTTGTTGAAGGAACTAACTGAAAACTTTTAAGGACATACATATGTAGTAGAGAATGAGTATTCAAGTTAAAATGTAAGGATCATTTTTATTACTATTATCTTGAATGGGTCGATTCATATGGTGGTTTTTTCCTTACAAATCAAATGAGTTGATAAGTACTTCAATTTGAAAGATAATGGGTCAAATGGGCTGACCATCGTCACAACCATCATCCCTCCACCTTATGGTTTTTAGGATTAAAATACGCACTGTGGGATTGTCCAGGGCCTACACAAGGCTGGTGTGCATATAGTAGGCCTGTCCAAGGGTGGTTTCCTAATTATTTGTTGCTTATGAGCCATGTCATCATTGAAATAAAACTGTTAAATAAAGATAACGTTCAACATATGGACATATCAACGCATATACTGTTTAACAGATTGATGGATTAGCTTGGTCTTTGTTATTTTAGATCTGGACTTACTACTGAAGGATGTGGCTGCCGTTTTGAGCTATACTCGGGTGAAAGGGTGAAAGAACTGATTGCACAAGGTGTTTCCGAAAGTTGTTACCACAAGAAGACTCCGGAACAGGTACGAATCAATTATATTTGTTTATGTTAGGCCAATATATTGAACTATATAAAAAAATATCTCACAAAGAGAAAGCATAATCAGCAAATCAATTCGTATCATTTCCTTCAATTTCAGAAAATGCTCAAAAAATTGGAAAAAGATTACCAAAAAAAGCGAGACATTTTTCATTGTCAAATAGGCAAGAAGAGAACCATAAGAACCTGTATCAAGACCCATTTGACCCTGACCCATAGTCCTGAGTGACCTGACCTGACATACACATTTTTCCACTTATATTAACCTTTAATCACATCAAAGCCAAAGGTATGTCTTCATATATCTAAATTTTCCTTTTTGTGCATTTTACTCTAAACATCATTAGTATTTGTTCATTTTGATACATATTAGTATTCAAATTACTGTAAAAATAAAGTTAGAATATAACATACTTAAGGGGAAAGTTATTGGGCTCAACACAACTTTAGAAAGTCGAGAAAATGACCTCGAGAAAAAACTAAAAACGAGGTATTACTTTTGCTGCCACTATATTGTACTGTACTACTTACCTGATTATTGTATGCAGTTTTGATATTTATATGCTAAGTTGTGTATCTTGGTAAGCTATTGAAGAAAGAGTCCACAACCACGGATGAAATATGGTTGCCCTGTGTAAACACGTCACAAAGGATGGCTTAAAGCCTTTAATGTAACAATGTAGGATAGCTAGATGCTAATTGTATTCATTCACTTTTTGACTCGTGTATTATGATATCTGATGTACTTTTTAATGATGTATGGTCTCTCATTTATCATCAACAAGTCCATAGCTGTGTGGCGATTTTTGCTTCCTGTTTGGTTCAGGACACTAATATAATTGACACAAATTTAAGGAGTTGGGAAAGTATCTTAATTGATGTCATTGTAGCAGGAGCCATGGCTCAGTACATTTCCTATCCTAATTGCCTCTTACTGTTACTTTGCGTTAATTTGAACAAAACGTTGAAACCTTCTACGGTTTCTTATACGTCGACTTCAAACTAGAAACTTGCCTTATTCAGCATTCTGATTTACCACTGTCAAGATAATTGAAGCATACGATGATCAGTTAACATCCTTTCCATTGCAAACAAATGTTGATATCATAAAATATACGAGACTGCATACTCAGGTAATTTTGGATTATTTTGTTGTATCATACGTTGCATTGAGTTCATTCAAGTTGAACCTATACATATTTCAAGAATATGACAAGCGTTGACTTATTTCAGGTCTAATAATACCCAAAACCATTCTTTCCACCTAAACTAGCGGATATAGCCACATTATGCTATATAATTGGAGCCACTGATATAGATATAAGGTAAGCGAATCTGTTGTATAATCTCAAAAGAAAACTTGCCTAATAATCAGTCACATATGGTATATAGAAAACAAATCATATCTATATTTTTTAGGCTTACATTGATGGAAAATCATAGTTATCGGTGTCAATCTTCTTTTTGTAGCACTAAATTGACCTGGAAGGATCTGAAAGTGAATAGACAGAGACAACTGGGATGGGGAGAAAAGAGGTATCATACATAGATAAGCACTTGCTTAGACTTGGCAAATAGAGGTTAAAATATAATCAATTCATATACGAAAATATAGAAGCCTTCCCAAATGCCCTTTAAAACTGCTTATTTGATTATTTTATTCACAAAATTCGATAATGACAATTTGGTTCCGCACTGCCATACGGGAAAAGCTTTTCTGATGCAATGGCTGCCATCACACGTATAAGGAGGTGACGTGAGTAGATATGGGGTGTAAATTGATAAGCTTCAGTTGAATGGCTTAAGATCTCAAACGGGTTTAGTGAGTGACATGTAAAAACCATTTTGGGTGAAAACACATAAATTTTGTTTACTCAAGTCAATTTTTGTCCGTTCTTAAAAAAATTCCTTTTATACACACAGTGTGTCAAATTTGGGTACTCCCTTGCGACTTCCAAAACTGCTCAGGTTTTAGCAACATCAGCTCTCTTTGTGCCAAATTTGTTTATTAAACTGTCCTTTTATAACATCTAATATTTCATAAACTGATTTTGACTGTTACCTGCAATAATATCACACTTTGGGTAACTTTTGACCAGCTTTATTTTTTTGACCCATTTTGTTCTGCTTATTTGGCCCATGAAAAAGATAAAATAAAGCTAACCAGCCCATTCATAAGTAAATGGGCCTATTTCTAAGATATCTTTGTTGTTTATTGAATTTATTCCAAGTTTATATTGTGATCAGCTTACGATTTCGATGGGGGTGTTGGGACTTGCGTTTTAGAACTGGCTTTGGTTATTGCTACATGAAGTCACAGTAACCTTTTTTCTTTTTTGATAACTAGATCTTGGTAATAATTACTATAATATTATTTGGGATCTTTTGATATCATATTATCTTTCATGTACATAACACATCTATAAAACAAAAATAATTAAATGAATTATGAACACTGTCAAATAGGACTATAAGTTCTGGTCTGAAGCAGATTGCAGTGGAGAATTCTCTATTAATAATGTAAAAAGATGATGTTTTGAGGTGGAGGCTTTCTCCATTCATGTTAGGGCGTCGGAGGATCCTTAACTGAGATAAGGACATTGAGAAACAGAAATAAACTCGCGGAGATATGGACCGTGATAAATAGAGAGAGGGTTGGAGATCATGATAAAGATAGGTTCAACGATAGAGATAAAGGCAGCCGCAAGCAACCCGATGAGTTTCATAATGGAAGTAAAAGACCCGAGGAAAGATGCAGCAAACTCTGATTAGGGATTCAAGTAAGTATGGTACAGAATCTTATCATGGCAGGGATGAAATTAAAACCAGTAAGAACGAGGGAAACTCTAAAGGGAAAATTTGGAGGATCACAGCAGTCTGCATCTAAACTCCAAGATCGTATTATGAGCGGTGGGAGGCCAAATGATCGGTTGCAATAAAAGGTGCTGAGACTTATGCAAGGTGCAGTTTGAGTTAGTATGAAAGTAGTTACTTCTATAGTAAAAGTCTCAGCTTCTTAAGATCACAATTTTCTTGAGCATATAAAAAAAGTAACTACCATATTATTACCTAAAACCTCCCCTTTCTTATAGTGCTTTGAGACAATTTACGTGCTCACATTCCAGTTCTTGAAGATTGGGGCTCAAAATTATCAACTGAACTTTCGTATTAGAAGATGATGTAATACACACTGTATAGCTTTTTATACAGTTTTTGTATGTTGCTTTTGCGAGTTGGGAGTAAGAAAGATCTACCCGCTCGGTGATGTCTACCACAAAGATGAGACTACTGATGGTTTCAAAATATTTATGATTTTTGTTTTATTTTGGGCTTTTCTGTTAAAAGAAGATAGGCGTGCATCCACGATAACAATACTTCAAATAATTTATTTAGCACAATTACTTTACGTGTTAGTCTATGCGAATAGAAGAAAAATGCAAGTCCTATAACAGGAAAGTTGTAGTCTTATTAACTTAGCTATATCATAACTATCTGCTTACTTCAAACAATATCCGAGAGTTTGGGCATGGAAATAAATCAAACGCCTTTAATATTTTATGCATGTGTTAAAGTGTGTCCATGCTCCATGTTTTCGGTCCACATCGAGTCTCGCCATATACGATATATGGGACATGTAGTTACATGATTGCTTCTTTTGAATAAAAATACTATGGTAAGGATGTCGGCATTTTAAAAGACCTCATGTAGTAACAATATGTAATGTTTTGAAACTCGGTTTTTAAATAGACTCGACCAAGTTTTGATCAACCCGGGTTAACTCAGTTTTAAAAAAAGAATATTTTTAATAATTAACAAAAAATTATATATAAAAACCATAAAAACCACCGTATATTGAAAATATAATTTGTTTACCAACCAATATCAATATAATATGTAAAAATAAAATTATGTCGTAAATACGTAAAATTTACATTTAAAAAAAACTCGAAAAAATCGAAACCCGACCGAGTCACCCCAAATCCAGCGGGTCTAGCCGGGTTCTGAAAATATGAAACCCATGTCAATATGACATTTTTTTGGTCGAAACCGGGTTAACCGATCGATCCGGTTTAAAAACTTTGACAATATGATGGTAATGTTTTTTAAATATTAAAAATGGTATGGATCTAAATAAGGTATGACATGTAAATAAAGTATACATATTATATTATTTTTAAAGAAGCTATGTTTGTAGAGATTTACCATTTAAAATAGATATCAAATCAAGTTATTTATGAAATATTAAAAAAATACAAACAAATATTTACACAAATAAAAAACTTAGAAACAATTAATTTGATAGAAAAACTTAAATAATACTCCCTCCGTCCTATATTAAATGTTCACTTTGAATATATTTTGGCTTTCTTTTTCAACTTTGACCTTAAATATGTGTGTTATATAATATTTGATGTAAAATATATGAATCGATTGTGTTTTAAATGTATTTTTCATTGGTATCATTTTTACTGAGTATTATATAATACAAAAACCATTATTTTTGGTAAAAGTTAAAAAAATAAGACTTAAAAGGTCAAATGTGAACATTTAATATGAGACAGAGGGAGTAAATACAACTCATCACAACCAATTATGTATTAATAGACAACAAAACTAATTACAAATAATTAAAAAATAAGAAAAATAAGAAACAATCAGAAGTGATATTCATCAATCGGACATTACAAACAAATATTTAACAAATATAAAGAAAGTAAAACGAAAATCAAAAGTCATACCCGTCCATCGGACGGGTTTTGAAACTAGTATATATATATATATATATATATATATATATATATATATATATATATATATATATATATATATATATATATATATATATATATATATATATATATATATATATATATATATATATATATATATAGTTAGGATCAAATGAGAAGAAACCTTAAAATAAGAAGGATAAGAAGAAACTATAACCGCATATTCGAGATGCGTGCACTTAAATTAGATGCATCTTTGTAATCTTAGATGCTTTATAATACATCATAACATGTTTTATAGCTTTTAATTAGATGCATATACGTATATTAGATGCATTTCATGATTTATTTTTATTTTTGTTCCTCTACACGTGCCCAAATCATGAAAATCAATTTGTACCATCTACACATCAAATTAACTTTTAAAACTCAAGATCGTGCATCTACATGAATAGAAATGCGTCTAATTCAAGTCGTTGCATCTTAAATGTGTGATTTTAGTCTCTTCTCACCACTTCTTATTTTAAGTTTCTTCTCATTGGATCCTTACTATATATCAAATCAAATCAAATCAAATCAAATCAAATCAAATCAAATCAAATCAAAAACCCTTATATAGGAAGGATGGTGAAACAATGCCTTAAATACAAAATTATATAAAAATGACACATGTAATTCATTAAAGGGTTTCCATAAAATGCTTTAAAAAGAAAATAGGAATTACAAATGATGCCTTAAATACAAAATTCTATAAAAAGGATGGCCAAACAATGCCTTAAATACAAAAAGAAAATAGGAATTACAAATGATGCCTTAAATACAAAATTCTATAAAAAGGATGGTGAAACAATGCCTTAAATACAAAATTCTATAAAAATGACACATCTAATTCATTAAAGGGTTTCTATAAAATACTTCAAAAAGAAAATAGGAATTACAAATGATGCCTTAAATACAAAATTCTATAAAAAGAATGGTGAAACAGTGCCTTAAATACAAAAAGAAAATAAGAATTACAAATGATGCTTTAAATACAAAATTCTATAAAAAGATGGTCAAACAAATGCCTTATGTATAAAAATAAAACAGGAATTACAAATGATGCCGTAAATACAAAATTCTATAAAAAGGATGGTGAAACAATGCCTTAAATACAAAATTCTATAAAAATGACACATGTAATTCATTAAATGATTTCCATAAAATGCTTCAAAAGAAAATAGGAATTACTAATGATGCCTTAAATACAAAATTTTATAAAAAAATGGTGAAACAATGCCTTAAATACAAAAAGAAAATAGGAATTACAAATGATGCCTTAAATACAAAATTCTATAAAAAGGATGGTGAAACAATGCCTTAAATACAAAATTTTATAAAAATGACAAATGTAATTCATTAAAGGGTTTCCATAAAATGCCTTAAAAAGAAAATAGAAATTACAAATGATGCCTTAAATACAAAATTCTATAAAAAGATAGTGAAACAATGCCTTAAATACAAAAAGAAAATAGGAATTACAAATGATGCCTTATAAATAAAATTCTATAGAAATGATGGTGAAACAATGCCTTAAATACAAATTTCTATAAAAATGACACATGTAATTCATTAAAGGGTTTCCATAAAATGCTTCAAAAAGAAAACAGGAATTACAAATGATGCCTTAAATACAAAATTTAGTAAAAATGACACATATAATTCATTAAAAAGCTTTCATAACATGCTTGAAAAAGAAAAATAGGATTTACAAATGATTCACAATAGTTTGACTTACTAAAACAAAATTACTTTTAAATATTCGGACTATTATGTTTTAGTCTCGGCTATATAGTGTTGATATATATTAAACACGTTACAAAAAATAATAGATATAATATTAATTTAAAAAGAATTAATGTAAGATTATTCATAACATTAACATATACAAAATTTATTACCTCATAACATTCAAAAATACATAAAATATTTTATATAATATTATTAAATTCTAAAAAATTTTAATGTAACAAACTTATTCATATAGTTGACGTATGCAAATTCAATTAACTCATAATATTCTTAAATAAATAAGTTATTTAAACTACGTTATTTTTGTCCATTTTATGCTACATTATTAAAATATTAATTTCATAACTAACACTACATATACTAAAATTCTAATACAAACACACATAACTTCAATTTTTATCAAAAATATATACTTAAAGCTAGCCCGTCCACCGGACGGGTCTAAAGGCTAGTATATATATATATATATATATATATATATATATATATATATATATATATATATATATATATATATATATATATATATATATATATATATATATATATATATATATATATATGGTGGGGTTATTATAAAAGATATTTTATAATAAAAAAGGTAAGGTGAGATCCTAGCCCTTGGATCAAAGCAACCCAAAATCCACTAATAATCTAAAAAACGCGGTTCCATTTATGTAAACTCGTCAAACTTCGGGGTTATTTATGTAAAAACTTAAAAAATAAAATCACACCCACCTACATCCTACTTCTGGGTATCATATCTCGATCTAACTCTCTCTCTCTCTCTCTCTCTCTAAAATTTCACACATTCCCTCTCTAAAAATTCACACAAATCTACATCTTATTTCTCTCTAATCAAATTTATATTCCTTCATCTCATCATAACCAAATCTTTATTTTTTACCACATCTTAAAATTTCGAATCACAATCGAATTGCTACAAATCAAATCCATCCCATCGTAACGGACCATAAGTCATTTATCAACCCTAGTTTTGTTACAGCATTTTTTGGTTAGTTTTTGTTTGCTAAAATGATGTTTTTATCAATTTAAATTTGTTTTTATTTATGATGAAATAGACTTTTAAATCTATTGAACAATGTGTATATGCATATGTTTTTGTATGTTATGTTCTCGATTTGATACAAAATATAAAAAAAGTTAATAAAACGTACTTAGGAAAGTTACATATAATGTGTTTGATTAAATGTATCAACTAGACTTTATAACTTTGATGCACTACATTTATGTTGTGATGCAGTTATTTTGAATGTTGATGCAGTAAGTGTTATGAGTTAAAGAAATTGATGAAGTAAGTATTATTGGTTGTATGTTTGATGCAGTTGAACTTGACTGAGATGCACTACGTGGTCAGTTATTGTGTATGAGGATGAATTAGGCTAAGAGTTGGTTGTGTTGTGTGTGTAAATATCTGTGTATGCGTAGGTGTTTTTGCAATCCACTTGAATGTGAACTGTGATGCAGTAGGTGTTTAGTTGTCATGTATAAGAATGAGTTAGTTTAATTGTAGGTTGATTATGCGCGTAACTATTTTTATATGGTTAGTTGGCTGTAAGAGGCACTTGAAATTTAACTATGATGCAGTAAATTTTTAGTTGTCGTGTATAACGATGAATTAGCTTAACGATATGTTTCTTTTTGTGCAGTAATGTGTTTATATTTTTGATAGTTTATAAAATGCACTTGAATTTGAACTATGATGCAGTAGGTGTTCAGTTGTCATGTATAAGCATGAATTAGTGTAAAGGTAAGTTACCTTATGCGTGTAATGTGTTTGCATATTTGGTTGTTTATGTGATGCACTAGAATTTTAGTTATGATGCAGTAGATGTATATGTCTATAAAGGTTGCAATAGATTTAAAATTGTGATGCACTAGGTGTCTAGTTGTTGGTTATATGGCTGAGTTAGGCTACGCGAGGTTGTATTATGTGTGAAAATATATTTGTCTTGTTGATTGTATGAATGATGTGCCTTTTTTTGAACCGTGATACAATAGTTACTTTAATTGTTGTGTACAAGGCTTAAATCGGCTACATATAGATAGTATTTTTTGGAAAAATGTGTTTGTATGCTCTATTATATAAACGATGCACCTAGTTTTGAATTGTGATTTACTAGCTTCTTAATTGTTGTGTATAAGACCAAAGGCGGCTACGTATAGGTTGTATAGGTTGTCAGATGCACTAGATTTTAAACTATGATGTAGTAGTTTCTTACTTGATTTTGAATTGTAATACCTAGTTTCAAACTTTGATGCCCTCTAATGCCTTACTACATTGCAGTTTTATTTTTGATGCATTAAAGTGATACTTTATAGCAAGCTAGTTTAAGTTTTATGGCATCACATATTATATTTTGGTATTTTTATGTATAATATGTAAACCGTTATTACACAGGTAAAACACATAGGCGACAAACATAGCGGGTAAATCGAAACTATTAAAAAAGACGATGTGTAAAAGGTAGCAGAAAAATCCACAACCCAAATAGAAAACAACTAAATAGGTAAAACTGCAATTAGCAAAGGCAGAAAGATAGAAGAAAACGCATAATAATGTACTAGGATGTAATTTTTTCTTCATACGCTTGATTTAGACTAAATGTGGATTGCCGTTTATGCAAAAATTAATGTGTGTGTCTGTATCTGCTTGTAATGTATTAGAAAATGAACGTTTATGCAAGAATATAACAGTAATGTAAAATAAAATATTTGTAATATATTAATAATTCTTTTAGTGCATTATATTTTCATTTCCATTAGATTACATGTATATTCTCTTGTATGCTAGTTTAAATCGTATTGCATCAGTTACTATTATTTCTACTGCAATACAACATAATATAACTCTAATGTAGTCAAATATAAGATTGTAATGCAGTAGAATATAGAATTAAAGTGATGTACTAGGAAATATAAGACTGTTATCTCTACTGCAGTATAGTGTTAAAACTAGTACATCAATGATTTTATTACTTTTTTTAATTTACAGATGGAATCTTTCATTGACTACCTAGAAAGGAATAACCACCCATAAATTGTTGATTTTACAACGATATATTGTAAACAAGTGAAGTTAAATTGGAGGAAACACCACAATGTTGTTGACTTTGGAATATTTCTGATGAGGCACGTGGATACGTATGTCGGTCATGGTGTGAACTTTGGATACGTATGTCGGTCATGGTGTGAACTTTGGAAGAACTGAAGAAAGACGGAAGAGGTCTGAAACTCTATTGAAGAAAATAAACACTTCCAAAATTCTTAAAGATAAAGTTGTCAAATTGGATCAAGATTTGCATCAAAAGTTCATTCACAATGTATTGAAGTTTATTGAATGATCAATACACTAAGTAATTTGTTTATGAACACTTTTAGTTACAAATATGTTGGATTTAAGTATTTCTCTTTTGGATGTTTAAAGTTTTCTAGTTATTGTAACTAATTGAATGATCAATGTTTGATAAGTACTTTTAGTTTTAGTTAATGTCTGATAGAAACTAAAGTACTTTTACCTTTAATGACCAATCTTTGTTACTATTTAAAAAGGTAGTAGTACATCTTAGTTAAAAGGTTACTGCATCACTATGTAATTTGTTAATGCATTATAGTTAAAAAAATAAGTACATCCTAGTTAGAAAAAGTTATTGCATAACAATTTATTTTTTAATGTGTTACCATTAAAAAGGTTAATACATCTCACTTAGAAAACCGTTGCACCTGAATTAACTAAAAGTTTGTAAACTCTGAGTAAATTATAGTTAAAAGGTAGTGCCTTTCAGTTAAAAGGTTACTACATCACTATGATGCGTTACAATTAAAAACGCAGTACAACTACGTTAAAAAAGTTACCGCATCACAATGAATTTTGTTAATGTATTACAATTATAAACATTAGTACATCTCACTTACAAAACAATTGTACATGAATAAGCTAAAAGTTAGTAAATATCAGTTAAAATTATATTGTCTGAGTGAATTACATTTAAAAAAATGACAAAAAAGTGGAAATGAGTGTTGCTTTTTGGCTAGTAAATTCTCTTAAACAAACTCTCTTCGGCATATCTTCTTTCTTTGCTTTCTTTGATGCAAGCAATAGTTGTGTACAAATCCTGAATTTGTGGCCTCCTTTCTCTTCACATGCTGAACAAACCCTTTTCTTTAATAGTTCTTTATTTACTTCAACTCTTGGCTTAAGACACCCTAAAAATCATCCAGATCTTTTAGTAGTAAAACTGTGATGCAGTAGAAAAATAACGGTGATGCGTCAAATATTTAACCTTAATGCACCGGTTAAGTAGCCAAATTGTGATGCGGTAGAGAAATAACTGTGATGCGCCAAATATTTAACCTTAATGCACTGGTTTTTACTAAATGAAATATGCACAAAGATTCAATAGAAAGATAAATTGAGATGCAGTGACTATAAGTGTATTGCCTTTATAATATTTAAAGATATTTTTTTAAATGAGCCTTCAAGGGAGTAGAAAATGTGATGCACTAAATATGACACATTCATGTTACATTTTATACTGATGCACTCAATACGACACTGTGATGCACTACATGGGATATAACACTATGCTATATCAACCAAATAAATTCAATATATTGAGGAAATCTAAATGAAACCTAATGCATCACTTTGTTATACACTTACTGCATCATTATGTTATATTAACAAAACCAAAACTTGAAGAAGCCTACTGCATCATTGTATTATACACCTACTACATTAGTGTTTTATACACACAATCTGCATAAATAAAGAACACATAAAAAGTAAAAACAAAACCTAGCACATGAATCTAATGCATCATAGTTATAAAAGCCTTTTCCATTGAAAATGACCAAAACAATTTATGCGCAACAGTCTAACGCATCACAGTGTAGAATCTAATGCATCACAGTTATAAAATCTCACATAGACAATTTACAAACACCTTCTATACAATTTTACTAAACACATTGTATATCAAAAAAAATTCCCAGGTCCAAAAGGAAACCATATGTAATTCGAATTAAGCTCATTATATACATCTAAAGATACAAGCCTTTTCAACTAAAAATGGCTAAAACAATTTAAGCATAACAGTTTAACGCATCACAGTGTAAAATTTATTGCATCACATTTATTAAATGTCACATAGACAATTTAACAAACACGTTGTGTGCAACTTTACTAAACACAAAAAAACTTCTCAGATCCAAAAGTAAACCATATTTCAATTCGAATTAAAGTCATAAAATAACATGTTTGGATCATTAACAACACAAAAATAATCAAATCCAAATGATAAATAAAATTATAAGCAAAAAACAAAATCAACTTACTTTCACTTTTGAATGATGAATCTATTTAGATCTTTGGTTTAGGATTGAACACAAACAAAAAATACGTATAATTAGGGTTATGCCATCAAATAGTTTAATCCATGAATGAACAAGGTAGGGAATGTGGTGGTTTATGATGGGGAATGTGGTGAACTAGGTGAGTAAGGTGATGGTTCACGGTTGAGAAGACGGTGATCACAAGAGGTTAGAGATGATATAAATTGTCGAGAGGTTTACGTGGTGGTTCACGGTGGGGAAGGTGGTGGTTCACGGTGGGGAAGGTGGTGGTTCACGGTGGGGAAGGTCGTGGTTAACGATGGTTGATGTAGGGTTATGAATCGATCGAGAGGTTTACGTGGTTAACTGTGTGAAAAATACGAGTACAAATCGAAAAGTATGTGAAAAAATAGTTTATATAGGGTTTTGTAAGAAATTTACATAAGTGCCCATGAGGTTTGGGGTAAAAGACGAAAATACACCTGGAATTGTTAGAATAAAAAGTGGGGGCTAGTAGGACACGTGGCGGCCTATGGTTCCACATTACCTACTTTATTATAATATCTTTTTTATTTTACCCCAACTCTCTCTCTCTCTCTCTCTCTCTCTCTCTCTATATATATATATATATATATATATATATATATATATATATATATATATATATATATATATATATATATATATACTAGCCTTTAGACCCGTCTGGTGGACGGGCTAGCTTTAAGAATATATTTTTAATGAAAATTGAAGTTATGTATGTTTCTATTAGAAGTTTATTTTATGTAGTGTTAGTTATAACATTAGTATTTTAATAATGTAGCATAGAATGGACAAAATAATGTAGTTTAAAATATTTTATTTATTTAAGAATATTATAAGTTAATTGAATTTGCATACGTTAACGTTATTAATAAGTTTGTTACATTAAATTTTTTTAGAATTTTAATAATATTATATAAATATTTTATAGTATTTTTGAATTTTATGAAATAATACATTTTGTATATGTTAATGTTATGGATAACTTTTTTACATTATTTGTTTTTTAAAATAATATTATTGTTAAGTTTTTTTTGTTAGCAAAAACATTATTGTTAAATATGTTTTACAAATGATTTTGTTTTGTAAACTTTGTGGTAAAGTGTATTCTAGCAAAAGTAAGCCCAAAAAGCTCATTCCTGGTATTATTTTTTGTCACGTGTATAATATAGCAACATTATATAGGCCAGTCCAAAACTTGACAGTCCGAATATCTAAAAATATTTTTAGTAAGTCAAAATATTGTGAATCATTTGTAATTCCTATTTTCTTTTTGAAGCACTTTATGGAAACCCTTTAATAAATTACACGTGTCATTTTTTTAGAATTGTGTATTTAAGGCATCATTTGTAATTCCTATTTTATTTTTGAAACATTTTATGGAAACCCTTTAATGAATTACATGTGTCATTTTTATAGAATTTAGCATTTAAGGCATTGTTTCACCATTATTCCTTATATATTTTTGTAGAATTTTGTATTTATGGCATCATTTGTAATTCATATATATATATTTATAGAATTTTGTATTTAAGGCTTCATTTGTAATTCCTATTTTCTTTTGGAACCATTTTATGGAATCATTTTTATAGAATTTTGTATTTAATGCATTGTTTCACCATCATTCCTTATATAGTTTTATTGAATATTATATTTAAAGCATTATTTGTAATTCCTATATATATTTTTATAAAATTTTGTATTTAAGGCATCATTTGTAATTCCTATTTTCTTTTTGATGCATTTTATAGAAACCCTTTAATGAATTACATGTGTCATTTTTATAGAATTTTGTATTTAAGGCATTGTTTCACCATCATTCTTTATATATTTTTATAAAATTTTGTATTTATGGCATCATTTGTAATTCCTATATATATTTTTATAGAATTTTATATTTAAGGCATCATTTGTAATTCTTATTTTCTTTTTAACCATTTTATGAAATCATTTTTATAGAATTCTGTATTTACGGTATTATTTCACCATCATTCCTTATATATTTTTATAAAATTTTGTATTTAAGGCATCCTTTGTAATTCCTATATGTATTTTTATAGAATTTTGTATTTAAGGCATCATTTGTAATTCCTATTTTCTTTTTGAAACATTTTATGGAAACCCTTTAATGAATTACATGTGTCATTTTTATAGAATTTTGTATTTAAGGCATTGTTTCACCATCCTTCCTATATAAGGGTTTTTGATTTGATTTGATTTGATTTGATTTGATTTTGATTTGATTTGATTTGATTTGATATATATATATATATATATATATATATATATATATATATATATATATATATATATATATATATATATATATATATATATATATATATATATATATATATATATATATATATATATATATATGTAAAAAAATTATTTCAGATAAAAAAATATTTTTTAAATTAGAATAATATTTTATTGATCTTTTTCTTTATATAAAAATATATACATAAATTTAAATATTGATATTTATATATTTAATTTTATTGATCTATATATACATAAATGTATAAAAATATTATTTTAAGTATATAAATTGTACTTTTATATTTAAATATATTTTAATACTTATTATATATATATATTTGTATAAATTCGGCTTTTGGTTTGGTTTTCGGTTTCAAATGTCAAACCCATATCGAACCCAAAAATCAAATTTGTAGTTTGGTTCGGTTATGACCCACAACCCGAATTATATTTTCGGTTCGATTCGGTTTGATTTTCAGTTTTGTGGATCAAACCCAAACAATGAACACCCCTAACTTTAACATCCATCATTTAGAGCACACGATGCGGCGGATGTGGTGTGATAGTTAAAAGTAGTATCATAGTAAAAAAGTGTTGCTCGTAGGCTATGACACGTGTATTTTTATGACACCACATTTGATGAGGTTGTAGTGAGTCATGAAAAAATAGTTTTATAAAACTAAAAAATAATAAAATAAGTTCACATATATCCCACTTTATTAATAAAATAAAATAAAACAAAATCTAAAACATAAAATCTTTAAATTGAGAATCACGGCGCTAAAAGTTACGTCTTAATGTGATACGCCATCATAAATATGACACATAAGACACGGCGAGTGCCACGGCTCGACGGAAAAGAACATGTAGTTTCAATATATGAAACATTCACATTCAAATTCACATTTCAAATTCACATCCATTTATTAACACACAAGTGTCACATTGGTTTATTTATGAACTCATTTATTGACGAAAAAAGAACTTTACTTAAGCTTTAATCAAAAGCAAGCACCACGACCAGTGTTCTGTCCTAGACTTTTTTACATAAGACAAAATCACAACCAGTGTTCTGTCCTAGACTCTTTTTACATGACAAAAGGCAAATAAGGATTTTTTTTAGGGTGAGGTTATGAAGACTCTCTAAAATTAAATCCCATCTATACTCCCTTCAAATTTGCATTTTTTTAATTTTTCTTTTAATTTTTTTAATTTTAATTTTGTTATAAAACCGTAAAACAAAAAATACGAAATCAAAAAAATAAAGTTTAACAAGTCAAAATTGTTAAATCGTTAAAAATACGAAATAAAAACTGATAAAAAACTGTCTAAAAATTGACAAGGAGACAAAAAGTAGGCAAGGGGTATGGATAGTAGGACTTTTTTTAAAGGGAGGTGATTTGCACACTCTATAAATTGATTGAGACACTCTAAATGTTTGTGTGTGGATATTTATACCCTTACATTGGTGGATTAGACAAATTTCAACACACATATTAAGGGTAAAAATGTCCACAAACAAACATTTAGAATGTCCCAATCAATTTATGAAGTGTGCAAATCACCTCCTTTTTTAAAGTTATATGTGTATACTTTTCTGAGTGTTTTTTGTATTTTATTCCTTTTATTTTGTGTCATATAGCACAATTGTAATGAACATGAAAAATTATACCTATTGCATATAGTTCTAAATAAAAATTCTATAGTTATACAACTCATGCATGTGGACAGCCTTGACACCTATAAATTCTCCTTTGAACTTGCATTTCTAAAATCACTTGGAACCTAAAAAAACAATGGCCTCTCTTCTAAAACACACACTTAAGATCACATTCTACTTCATACTCTCTTCAGCCCTTTTTCGTCTCTCGAATGGAGTCTTCTCGGAAGAGCTTTCTGAAGCCATTTCAATCAAGCGTATGGAGAAAACTACACACTTTCATTTTTTCTTCCACGATATCCACACTGGTAAAAGCCCATCAGCAATCAAGATTGCGGGTACCCCGGATTCTAGCTTCTTTGGTGACACGTACATGATGGATAACGCATTGACAGAAGGCCAAGAGGCGTCAACCAAGATGGTTGGAAGGGCACAAGGAATGTATGCGTTTGCAGCTAAAAATGAGGCAGCATTGCTTATGGTGTTAAATTATGAGTTTAGTGAAGGCGAGTTTAATGGGAGTAGTATTAGTGTGCTCGGGCGGAATCCAGTGATGGCTGATGTGAGAGAGATGCCGATTGTTGGAGGAAGTGGACGGTTTAGGTATGCTAGTGGCTATGCTTTGGCTCATACGGTTTGGTTTGATCTTAACACAGGGGATGCCATTGTTGAATACAATGTATATGTGAAACATTACTAAAATGGGGATTCGCATGTAAATCTTCCAAGTAGTGTGTGTTTGTATTGATGTTCTTTTTTATTTTTTTATTTTCACATCTAGGAGCAAAATGCTGATTCGAGTCTGGAACTTTTAAGGTTTAAACTGCCGACGCTTACTGTATTTTTGTCACCGGTAATTTATCTGCTGTTTTTTTTTACCATCTAAAGCCATTGTGTTATTTTTAATGTTTTACTGGCAAATCTGTTTATTGTTGGGATGTCAAATTAGATCAGATGGTATATTTTTTGTTGTTAGAGATTCGATGTATCGCTGAACATGATAAGATACCGTGATAACTAAAATACTTTAAAACAGGCTAGTCGAAATGAAATTAAAATTGTTACAATGAACTATGTCTAATTTGATCTAAATTTCAAACACCAGGCTTCTAGCAGGCCATAGAGAGAACTGCTATTACCAACTGAATGGAGCACAAGAGTCACACCAGCCGTGAGAAAGTGAAACAGAACTCACTGGATATTACAATAATACATGAATAAGATAGGGGCTGACATATGTCCATGGTCGCAGTCACAAGTATTTTGGGTTAGAATTTTACAATCACAATGAGTCTATATACAAGCGGGGAATCGTTATATCTTTCAATCTATGCCATGAAACAAAATTTCCTTCCAAGGCCACTTCCCTCTTGACCTTGCCGAATTGCCTCCTAGGAATCAGCTCCAGCAGTGTTCGTGACAAACGAACTTCAGGAAATAGTCACCACTACTAATCAATAACTGTGTACAACTTGACTTGACTTAACTACATATATATGCCAACACGAGTCCCTTGTTTTAAAGGATGCCTACACTATTATAACTTTCAATAAGGAGGCGTAGTTCATTGACAATCTATCCCGATCACTAGGATGATGGGACATATACCAACAATATTGTGAGTTTAAGCACTACAGAGCAAATTGAGAACAAACTCCCTAGAGGCCATGTCAAACTTGGAGATCAATTCTATTTTTATCTTTTTTGGTTCAGTTCCTAGACAGTGGAATGATGCACTCAGACTCAAACTTTCTACGGAGTATTATTTTTCTGAAACACCTTAATAAGGCCTTCCTATGTTAATTACGTTATGTTTGTGTGTCCATGTCTCTCCACATAATAAGAAGATGTTACTTGTAAACTGGATATTTACATTGCAATTAACATCATGAATTACCAGAAGCTATTGTTCCGCATGCTCGAATATGATAACCTATGTAGCATGCTTCTAGATCTCTACATTTTTGTTTATTGAAGGAAATGGAAATTAAAGCTAGACACTGCTTAGTTTGTGTCAGAAGCAAAGGCAGCTTCTTTGCAAATATATATCATGTTTTCCATCATGACTGTTGCTACATGAATCATTCTCTTTTTAACATGTTCATGCCAAAGCCTTAGAAGCAAAGTCATACAGTACCATTTTATAATCTAGTGCTTTTCTTTTCTTCACAAGTTCTCTCACCACTTATAATGCTAAATCATTAGGCCACTTCTTGTCTTACAAACGTCTTACAAACGACAAAGTATGATACAGAGAGTTTTTATCAGACTTGACTGTGGTGTGATATGATTGTATATCTGAGCTCCTTAGAGGCGACTTAGGATAATGATTATCACTAAAATTTACGACTGTAATATACTTAAGGTTTATGCATTAATTTTGTTGAAATAAGACTCCCTTGAGCAAATGAAAATTAATATTCGGTATCTATGAGAAGTTTTCATGATTCAACTAGACTATGCATTTCTCTTCCCGTTTAGTATCAAAGTATCAGAATGCTATTAATGAAAGGCGATATATTGATTTCGAGTTTGAAGAATATGTATTTTGAAACCTTTTTGTTATAAACAGCCAACAAAACTTTATGGAAGCTCAAACTAAGACTCCAAGTTAGCAATCTATTACTGTACTTTTTTCTTTCCAGTTGCCATTGTGCACTTTCCACTCATACAAAAAGTGAAAACCATCTCGAATTGCCATAATCTTTCTATATATAGCAACCATAGCCTCTCTGGTACTTCACATACCAATTTATAGTATAACCAGCATCTCAGATCATCATCACAATGTCTTCTTTCGTAACTTGCACAGTGGTTTCTCTCTACCTAGCGCTCATGATACCCGCCACAGTCTCAGCTAGTGGCACTTTCTCCAAGCATTTCGCCAAAACAGAACCAACACCAAGTGCCAGAAAGGTGACACGCCTTCATTTCTACTTCCACGACATTGTTAGCGGCAAAAACCCAACAGCTATCAAAATTATCGCACCTAAAAATCCATTTGGCATGACTGCAATTATTGATGACCCTTTGACCATAGACACGAAGCCCGGTTCAACAGTGGTGGGTCGGGCTCAGGGACTTTATGCTATGGCTTCTCAACGTGAGCCAGACTTACTTATGGTTATGAATTTTGCATTTACTTATGGAAAGTATAATGGAAGTGCACTAAGTGTTTTGGGGCGGAACCGCGTGCTTGATTCAGTAAGGGAAATGCCGGTTATTGGAGGAAGTGGGGTCTTTAGGTTTGCATGTGGCTATGCACTCGCTAATACGGTGAGGTATAATCCTAAAACTGGTGATGCTGTGGTTCAGTATAATGTAACTGTAATGCATGGCTAATAGAATCGAGGCCTTGTTTCCCACATCGTGAAACCACAGTTCATTAACTATTTCAAAATGTTTTAGTTTGGTGAGTTAACCTATTTCAACTGCAACATAATATTTATGGATGTTTCCTACATGTTAATAATGATACTGGTTTCTGTTTACATGACTTCTCTATTTTGTAAATCAAAAAGCATTTAAGCGGCCACTTGGTTAACGGACATATATTTTCTTGAGCTGATAGATCAAAAATTTCAAATTGATAAAACACGGAAGGTGTTGGCTATGACCAAACCTAAACAACTACCTCCTCTTTTCATTGGTGGTGTTTGGCCAACCCGGAAGATGAGTAATTTAACCTAGTAGTTCTGGCCTTCTAGGCGGAATACTTTTGAGGGAAATATGATATCTCTTAATGAAAGTTTATATACTTAAAATTAAAATTAATAGTCGTGTGATAGAATCGAACTCGGGATTACGGGATTGCACACATTACGTAAAGAGTTAATTTATTTATTAAATATATTTATTATATATATTAAATTAAACCGAAGCTTAACTAAACGATCGTTAATAATTATGAGTTAAGTATAAACGACCGTTATGGTATTAAATAGAAGAGAAAAGAAGAAAAACGAAAAGTTCCGGAAGCCCCATGTGGGTGGGCCATAGCCGACGGCTACAAGGAAGGAAAAGGGGAAAAGAAATATTTTCTTTCCTAATTGGTTTATTACTTGAAGAATAAGATTTTCCAAAACCTATATAAACAATCCCATAGCCTTCATAATTTTTTATCCCCTTCTCTCTTTTCTTCTCCATCCTGCGATCACCTAGCCAAACGCACCTTAGGGTTTCGTTTGGTTTATGTGATTTGTTTTGGTTTCTATTGCAAATCAACTCCAAAGGAAAAACACCTTTTTAGGGATCCTTTTATCCTTTGGTTTTGGTTTAGCAATAATCTAGTCCTAGCCCCTCTCTAGGGTTGTTGGGTAGATATTTCACAAGCGTAGAAGCTCGGTTTACACGTGCTAGAATCACGGTTAGCTCGTTGTATTACGTGTGTACAAGAACGTAATATAGTCTTACTTTAGACTATATCTTGGTGTTGTTCGTCATAAACCCTAATTGGTGATTGTTCCGTTACCTTGTGGATCTTCGCTAGGATAAATGTATGCAACCCTAATTCGATTAATTATAACTGTGTTATTATTATGATCTTGTTAAATCGCTTCCGCTATGTGTGCTTTGATCTTGTTTAGGGTTTTGTATAATTGTTATGAGTTTTATAAACCTTCAGTGGCATCGAGAGCCGTTTTAACATGTTATAATTATCGAGATCTAAAGGTTTTTTTTAACTAATAATGATTTGTGTTAAAAATTACATGCTGTTTTTTTAGGTTTTATCAAAATTAGAGTTTTGTTTTTTATTGTTTTTTTAAAATCGGCTTTGGTCAAATTTTTATTAAAAAAAAAGTTTTTTTTGTAAACCCTAAAATTACATGGTAATGATCTTTAGATGTTTGCATGAATTAATTGTTATGTCATGTATGGTTACGATCCGTAGTATTTAATTGTTAAGAGAATGTGGGAGATCCGTGATGAACTTGCATGTTTTTTCACGGATCATATGATTTAATGTGGTAATTGTTACGTGTTTGCTACTTGTTTTATTTGATTCAATAAATCTAAAATTAGGGTAGATTTTATATGGATATAAAAACCTAGATTTGATGAATTTATTGAATAAATCGTATGCATGTGGCTATTTGATTATTTATTGCACATATAAATTGTTATTATGTGTTTATGATTTAGTTTTTTTTACCTTATTGTTTTCATGCGTTTTATTTGTATGTTGAAACAAGGGTAATTTTTTCAAGAAAAATAATATGAACTAAATCATATCAAAATTAATGAATTGTTTTGAGATCTAAATTACATATGATTTGCGTTGATTGGAATAGCGATAATAACTTAATGGCCTACTCAATTTTGACAAACTATAATGTGGGTTTAACGCACCGCTGGTCATGTATCCAGTTAAGGAATGAGGTGTTATGCTTCAGCGCTGACCAAATTCCCGGCTCGCCTGTGCGTCAAAGTTGGAATTACCAACGGTTGTTATTTGCATAATTCCTTAAGTTGATTTAACCGCATTGATTCACATACGAAACACAATGAATAAGGTTATTGCTTTGTGCTTTAGCCAAGTTCTAGGAACGTAATGTGTGAATTTAGTTGTGGGTAAAATCTTTAATTAGTTTAACCAATACCTCAACTTGTGAATATGTGGCGAAATCTTTTAGTCTCACCAAAAAGTTTACTAAATATTTTATTAAACTTATGCTATGGAGATGTATGCATGCTTCTCCATACATGATTTTTGACACCAAAAATCTATACCCTAAAATTTAAGTCTTATGCCATCTAATTGACGAACACTTGAAGTCACAGTTATCGTCATATGAGATTCGGGGCGGTGTTGTGATGGAAAGAAAACGTTCATAGAATGAGAATTCGCAATGAATGTTTTACGTTCTTTAGATTAGTCGACTTAATTAAGTTACTCAGTGAGAACTAGAAACTTAAGGCGTAAAGAAGGGATGAAACATGTTACAATGCAATATGACTTTTGGCAATGTAAATCCCTTAAAGAATCTAGAAATTGCAAATTGTTTGTCAATCTTTGTGTGACAAGTTGCCATCTTGAATACTTTTATTGCTAGCAGATCAACTGATGTGATAAAATTATGTCAATTTGGATTCTAGCTTTCAAGGAAAATACTATGGTTATTATTACCGGGGTAATTTTATTTTCTTGAATGGTATTATCGAAAATACTAAGCTTGAATTTTGTAAATTCTTTACAAATGTATTGATGCAACGTTACACCATAAACGTGGTTTATTCATTTATTGATCTAAAACCGTATGGTTAAGGATAGAGTCAATTTAAAATGAAAAGATAAGCCTAAACTCTTTCCCATGAGTGGAGAAGGAGTAATAAGGATTTCAGAAATGTCAAATTCAAATACATAACTCATAGCAAACTTTAATAGTTAAGGAAAATGCAATTTTTGAGTTATTAAAAGTTACCGCTAATTGGTTATAAGGCAAACTAGCCATTTTGTCTAGTAGTTGTGCTTTGACCATTTATAGGCACTACATACTATTGTGGGGTTGGTACACCTATTAAGGAAGAAATTGCATGCCAAATCTTTCAACTTAAAAGCATTTGATGGATAAGTCATTATTTACGAAGTAGAGTACACTCTTTAACACTACAAGTAATTGTTATGAATGTGTTTTTCAAAAGTGTAAGAAAGTAAATACAACACTATTTTATTTCGCTGATTATGAAACATTTTCAATGTTGTCAAATTCAGTGGGAGAATTGTGTTGTATTTCTGAATATGAGTCTATTAAAACATTCTCTAATTCAGTGGGAGTTACAAGTTTTGTTGTCTTGGTAATGACCTATGTTATCTTTAGTATGTCCTAAGATCATTACTTTCGAATTGTTGACACTAATATCTTCAAGGATAGTTATGTACTGACTCTTGTTGATTAAGTGGTTCTACATCTACTTGTAAAAAGCTAGTATATATGACACAATCATATTTTATATAGACGAACGTTAGACGTGATGTTTATCTAATATATGAGGTTGTTCCGTGCACAAGTGGGAGAAATGAACATTGCGTGCAAGAAACAACTCATAAAGATATGATTCTCTTGTCTTCAAGATAAGAGACTAACAATCTAATATTTATTAGATGAAAGTTAGATCATGTGTCAATATGATTAGAAGACTACTTAAAGGTATATATATCATTCACATTAAGAAACACTTGTTGTTTTAATTTAGTCATGTGAGAGCTTGGACTAAATTGTAAACACAAGGGTAAAATATCCACATGTCGTGAGATCGAACATGGGTTATTTTGCGATTTCTTAAAATGGACAATTCCTTGAATAGAATAAATACATAGAGTAATCTTATACTACTAAAGTAAAATATTTGTGTATTCTTGGAATTACATAAATATACATAGTAGTGAATTAACTTGAAAAGATTAATGAAACCTATTGGTGTTCATGATTACTTTAGTTATACATGTTTATGATTTATTGTATAAAGTCACAAACACAAAGTCTTGGTAGACGTATAATATAAAGTAAGGCGTTAATGTATTGTCTATGTTTTTACTAAGACATATACATGAAGTCATTTTCAAATGACTTTAAGACGTATAATGTAATTATAGCTTTTATGTTTTAAAGACATAGAAATGAAGTGACTTTGTGTTAGAAGTACTTGAGTTATAATGCATGCAAAAAGGTTAAGAAATCTATTATACCATTGAGATGATTTAGTTGGTATATAGGTAAGCCAAAAGATATATATTTATCTTAAATGTTGTTAGATTGACTTACAATATTAACCCTAAATGAAATACAACAGTGTTATGGTATGTTCATTAGGAGAATCAATATGATGATTGATTCAAGATAACTATATCTTCCTTTCTTCCAAAAGATATCAATGTTAGAAAGTTGAGTATGACTTGAGCTAAGAATATTAATAAGATACCATTATATATGGAATGTGATGAATCACGTTTTATCTTAAAAATGAAGTTCAGATTTTGCTAAATTACTTATGAAGTGGGTTGTTTAGAAAATAAAGAGTTAAGAACTTTCATTGTGTTTTGTAATGTCCCATATAGATACCGTTGGAGTGTTGATCTATTTGCTATGTATTTAAAAGATTAACTTTAAAGTTACTAAAAGCAAGTGGGAGTTTTGATTTTGAAAGACAAAATGACAAATACATAATCTTCTAAAATACACTAGTAATTATCATGAGGTAGGCTTGTAAATGCTAACTCTCAAGATAAAGGAATTTACGTCATAGGTCCGCAAGGATATCTCGGATATGCGATTTATATGCTGAGAATTATGAGTTACAAATAATCCTTAGGTTTTGTTACCAAATATTGTTTTGGGTAAACTACTCATACTATGAATGTTATAGATGTTGTCCAAATAAGATAACCCATTTTAGATTTGTTTTATCTTAAATAGTTTGATTAGGAAATTGGAGATGAGTTTCGTCAAAGGAAGAAAAACGCCAATTGTGATGGTTTAATCTTTGTGTCGAAATTATATGGACAAAATTGTACACATATTTAATGTATGTATTATGAATAGATTATTAATCACACTTAAGTAATTAATTGTGTTTGAGTAATTCTTTCCTAAAAGCATTAAATATATAAAGATTTTGATGGTCATATTTTAATTGACAAATTTGATATGTATGAACTATTTCTTGAAATGACTACTTGAGCAAGGACTTAAGTGATCGAAAGGAGTTTATTAATTCAAAATAAATCTTTGGAAAGTACAAAGTGCAATTATCCATGAATGGATGAAAGCATGCATCTAGGAGATTATTTTTATGTTTAATTTGAAATCTAAGTTTAGATTTAAATTTTTGAAATAAGATAATTTCTGAGTATTCCTAAAAGCTAGTGGGAGTATTATGTTTATTTTCTTAAATTATATCTGTCGAATAAACATGTAAGAAAGTAAGTGTTCATTCAAATTAAATGTTGATTTGGTTTAGATTTGAAGTGAAACTTTACTTTGAAGATTTAGAAAATAAAGATATATACATAACCTTGGAACAAATAAATTTGTTTTTTAGGCGGTGGAAATACAACATAATATGCCATGTAGTACGTTTACATGGATATTTAGGACATGAAGAAATCTAAATCTGGTTTGAGAAATTTTCATGTGTATCACGTTGTATTTATAATTTGAATATATTAATATCTATTTGAAAGTTATTTAATAACTTGTGTAATGAATATTCTGAAGGAATATGTTTGGAAATAGAATAACATCGTAGTCTTGGATCGGCTTCCATATTCTATGGATGAGTAATTTGTCAATAGTTGTGCAAATTATCATAGCCAACAAACTTGGAGGTTTGGTTGGAATCAAACATTACAAATAGATATTAAAGGTAACGTATTTATATCTTTTATGACAAGTTTTCAAACTTGAAAAGATATAATTGAGGTAACACTCAATATTAGTCATGGAATCTATGCAGATGACATGATTGATTAAAGTGCATTATACATTAAAGAATTAGAATACTTTGAACTTCTAATGTGTTGTTTTGGAAATTTAGTAAATTGGTGATCAAGGATGTTTCACAATTTTGATACTATGCGGCAATATCAAATTATTTGAATGCACATGTACAAGAGCTTCAATAAGTTGAATTCTTGAAGAAAGTATTCTCAAAATTACAATAGGTCAAGATTGGTTGCTTTATGCTTTGCCAAACAAGTATGAATGTCATCACTAGAGGCATGATGCATCAATCGTGTTTTTCATGCATTGATCTATTTTAGTATTTGGATAAAGGATGTTTAAGACATTATTGAATTGATGAAATACAGATTGAGTTTCGTTTATTTTCTGTTATTTGATTTTGTATCCTATTTTACATGTCTTAATCCGTGAATAATTGTTATATTCTAAATGTCCGTTGTCGAGTGATAATATGGGAATATTATTGAACTAAGTCAATTCGAAATAGTGACAGAGTATACTTGAAAGTATATTGGTCAAATTTTGGATGATATTTGATGAATCAAATATTAGACTTATCCCAACTATGTGATTTTACTTTATGGATCTTTGTCATCAAGTAAATCATAAATAGTTATCCTTAGACCTGAGATACCAGGAAACTGTCGTGGATCTAGTGCATTTCTGTGGAATAATCTAACACTAAACGTAACTGGTAGCTATAAGGGTTATTTTCAGAAGTGTTGCAAAGTTCATAAGTTTTGCTTGTAGTCAAAATGGGATTCGTTTCCTTCGAAATTTATTTTGAAGTATAATACAGCTGGGCCCCTCGGGGGAGTAGTAAGATATTTGTGCGGCCGCACCCAAATTTCTTTTGGCGATCTTGCTATATCCATAAACGAGAAACAGAATGGTTAATGTAAGGAATGACCGAGATCCATATCCTATTAACGTTGTATTTGAAATGAAAGGATAATAATAATGATGAATCATTAAATGGTTCTTGTCCAAGAGACCTTACCCGAGTTGTACTAGGGACATTGCTATTGTAACTAGACGCTAGTCAATGTAATCACGATATTCGAATTTTGTCCAAGTGGGAGCTGAAAGTTTATGGACTTAAAATTAATAGTCGTGTGATAGAATCGAACTCGGGATTACGGGATTGCACACATTACGTAAAGAGTTAATTTATTTATTAAATATATTTATTATATTTATTAAATTAAACCGAAGCTTAACTAAACGATCGTTAATAATTATGAGTTAAGTATAAACGACCATTATGGTATTAAATAGAAGAGAAAATAAGAAAAACGAAAAGTTCCGGAAGCCCCATGTGGGTGGGCCATAGCCGATGGCTACAAGGAAGGAAAATGGGAAAGGAAAGATTTTCTTTCCTAATTGGTTTATTACTTGGAGAATAAGATTTTCCAAAGCCTATATAAACAATCCCACAGCCTTCATAATTTTTTATCCCCTTCTCTCTTTTCTTCTCCCTCCTGCGATCACCTAGCCAAACGCACCTTAGGGTTTCGTTTGGTTTATGTTTATTTGTTTTGGTTTCTATTGCAAATCAACTCCAAAGGAAAAACAACTTTTTAGGGTTCCTTTTATCCTTTGGTTTTGGTTTAGCAATAATCTAGTCCTAGCCCCTCTCTAGGGTTGTTGGGTAGATATTCCACAAGCGTAGAAGCTCCGTTTACATGTGCTAGAATCACGGTTAGCTCGTTGTATTACGTGTGTACAAGAACGTAATATAGTCTTACTTTAGACTATATCTTGGTGTTGTTCGTCATAAACCCTAATTGGTGATTGTTCCGTTACCTTGTGGATCTTCGCTAGGATAAAGGTATGTAACCCTAATTCGGTTAATTATAATTGTGTTATTATTATGATCTTTAAATCGCTTCCGCTATGTGTGCTTTGATCTTGTTTAGGGTTTTGTATAATTGTTATGAGCTTTATAAACCTTCAGTTAAAATCCTTGTTAATCTGATATTCATAGTTATGGGGACTAATGTTGTCATGTTGATTATTTCAGGGGCTCAGGTGCACACTTTGGTTTGTTGAGGTATATGGACGTTGGCATGTTGGGCTTTGGCTGAAGGCCCAATGGGTTGAGAAGACCGTTGCATTTTTTTCTTTGTATAATACCCTAACTCATTACGAGTTAGGGTTAAGTTTGTATGTGTATTTCTTGTGCAGCCATCTATGGCTATCTCACACATCTTTCTTCATTTCTGGGTTGTTTCATCTTGGTGATTAATATTGTTTGCTTTGTAAAACTATTATCAATATAGATAATATATCCACAACAGTTATAAACTGTGGTGGATTTGATTTATAAACTCTCTCTTTCAGTTATCTGATTTCTATGTTAATAAAAGTGTTTTGATTCATAAGATCTTGTTTTTCTTCATGGTATCAGAGACAGGTTTACGAATCTGACTTTGTTATTGTGAAAAAGTGGTTTATAAAACACTTTCTTTGATTTCTTTTTGATACTGGATTTATAAACTGTTTTTCCTTTGATTCTGCTATTGAAATAGCTTTATACTATCTCGATTTATAAAACCCCCAATTTTTTGAAAAAAATTAGGGTTTGACTTTTTTGGGGATCTTTCGATTCAAAGGTTCCGGTGACTCATTGGTGGTGTTTTTGAGACTCTTGTGGTATTATCTGTCTCGTAAGTGGTAAACCCCTAATTTTTTTAAAAAAATAGGGTTTACTGTTTGTGACTGGATCTTGAGGTTCTTGGTGTTCGCTGACTTCATTGGTGGCTGTTTTTACTTGCTGGTTTGATTTTCCCTATTTTTTCCCTTGAAGGAAAAATTAGGGTTTGTCAATTGGAGGTTCTAATATCATCTAGACTAAGTGAATCTAGATATATCAGATCGATCGTGCTTTGTTTTGATCTCACTGTAACACCTCTCAACTCTCTCTTTTGTTTGCTAGTTGATTTATCTACTTTATTTGTTTGTTTTTTGCTCTTGGGTTGGTTGTCCTTTTATTTCTGACCTATTATTCTTGGATCCTCACTCATTGCTTGCCCTTGACCTGCCACCCTTGAGTGGTTTGGAAGCCTGGGAACTTAGTTTGCAGTGTTGTGAGTTCTTTTTATTACCCCTTTTTGACCCCTCACCATGACTGATCATGTTGATGAGTCGATTCATGGTGATGATGAGACTTTAAGTGTGACTGATCCTGTCACACTCATTAGCAAGTTGGACTTGAGTGACCCTTTACATTTTCACCCCAATGATACTGTTGTGTTGACTGTTGTGAGTGTTAAACTTAAAGGTACTGAAAATTATCAAGTTTGGGCAAATGCTATGTTGTTGGCTTTGGAAGGTAAAAACAACATTGGTTTTATTGATGGTTCTTGTAAAAGGTCTATAACTGATGAAGTTTTGGGGAAACAATGGGATAGAGTCAACGCTGTGGTTCTTGGGTGGATTTTGAACTCAATCTCTGAGGAATTATTCCTTGGACAAATTTTTTCAAAAAAGGCTAAGTATGTTTGGAATGAATTGAAAGAAACTTACCATAAAGTTGATGGGTCTGTCATTTTCAATTTACATCACAAGATCAACACTCTTAAGCAAAATGGGTCTAATTTGGCTGATTATTACCACAAATTGAATGCTTATTGGAAACAGTATGATGCTATGATTGAGTTGCCTAATTGTGTGTGTTTTGCTTCTGGTGAATTTAAAAGACATAATCAGTTGTTAAAACTTATGCAATTCTTGATGGGTTTGGATGATTCTTACATGAGCATTAGAAGCTCTATTCTCTCTAGAGAAACCTTGCCTGATGTGAAAGGTGCCTATGTCATAATTTCCAGTGAGGAATCTCACAGGTTAGCATTTGGCACTCTTGCTGGTTCCTCTCAGAGGACTCAGACATCTGCATTTTTTTCTAATGGGCCTGCTAAAAACAATACTCAAAGAAATCAGACCAATAACCAAGGTAATTTTAATAGTGGTAGCTTTAGACCCAACTTTAGAAACAATGGGAGTTTCAGACCCAATACTCCCACCACTGGATTTAGACCTAATGCTCCTAACAATTCTGTGTTTAGACCTTATGGTAATATTAACTCTGAAGTGGTTTGTGAGAATTGTGGGTATAATGGCCACACTATTGATAGGTGTTTCAAAATCATTGGTTACTGATACAAGGCTTTTGACACCCCGTATAAAAATTAAGTTCGTTGTGTTGGTCTAATCGAATTGATCTAGGTTCTATGTGTGACTCTATTGATTTTGGTTAAACAAATATTTTTGGTTGTTTTTAAGTTTAAATGTGCAAAGACTTAAAAGTAAATGTCGTTAAAGTAAAATGGCGTTGAAATAAAAGGCGTTAAAATAAAGCTAAGTCTAATTAAATGAAAGGGTGCAATATTTAAAAACTTTGAAAAGTAAATAATTAAATGACTTAAAATTAAAGCGTGACGAGAATTAAAAATGGACAAAGTATTAAAATGAGAATGTAAAAATTAAACAAGACAAAATATAAAAATCACTCCAATCGGAATATATTCCGATCAGACTCACCTTGACCTGATCGGAATTTTGTAAACCTACCTGGTCGGAATGCTTCAATCGGAAAGTAGGAAAATGGGGGTTATCCGAATCCTCCTCGTCGGAATATTATTGGAACTCAAATCAGAAAGCTGTAACTATTTCTGATCGGAATAACCAAACTAAATCTCTGATCGGAATACCACTTTACCATCCAATCGGAATGTGTAGAAGAGTCCAGATCGGAATGATTATCACTTACCTCGATCGGAATATAGCTAAACACCACTAATCGGAATGTTGTAAACCCTTTTCCGACCAAGCCAAAGAGATATGGTCGGAATGTATAAACCCTTATCTGATTACCAGATCGGAATACCGTAGAAATAACCAAAAATAAGCTAGAAAAATAAGCTAAAACTCTAATAAGCACAAGACGAAAATCCTAAGGCAAACCGTATAAAAATAAGCTACTCAACTGAAATTTAAAGACTTTTAAAACACGAAATGGAAAAGATTTACGAAAAACAAACTTTTATTTAAAAATAACTTTTATAAAAAAAACTTTATAAAACTTAAAAACAACACAAATAAGCTATAAGAATCAATGATCTAAAACAATCACAAGCATAAAAACACAATCTTTAATCAAACAAGCAAGATAATAAACATGTAAACATAAAGATCAAGCAAGAAAGAAAGGTAGAATGAGAGATCAAGACAAGGAAATTAAAGAACACTTACTTGGAAAATTAAATGTATTAAAAGTGCAAGACAAGTATTTAAATGTGCAATAAAGTAAATGTGCAAGTAATTAAAAGGTGGAAGACTAATTGTCACCTTAGCCAACAAGAGTAAAAATGATAATGATCTAATCTATATATAGGGGAGGATTAGGAAGCTTCCTTCTTAATCTCTTTGTTAATTGCACCATTAGTCCTTAAGCCTTAAAATCTTCTTTAATCTTGGACTTTTAATGACTTTTGGCTCGGGATTTCTTTGAACTCGTCTTTTAATTCTTCAATAAAGTAGACTTGAGTTCTTCAGCTTTAAGTAAACTTCCGTCTTTCGACTTTTTCTTCGATAAATCTTCAGAATTGGTCTTAGACTTCCGTTCTTTTTGCACTCTTGACTTCTCGACTTCATCTTTCATCTTTTTCTTCAATAAAAGCCCGTAAATGCCGTGTTTTATCCACTTTTCACAATTTCGTCCTAAATCACAACAAAAACACAAACCACGCATAATTTCGACATAAAAGACATAAAATACACGTTTTGGCTCGGTTATTATTGTAATTAAGTGGTAAAAAGGATGGGTGTTTACACACCTATCAAATCCCCTACACTTGACCATTGCAATGTCCTCATGCAATGCATTAGTTACAAAGCAAGATTTCATTTTTCATCATAATCAATCCACGTTGGCCTTTATTAAAGAGATAGTAAATTATAAACATTTAAAGTAAAGAAATCAAAAAGCATACCTTGGGTTTTGGAAATGTCGTGAATAATCATCATCCTCAAGTTTTCACTTTCTCCAAACCAAGCTTAAAAACGAGATCATTGTTATTATAAGTTAGTAGACTAACACGAACTCATTTGGGCCAATTATTCACTTAGACTCCCTTATTCCTAGGGGTATCTCTTATATTTTATTGTTGTCTTGAATGATCACGAGGATGCATTGTTGACTTATTTCGATAGTTATTTAGGCCGAAAATAAAGTGAACGATTTGATCAATAGTTAGCTAAAGGACAAAATCTTTTAAAACTGCTTCTCGGGACCTCAAAAAGTTCATATCTTGGCATAACTCGCTTCGCGATTTGAGACCTTTCTCGGACCGATACTTGGCAGCGACTTCATACTTCAAACCTTGAGAGACGTTCATGAAATTATGGTCTTCTCTTCATATAGGAATTTCTTCACTTGAAATTTTGAGAGATTCATACTTGGACCACGACTTCTTCATTTTTCTCCAATCTTTATTTTGGACTTTGATATACAACGATCCGCCTCCTTTTATGACTTGGATCTATTTATCCTCATACCTTGCTAGGGTCTTTTCGGATACACTTCTCCATGACTTTTGGGGAGTTTTGCTTTTCGGCGTGTGTCTCGATCCTTTATATTGATTTTCGATAAATGATTCTTCACATCACTTTTGGATCTTTAGCAACAAAATATAGTCCTCATGCCTTGTTAGGACCTTTTTGGACTCGCCAATCTTCGCATCCCGCTTCAATAAGTTATGCCTTGGCTATGAACTCTAATCCATACCGAGCACCTTTTAAACGATCTTGGGCTAGAAGCTAAGTAACTTTTCAAATCGTACAACCTTATTTATTGCAGATAAATTTATTAGCAAGCGATGGGAGAATAGGCTTATAATTAACTCACATAAATTCCCGAAAGAATACCAAACTTATAATTGGCTCTATCATCTCTCGTTCTCCACAATTTAAAATCTCAAGGAATGAGACTCGTGGATGCTTAGCCTATTAAATCAAAGTTTTAGGTTTTCGAGTCGCCTATAGGATCTTGCAAATTCTTAGACTTTTTCAAGTTTAGAAATCGCATTTTAAAGTTCCCTTGATAAACGACTCTCTATGATCAATTATAGGAACTTGCGAAAAGTTCTTGTTCTTAACCCGTGAGAGTTAAGACTTTCGCGTTTTATAGCTCCCTATATAAAAGCCTAGCAAAACTTGACCTAAAAACGTTAAGGATACTAGCTAGAGTAACTTAGATAAGTAAACTCGGGTTGAGTCAAAAGATTCACAACGTTTGAAAATTAAAACCACTTTATTAAAGATTTATTCTAATAAGGCAAGAAAAAGGGAAAAACTAATAGGCCAAAATAGATCAAAAATTTTGAAAAATGTCGAAAAATTGATTTTCCGGTTAAAATGAAGACAAATACAAGGAAAAGGCCACTTAACTTTGATAGAAGTCCCCCCTACACTTAACATAAACATTGTCCTCAATGTTTAAGCATGTGGGAGTAAACTCCCCTACACTTAGGACATTGTACACGTTGTTTAAATCTTGCTAAGGAAAGGACAACTAAAGAGATTCCTATTTTAATATGGAGAAAATATAAAATAGTGAATCGAAAAGAGTTTAGGATAGAACCAGGAAGAAGTGGACACGGAATCACGAGTCGTCAAGAATCATCAAGAGTGTGTCTTTGAAGCTCGAATCCCTGATTATAAGAAGAGAGGAGAGGAAAGCAAACACCAACGGGTCTCCCCTACACTTATGATAAAGAAAGCGAAAAGATAGATACATGGGTTGCCTCCCAAGAAGCGCTTGATTTTTGTTAACCGAGTCGTGAGCCTGACTCGACCTTGATCATCAACGGAAGAAGCATGAAATATATCCACCAGGATCAAAGACATAGTTTTCATCCATCAAATAGCAGAGGCTTAAGGCGAACAAGGCAAGCCAAAGAAGAATAGGCAAGGTTCCCTTAAGCAAAGATGGAGCACGGTGGAAGCAAGGGTGAAGTGGTGCAAGAAGATTTCCATAAGTTCCAAAGATATTTCCTTTTATTTCATTAGGTGGATACTGAGATGGCTGCAGAATATCAATACCGGGGTCGAACACCTTTTCCTTTAAGGGAAAATCAGGCTCAACAGAATGGGAAAAAGATCCGCGAAGAAGCACAACCTCGTCCTCAGAAGGGGGACAAAGAGGTGTTAACTCATACGTGCTGCGGATATTGGTGTCGACCGGTTTCTTCTCCTTTGAAAGAATGTTCTTCAAATCCAAAGTAGGATCAAGACGATAATCTTCAAAGTCCAAAGGAGGTGCATCACTCTCATGAGGGAAGTAAGTGTTGAGAAACATAGAGAAGTCTTCCTCAAATGAGTAATCGTCCAAAGTAGGATCAAGTGATGGCGGAGGATCTTCATCATGTGAAGAATCGTTCGAAAGAGTATCAGCCTCATCGAAATCATCATAAGTTGGCAGATCGGGATACTCAGAAGTAAGGTCATCATAATCGTCCGAATCTGAGCTAGAATCATCATTATCATAAGCATCAAAGACCGGTGGAGAATCATAAATGGAAGAAGGTTCCAAATTGGATAGAGAATCATCTACATCGTCTTGAAAAAGTGGATTATCAATGCAAGAGTCGAATAGCGGATTGTTGTAGACGATAAAATCATCAAGCACATTAATCATATTCACTGATTCTCGTCCAAAAGATTTGCTTGTAAGCTTCCCCATTTTGAAAACTTGTGCATCATCCCCGACTCTTAAGATTAACTCACCTTCGGCCACATCCACTAAAGCTCGTCCGGTTCGCAAGAATGGTCGACCAAGTATTAAAGGAATACGAGGGTCCATTTCATAATCAACAACGACAAAGTCGACCGAGAAAGTACATGTGCCAACTTTTATGAACACATCTTCGGCAATACCAACGGGGTAAGCGAGAGTGTGATTTGCAAGTTCAAGAGTCATCTTTGTTGGAGTGAGGTCGGGTAATGATAGTGTTTTCCAAACACTCAGTGGCATCAAGTTAATACTGGCCCCGAGATCAGCAAGGGCAGTAAATTCTTCAGTTTTGTTGAACACGCAAGGCAACACAAAACGACCGGGATCTTCAAGCTTTTCCGGAAGTTCTTTAAGAATAATTGCTGAGCAGTTTTCATTTAAGCGTGTGTTGGCGAGTTCAATCAGCTTCTCCTTCTTGTTAAGCAATTCCTTAAATGCTTTGACAAATTTGGGCATGTGGACAAGTGCTTCAAGAAAGCTAATGTTGAAGTTCATTTGAGAGATCATCTTCACATAGCGTGCCACTTCAGAGTCATCCTTGGTTAGCATTTTGGTCTTGCCTAAACGAGAAGGATATGGGATATTAGGTTTGGGTGGTGAAGGTGAAGGTGAAGGTAAAGGTTGAGATGTTGAAGGGTCCTTCCTAGGTACATCGTCATGACGAGGCGGAGACGGTAATGGTGCACTAATACTAGGTGTAGGAGGAGTAGGGATACATGGTGGTGGAGGAGGTGTAGATGATGGGGGTGGAATTGGTGGATCAAAAATGGTAATTCCACTACGCGTAGTAATAGCACTCACATTTGCTCGCGGATTGGTGACGTTGTTTGAAGGTAGAGAACTCGAAGAAGAAGGTTGAGCGGCGGGCAAGAAACGGCAAATTATTTGTTTGATTGTTGGAGGAGGATTGGATATTATCTCGAAGCTCGGTTCTTATCTCATTTCCTTGCTTGGTAATATCTCCTTTAAGATTGATAATTTGGCTCTGTAGATTCTTGATTTGCTCACCGTGGGTTCTCATGATTGCTTCAACATCGGAGTTAATGGGTGGGGCTTGTTGGATGGGTGGGTGATAAGGATTAGAAGCTCTTGGTGGGATTTGGTTGCTTCTATTATAGTTGTTGGCGGGGTTTTGGTTTTGAGGAGAAAAACCGGGTGAAAGGTAGTTGTTGGACCGGTAACTCAACAAATTTCTATCCCCTTGAGGTCGAGCTTGGTAATTTTACGGTGAATAATTACCATAAGCTGCATACACATTTTCCGGATTTCCTTGAGTAGAAGGACAATCAGTGTATGAGTGAGGACCGCCACATGTTTCACAAGAAGGTGCAACCGCTTTAACTTGTTGTTGTTGTTGGTTTGAAGCGAGAAGCGTGATACTTTTGCTCATTTCAGTCATCATGCGGGTGAGTTCGGTCATATCAGGGTTTGCTGAGGTGGAAGAAACATTGACTCTCGGGTTGTTCCTTGAAGAAGCAGAGGAATCCCAGTTTTTGTGATGAGTAGTCATGTTCTCAATTAGCTCTCTACACTCCTCGGGTCTCCTTTTCATAAATGTGCCACCGGCGGCTGCATTAATCGTATCACGATCTCGAAAGGTCAAACCGTTGTAGAAAGTATCTATTAAGGTCACAGGGAGCATGTTGTGGTTTGGACAACGATCAATCAAGACATTATATCTTTCCCAAGCATCAAAAAGAGATTCATCAGGATCTTGCATGAAACCGCTGATTTGGTTGCGATAGACGATTTGGAAGATAAGGAAAGTAGCGCGACAAAAAGCGTTGAGTCATGTCATCCCAAGTGTGAATAGAATTCTTCGGGAGACGATCAAACCATTTCTCGGCATGATGTGATAAAGTATGTGGAAAGAGTTGTAGGCGTAGAACATCCATTGTGGCACCAGGCAACTTCATGCTTTGGGTGATTGTAATGAAGTTGTCGAGGTGTTTGTTGGCATCATCATCAGGCATTCCGACGAATGGATTAGTTTGCACTTGCTGAATCATGTGGTGCTTCAACGAAAAATTAAGGAGCGTTGATTTGCATCGGCGCAATCGGTCCTCCTCGTCCAAACATGGTAGGTTGACAAAGCTCCTCCATGGTCCGAAGATCCGGCTGTGGAAGAACATTGTTGTTATTATTGAGGTGCGGTGGATTATTTTTGTTAACACCTGACATAGCTAAATCTTCTTGAGTCTCGGGCTCTTGATAATTAGAAGATCTAGTACGCATACACCTGAAAATGCAAAAGAAAAAGAAACCAAACACAAAGACAATATATATACACAATAAAGATAAAATCTTTTTGGATTTTTGAAATTTTTAATTTTTATGGATTTTTAGCAATTTTAATTTTTATGGTTTTTTGAATTTTTTATGCAAGAAAAATAACGCTCACAAGTGAACGGATCCCAAAAAGCAACGCGTCTCTCACAAAAAACCGTTAATCTTTACAAAAAGAGCCGGCAGCGGCGCCATTTGATACAAGGCTTTTGACACCCCGTATAAAAATTAAGTTCGTTGTGTTGGTCTAATCGAATTGATCTAGGTTCTATGTGTGACTCTATTGATTTTGGTTAAACAAATATTTTTGGTTGTTTTTAAATTTAAATGTGCAAAGACTTAAAAGTAAATATCGTTAAAGTAAAATGGCGTTGAAATAAAAGGCGTTAAAATAAAGCTAAGTCTAATTAAATGAAAGGGTGCAATATTTAAAAACTTTGAAAAGTAAATAATTAAATGACTTAAAATTAAAGCGTGACGAGAATTAAAAATGGACAAAGTATTAAAATGAGAATGTAAAAATTAAACAAGACAAAATATAAAAACCACTCCAATCGGAATATATTCCGATCAGACTCACCTTGACCTGATCGGAATGTTGTAAACCTACCTGGTCGGAATGCTTCAATCGGAAAGTGGGAAAATAGGGGTTATCGAAATCCTCCTCGTCGGAATATTATTGGAACTCAAATCGGAAAGCTGTCACTATTTCTGATCGGAATAACCAAACTAAATCTCTGATCGGAATACCACTTTACCATCCAATCGGAATATGTAGAAGAGTCCAGATCGGAATGATTATCACTCACCTCGATCGGAATATAGCTAAACACCACCAATCAGAATGTTGTAAACCCTTTTCCGACCAAGCCAAAGAGCTATGGTCGGAATGTATAAACCCTTATCCGATTACCAGATCGGAATACCGTATAAATAACCAAAAATAAGCTAGAAAAATTAGCTAAAACTCTAATAAGCACAAGACGAAAATCCTAAGGCAAACCGTATAAAAATAAGCTACTAAACTGAAATTTAAAGACTTTTAAAACACGAAATGGAAAAGATTTACGAAAAACAAACTTTTATATAAAAATAACTTCTATAAAAAAAACTTTATAAAACTTAAAAACAACACAAATAAGCTATAAGAATCAATGATCTAAAACAATCACAAGCATAAAAACACAATCTTTAATCAAACAAGCAAGATAATAAACATGTAAACATAAAGATCAAGCAAGAAAGAAAGGTAGAATGAGAGATCAAGACAAGGAAATTAAAGAACACTTACTTGGAAAATTAAATGTATTAAAAGTGCAAGACAAGTATTTAAATGTGCAATAAAGTAAACGTGAAAGTAATTAAAAGGTGGAAGACTAATTGTCACCTTAGCCAACAAGAGTAAAAATGATAATGATCTAATCTATATATAGGGGAGGATTAGGAAGCTTCCTTCTTAATCTCTTTGTTAATTGCACTATTAGTCCTTAAGCCTTAAAATCTTCTTTAATCTTGGACTTTTAATGACTTTTGGCTCGGGATTTCTTTGAACTCGTCTTTTAATTCTTCAATAAAGTAGACTTGAGTTCTTCAGCTTTAAGTAAACTTCCGTCTTTTGACTTTTTCTTCGATAAATCTTCAGAATTGGTCTTGGACTTCCGTTCTTTTTGCACTCTTGACTTTTCGACTTCATCTTTCATCTTTTTCTTCAATAAAAGCCCGTAAATGCCGTGTTTTCTCCACCTTTCACAATTTCGTCCTAAATCACAACAAAAACATAAACCACGCATAACTCCGACATAAAAGAAATAAAATACACGTTTTGGCTCGGTTATTATTGTAATTAAGTGGTAAAAAGGATGGGTGTTTACACACCTATCAGTTACCCTCCTGACTTTGGTAAGAAAAAAGGGGTCAAGGTAACAAGGGTAAAAATGTTTCTAACAATTCTGTTGGAACATCCTCTTCATCTGGCTTCAGTGATGAGCAACTTGATACCTTACTCTCTATGTTTAAAGAGAACAAGGGAACCACTAGTGACTCTAGAAATGTTCATGCCAATATGACATGTATCTACTTTAACAATAGTAAGATTTTTAATAATAACTTTGAGAAGTTTTTTTGTTCTAACACAAACATCAAGTCCAAACTTGGGTATAATGGGAAGGTTGTTGATTCAGGGGCTAATCAACATATGACCAATGATGATTCTGAATTGGAAAATGTTTTTGATATTTCTCACCTTAACATTAAGGTGGCTCATCCCAATAGGACTGAAGCTATCATCTCTAAAATTGGAAATCTAAAACTTTCTAATGGACTTGTATTATTTGATGTGCTTGTTATTCCTGATTATTGTGTGACTTTGGTGTCGGTTCACAAACTAGCTAAGGATAACAAAATTTTAGTTGTCTTTGATGAAAACAAATGTTTCTTTGTGAATCAGGATTTCAATCTCAAAAAAATCTTAGGGACTGGTAGACAATGTGGTGGTTTGCACTATTTAGATGTAGAAGGTAACAAGTGTGCTAATGATTCCTATGTGATTGCTTGCTCCTTGTCTAAACATGATTGGCATTGTAGATTGGGTCACCCTGCTGACCCAACTCTGAATGTACTAAAAAATTCTTTGAAAATTAGTTCTATTGATCAAAATGAGTTTTGTGAAATCTGCCAAAGGGCTAAACAGGCTAGAGAACCATTTCCATTAAGTGACCATAAAACAAAAACTCTTGGTGAATTAGTACATTTGGATGTGTGGGGACCTTATAGGGTGACCAGTCATACTGGTCATAGGTTTTTCTTGACCATTGTGGATGATTACATAAGAGCTGTTTGGGTTTATTTGTTAAAAACCAAAGATGAAGTTGGCAAATCTATTGAGATTTTTTATAATCTTTTAAAAAACCAATTTGAAAGAGAAGTTAAAATTTTCAGAAGTGACAATGGGACTGAATTTATTAATCATAGCTTTCAAACATTCTGTAACACCAAAGGGATTCTACATCAGACCTCTTGTGCATATACTCCACAACAAAACGGGGTGGTTGAAAGGAAACATAGGCATCTTCTTAATATGACAAGATGCCTTATGTTTCAGGGGGAATACCCTTAAGGTTTTGGACTGAATGCATTCTAACTGCTACTTATGTTATCAACATATTGCCCTCTTCTATGCTAAATGGTAGATCTCCATATGAGATGATGTATAACATACCTCCTAATCTCTCTCATATTTGGACCTTTGGTTGTCTTTGTTTTGCTACTATCTTGAATAGTCATGATAAACTCACCAGTAGATCTGCAAAATGTGTTATGATGGGTTTTTCTAATTTGCAAAAGGGTTACAAACTTGATAGTCTTGATAGACATCAGTTCTTTGTTTCTAGAGATGTCAAGTTTTTTGAGTCCATTTTTCCTTATAAAGATACTGTTATGAATAAAAAGAATAAGAATCAAGATGTTGATGTTTCTCAAAACAATAAAGTTTTGACCTTTTTTGATTTGGAAAATCCTGAGCTTCTTGATGATGATGAGAGAGTTACAAATGATCATAATAGTGACAGTAAGTCACCAAGTGCTAGTAGCCCAGACTTGGGTCTAGGTGACAGTGGACACATTGCTTCTAGCAATGATACCACAGATGCCAGTCCAAGTGACATTGAGGCTGCCACACTTGATGAGATACATGTATTTGAAGGAAATTTAGAAATTCACCCAAGTCTTCCTTTGCATGGACATATCTTGGGTGGTATTTCTAATACTAATGCTCAGGATGACCAGGTTGTGAGAAGGTCTTCTAGACCTTCTGTTTTTCCTAAAAATTACAATGATTTTGTTGTTAATTCCAAGGTCAAGTATGGGATTGAAAAATTTGTTGGATATTCCAAAATTAAAGGAGACGTGTTATGCTTTGTTACTCAGTTAAATAAGAGTAGTGAACCTAGGAATTTTTTTGAAGCTTGTCAAAGTCCTGAGTGGGTTGATGCTATGAATGTTGAATTTGCTGCTTTGCTTGAAAATGACACTTGGGACTTAGTTGAATTGCCTGTTGATAGGACTGCCTTAAATTCTAAGTGGGTTTTGAAACTTAAGTTCAAATCCAGTGGTGAGATAGAAAGGTATAAGGCCAGACTTGTTTCCATGGGTTGTGGTCAAAAAGAGGGTATAGATTATGAGGAAACCTTCTCACCTGTTGTAAAAATGGTGACTGTTAGATGTCTCATTAACTTAGCTGTGAATCAATCTTGGCCTTTATACCAATTGGACATTAATAATGTCTTCCTATATGGTGAATTGGATGAGACTGTTTACATGAAACCCCCTTGATTGGTGTATTTTGTATACACTTAATAGCATGTTAATTTAGTGTAATTATATATTTATTTTTTGTTATATATGTACTTTTAATGTGTTTTGCGATTATGTAGGTTACGAGCGAAATGGAATAAAATGTCCGCTTAATTAATTTTTTGGAGAAAAGACATTGTGAGCGCCGATAAATGAAGAAAAAAATATTGAAGAAAAAGATTTGAGCGCGTCGCGATATTTTCGGTCATCTTTTATTTGTCCATGCTTCGTTTGAGCAATTGTTGGCATTGAGTTATTTTTTATTGGGCCAAAGTTACTATATGGCAAAAGAAGAAAAAAAATATTTTGGCCCAATTAGCCCATGATTAACCGACGTAAAAGTATTATATATATATTGGGAGAAGACAAAAAAAAGAAGAGAGACGAATTGCTATTGGGGGCCGCCGATCGGGACAGAAAAGAAAAAAGGCAGCCGATTCATTATAAATAAATAAAAAAAGACTATTGGTGGCAATTGGAGAGTTCCATCAAAAAGGTTGGAAAAAGAATAAATAAAAAAAGGAACAGACGATTTGTAGGGGAAGAGAAAGTCAACATTGATAAAAAGAAACGAAGGGCAATTGGAAATTTGGTGGAGTCATTGCAGGACATCATTAAACGCAAGTTGAAAAAAAGAAGAATCGATGAACAATAGATCGTGGGTTGGGTACACCGCGATGTCCGGCTAACTTTATTGTAATTCCTTCCGATAACTTTATTTATGGTTTGATCATTACTTTTGGATTATCATATATTCATTACATTGATTTATGATTTATCTATAAATTATTTTTATCGATTTAATATTATGTTTAATTACTTGTGTGAGACAATTTATTGTTAGTTAACGATTCATTCTTATTTTATTTAGTTAAAAAAAAGATGGTCGTATAATAAACATAAGTTGTACCTAATTAAATTGTTAAAACATAATTATTGGTTGGATTAATATAAGATTTATTATCGCGAGTCATTGATAAACATAATAAATGCCGACATTAATTCATTCATATTAAGTCGAAATAATCTTTGTAAGCGAACTAAAAAGTTTCGATAATCCATAAGTGTGACCAACCATAAATATTAGGAGCTGGAAGGGATTGCATTTTTCTTTTAATTGTTTACATCTTTATTTTATTTTTCTAGCTTTATTATTAGCTTAATAATTATTTTAATTTTTAATCCGTATTTTTATTATCAAAAGTATTTTAGTTGTCAGATTTCAAAACCAAAACCTTTATTGATCAGTGATCACCCCAAAACTAAAACTAAAACCACATATTCCTCGTGGATCGATACCCACTTACCCTATCTAGTATAAGGTAATTAGGTTATTTTTGACCGGCACTTCGACGTCGATCAAATTTTGGCGCCGCTGCCGGGGAATCAGTGAGCTTTTCGTTTAAGTTTTTGTTAATATTTTTTGTTAAATAAATAAAAAATACAAAAAGATTTTTATTTTTCTTGTTTGTTTGTTTGTTTTGTTTTGTTTCTTGTGAGTGTGCAGGTTAGTGTATGCGCACACGTAGATCGGGACGTACATCACCTTTAGCTTACGATCCTGAAGTTGAGAAAAGTGCACGGTTGAGGAGAAAACATGTCGACAGTTTTCTTCTAATCTTGATTTTTCAGGTTTAGCAGAGCTTTTCGCTGAAATGCCAGGTGATGACGATGTTAGCGGAGATAGTAGCAGAGGAGAATCTCCACCACGGGGTGTGGATTCCTATTACAGGTCGGGGATCTTCGAGGATCCCTCGCGTATCGTTTATCCGGATCCGGTTAAAGGGGTTACAAGTAACTTCAAGATCCAGCCGAACCTCATAGCGATCTTGCCTGTGTTTAGAGGTCGTGAGGAGCCATACGCACATCTGCGAGAATTCTTCTCAATTGCTGACACACATCAGGTTAATAACATTACCAAGGATGAGGTAAGACTTCGCCTTTTTCCTTTTTCTCTTAAAGATCAAGCTAAGGACTGGTTCTCATCTCTTGAGCCAGGTAGTATTAACTCATGGTCTGAAATACAATCTGCTTTTCTTGAGGAATTTTATTCTATAAGTAAAACTGCTGCCATTAGGAATAAGATTAAATCCTTTCGTCAAATCCCAGGCGAGCAGTTTCATGAAGCATTTAGTAGACTTAAGGAGTTATTAAGAACTTGCCCTCATCACGATGTTCCAAAATGGGAGCTTGTCAAAGTCTTCTATGATGGGTTGGATTATAACAACCAACAATTTGTGATGGCCACTAGTGGGGGTATGTTTTTCTCGAGACCTATGGAGGAAGAATGGGAGTTTTTTGAAAAACTAAGCAAAGGTTCCAAGACCCAAGCTTCAGTGGATCGAAACAACCACCCATCTTCCGCCAATTTTGTGTCTAACCAACGTGGCACAAATTCTGAAATTAGCGAGTTAAGTAAGAAAGTTGATATTTTATTGAAAAATCTAGGAAAAGGTGTGCCAAATGTGTCTAATGTGTCGCATAGTGGGTGTTCAATGTGTGGTGATCCAAGTCACTCTGTCGATAATTGTCAAAGTTGGGGGGCGCCACCAAATGAGGAGGTAAATGGAGTCTATGGTGGTCGTCCACGAAATGACCCATTCTCCGAAAGTTACAATCCTGGATGGCGTAATCACCCCAATATCCGTTGGAAAGATGAAGACAATCGCCCTAATAATACCCAACAACAACACTATGGTTACAAACCAAGGTATGAGGGTGGCGATTCATCTAATTTCCAACCAAATTCTTACAATCATAGGCCACAACAACAATATCCAAATCAGGGCCAAGGGCAAGATGACAACCGTCTCTTGAATCTTGACCGAAAGTTTGATAGGCTTATGGATTCATTGTCTACCAACAATCAAGAGATTAATAAAAAATTCGATGTCACTAATCAAAGACACGAGACCACTACTAAATCTATTGAAGCTCTTGAGAGACAAGTTGGTCAATTGGCAGATTAATTAAGCAAAAGAGATGAGGGAAGGCTACCGAGCTACCCCACCATGAATCCCGCACACAAGAAAAATGGAAATGAGTACGTGAATATGGTGACATCTCTTCGAAACGGTAAAATCTACTACAATGACAAGGGAATTCCAAATTCTCCTTATGTCGAGGATTTCGTTACTGATGACGAAATTATTGTTGAAGGTAAAAATTTTGATAATGTTAAGTCTGGTGCTGAGTTGGTGAATGATTTCCCTAAACCAACAACACAGAATCCTAAAGCTACTGAATATTCCGAATTTGGGGAGGGTGGTGTGTCCAGCACACCATACCCTACGGCTTTGGAGAAATCGAAATCTGCAAGGTTAGCTAAAAAGGGTCCTCATGCTGAGGATATGTGGGAGACTTTCAAGCAAGTTAAGATCAATCTCCCCCTTTTGATGCTATCAAGCAAATTCCTGCTTATGCCAAGTTTTTAAAGGACTTGTGTACCCAGAAGAGGAAGCTGAAGGCGTCGTTGCCTAAAAAGATTGACCTAACGGAGCATGTTAGTGTAGTCTTATCTAGCTCTCTTCCTCCTAAATTCAAAGATCCTGGAGCACCGTTGATTTCAGTTGTGGTCGAAAATATTGCCATTAAGAAGGCGATCCTTGATCTTGGTGCCAGTATTAACATCCTTCCTGCTAGTTTGGTTGATAAGTATGACTTAGGAACTCTTCGTAAGACAGACACCATTATTTCCTTAGCCGATCGATCTACTAAAATTCCTAGAGGTATCTTAGAGGATGTTATTGTGAAAGTTGATGATTTCTATTACCCAGTTGACTTCTTTGTTATGGACACCGAGTCACAATACAAAGATGTTCAACCAACTATTATCCTTGGGCGCCCATTCTTAGCCACGATAGATGCTAGGATTAATTGTCGGACTGGCGCCATGGATATTGCATTCGGTAATAAAAAGATAAGATTGAATGTGTTTAATTCTATGAATTCTCCTATGATGAATGAATGCTACCAAGTTGATGTGATTGATGAGGAAGTCCAAAATCATGCACCCCGTATGCTTAAGGATGATCCTTTGGAATTATATTTAACTGGTGAGAATGAGGAGATTCTTGAAGTTGCTCAAGTTCAAGAGATTCAGGAGTGTTTGGTCAGTTCTTTGGACTATCAAAAACCACCTTGGTCTTATAAAGTGGAGCCATTGCCTTCTACTTTTGACACGGCCACGAAGCCGTCTCTAGAGGTGCCTCCAACTCTTGAACTAAAACCTTTGCCATCCAATCTTAAATATGTTTTTCTAGGTCCTAACAATACTTTACCTGTTATTGTTGCTTCTGATCTTTCTGAATCACAAGAGGAAGCACTTCTAAAGGTTCTTTCCAAGTACAAAGCAGCAGTGGGATGGACGATTGCAGACTTGAAAGGGATCAACCTTTCATTATGTATGCATCGAATTGTTACGGACTCAGATATTAAGCCATCAAGAGATGCGCAAAGGCGATTGAATCTGAATATGAAAGAGGTAGTGAAGACGGAAGTTCTTAAATGGTTAGATGCTGGTATCATCTATCCTATCTCGGATAGTAAATGGGTAAGTCCTATCAAACGGTGCCTAAAAAGGCCGGAATCCCCGTTGTAGAAACCGAGAATGGGGAAAAACTCACGACCCGACCAGTTACTGGGTGGAGAGTTTGTATAGATTACAGTAAGCTAAATAATGCCACATCTAAAGATCACTTTCCACTACCCTTCATTGATCAAATAGTTGAGAAGCTTTCTGGTAAGAAGTTATATTGCTCCCTGGATGGGTACTCCGGTTATAATCAAATACCCATCCATCCTGATGACCAAGCCAAAACTATGTTTACATGTCCTAATGGAACATTTGCATTTCGAAGAATGCCTTTTGGCCTATGTAATGCACCCGCTACCTTTCAGCGGTGTATGATGAGTATCTTTTCTGACATGGTTGGAGAATCTGTAGAGATATTTATGGATGATTTCTCCATCTTTGGTCAGTCCTTTGAGAGCTGCCTTGATCAGCTTGAAAGTGTGTTAAAAAGATGCACCGAAACTAATCTGGTGCTTAGTTGGGAGAAGAGCCATTTCATGGTTCGTAAGGGAATTGTATTAGGGCATGTTGTGTCAGAAAAAGGATTTGAGGTTGATCGTACGAAAGTTCAAGTAATTTCAACCCTTCCTCCTCCCACTACCGTCAAGGGTGTGCGTTCTTTTCTTGGTCATGTCGGGTTCTATAGGCGATTTATTAAAGATTTTAGTGCAATATCAAAGCCTCTTTGTAATCTACTCTTAAAAGATGCACGCTTTGACTTTAATGAATCATGTATTAAAGCATTCAACATGCTTAAGCAAAAGCTTGTAGAAGCCCCTATTCTACAATCACCTGATTGGTCGAAGCCTTTCGAGATCATGTGTGATGCAAGTGATTATGCCGCTGGGGCGGTTCTGGGACAGCGGGTCGATAAGAAACACGTTGTAATCTTTTATGCTAGTAAGACTTTTTTAGAAGCTCAAATGAATTACACCACTACTGAAAAAGAGTTGTTAGTCGTGGTTTTTGCTCTTGATAAGTTTAGGTCATATATTTGGGTCGATTCTAAGGTGATAGTATTTTCAGATCATAGTGCCTTAAGACATTTGTTGACTAAGAAAGAGACAAAACCGAGGTTGCTTAGGTGGATTTTGCTTTTACAGGAATTTAATTTAGAAATTCGGGATAAAAAGGGGTCAGAAAATGTAGTTGCCGACCATTTGTCTAGAATTATCCCTCTACCATTCAACCCTTCTGATGTGATTAAGGAAAGCTTTCCGGATGAAAGCTTGTTTGAGGTTTCTAAGGTTCCTTGGTACGCACACATAGTTAATTATCTTGCAGTTAAAAAGCTTCCAGAGTTTTGGTCCAAACAACAAAGAAAATACTTCTTCTCTCAGTTGAAGCATTATTTTTGGGAGGATCCGGAGCTATATAAGGTGTGTGCTGACCAAGTTGTTAGGAGATGTGTTCCCGACCATGAGCATATGGACATATTGGCTCATTGCCATTCTTATGAATGTGGTGGTCACTTTGGTGCTACGAAAACTGGGCATAAAGTCCTGCAAAGCGGTTTCTTTTGGCCGACTATATGCAAGGATGCCCAGTCTTTTGTGAAAGCATGTATTCGTTGCCAGCAAGTTGGTGGGATTTCAAGGCGTGACCAAATGCCTATGAATCCCATACTTGTTGTTGATATCTTTGACGTATTGGGTATTGATTTTATGGGACCATTCCCCACTTCACATGGCAACGTTTACATTTTAGTGGCAGTTGATTATGTGTCTAAGTGGGTAGGGGCTGAGGCTACTAGAACCAATGACCATAGTGTAGTTCTTAAGTTTGTTAAGAAGAATATCTTTGCTAGGCATGGAATTCCTAAGGCTATCATTAGTGATGGGGGTTCCCACTTTAAGAACGTTAGATTTGGGAAATTATTGAAACATTATGGAGTTAATCATAGGATAGCTACCCCTTATCACCCACAGACTAGTGAACAGGTTGAAGTATCTAATAGGGAGATTAAGAGAATTTTGGAAAAGACCGTTCGTAGTGATAGGAAAGATTGGTCCTTGAGGTTAGATGATGCCTTGTGGTCATATAGGACGGCTTTTAAGACTCCTATTGGTATGTCACCGTATAAGTTGGTATATGGCAAGGTGTGTCATTTATCGGTTGAGATAGAGCATAGGGCTGAATGGGCGATTAAGACCGTTAATCTGGATTTAGAGAAAGCGGGTAGTTCTAGGAAACTTCAATTATCTGAACTAGATGAGATTAGACGTGATGCTTATGAAAGTTCTAGGATTTATAAGTAGAAAACCAAAGCTTTTCATGATCGACACATCACCAAGAAGTCCTTCTTGGTTGGTCAAAAAGTTTGGTTATTCAATGCTAGACTTAAGCTTTTTCCTGGGAAGTTGAGAAGTAAATGGACGGGTCCATACATTATGACTCAAGTCTCTCCACACGGAGCCATTGAAATAAAAAATATGGTGGGTGGAGAGCCTTTTAAAGTTAATGGACACCGTTTAAAGCCGTATGTTGAGTTGGAGAGTGATCAGATGGAAACGGTGGATGTGGTTTACTTGGAACCACTCCAACCGTCTAAATAGCTCATTTGAGTTATGTCTGGCTGAAGACGGTAAACTTAGCGCTTCACGGGAGGCAACCCGTGGTTTGTGAAACTTTGTGGGTGTGTTCACTACAAACCCTCACGAGAGGAAACTCGTCCAGTCGGGCTACTGAGTGGTTTAAAGGCTTGTTGCATACGCTAAATGCAACCGTGATTCCTAAGAAAGTGAGTTAGTGTAACACCCCACTTGGATAAATGGACCGTTACGTGTATTTATGGCGTGTCATCGGTAGTCCAACATAAGCCCAAAAATAAAGATTAAGTACTGAAAGAAAAAGGACGAAACAGTGTCCAAACAACCAAAGTAAAGTAACGTAATGTGTGCATAAAAATAAAGGAGTCTGGATAGCTCCCATCCAAATGCACGTACTCTCTTAGAAGTCCTAAGATCGTCCGTGTGTACCTGCCGTTTGAAAACATGAAAGAAAACTACGGCTGAGCATAACGCTCAGTGGACGGATATAGCATGAATAGGAAGTACTGAAAGTAGTGGAATAGAAGACAACAATGAAGCTATAAGACTGATATGACATGTGGTAAAACTCTGCATAAAATCTGATAAACCTGGTTCATAAGTACTGAAACTGAAATGTAACTTATTAATTCTGAAAACATATATTTTCTGTATTTTAAATTTGCCAAGAGCTTATATAGGTCATGAGCTGTAACAACTGTTGCATGAATACATAGAGGGGTGTCCTCGTCATGCTGTAGAGGGGTGACCTCTAAATAACTGTGCTGGGTGGAGGGATCAGCTCCAATGTGAAGGATGTAGAGCACACACCACATTCACCTGCTAAACTGTAAACTGTAGCCTAGGATGCATCCATACGCCCCACTAATAATACTAATAAAAATGGCCAAGCTGAGCTGAGTGGGACGATGCAGGATATCACTCTCCTGCATGTGAGTCACGGCACCGGTGCCTCTAGTTCCGTGGTTACGGTACCTCCGTAACTAGTCCATAAACTAATCATGCTTGTATATAATGCTCAGGCAATTTATTTAATTCTTAACATGATTACTGATAAGTTTAAACATATACTGGGGAAAAACATTTGGCTGAAGATGGGGAATCCTAATCATGCATAGAAAGGAAGTCCTTACTGAAAGGACGGGAAAACCGTACCTCTAGTCCAGTAACTGACTTAATGGAAGACTGAACAAATACTACTCGGGCTTCACGCGTGCTACATGAATAAAAGACGCGAACAAGTTAACTGACATTCGTTTATTTAATTTTACTGATCTTACTGGTTTCTTATATTTATTCTATTTTGATTCTGAAATTCTGTACGTATACTAACTGATAAATTGGAACTTATAATGATTCATTTTAATGTAATATTTTCTAACATTTATTTAAGGTACAACGTATTTCTTGACGTTATAGTATTGTCATATTAAGAACCACGCTAAAATAGAAAGTTCCTTAATTTAGAAAGTTCTCAAACAATTTAAATCATTTTCTAAAAGTATACCCTTTTAAATATTAACGAACTAATTTAATTTAATACACTTAAAATATATTTTAAATATTTATTAAACAATTTAATTTAAAAAGGTATAATATAAAAAAAAATTTATTTTACTATTTATAATCATGTCCCGAGCCTACCGAGCCCATCTCGGTCGCACTAACAGAATCAACATAATATACAAAAATCTGTCCACAAGAATTAGCGACAGAATTTTGTGTCGCAAAACTGTCGCTAAAGCTGTCCCTTATAAACTGCATATATGTAACAATTCCGCGACAGGAAAAACTGTCGCAAAACTGTCGCTAAAGTTATTTAATATTCCTTGTTTTCTGCCCATTTTTCCCAATGATTAAGCACCTAGTTCCCACTGTTATGCCTGTTATATAAGCCAAACGCACCCTTATGTTTTACACAGCCCCCAAACGCACCCCTTGGTCAAAACTGGCCCTAGCCGCCCCTGTATGGGTCACGGCTGGGCAGAGGAGGGAGTCACCGAGACAATAGGTCTCGGTTTTCGGGGAGGCCAAACGAACCCGACCCCCCTGCTTCACGAACCAAACACCCCTGAGAATTTAGGTCTCGGTTTTTTTTGCTGCGGCTGTATAAACCAAAACCACCGAGACATTGAGATGTCTCGGTTTGTGTATAATCACTCAACCCCGACACCCCTTAACGCATACTTCTTATTTATTTTTTTTTGTTTCGATTTATATAAAAACAACATTCTCTCTTTGATTTATCAAATCAAATTCGTGATTATAAAGGGTTGAGATATAGATTGATTACCTTAATAGCTTGATAATGGAAGGAAAAACACAAGGATTTCTAGATCAACAAGGCTCGGCCCCCTTTTTTTTTTTCTTCCCGGCGGCCAACAACCGAAACCCTAATTCCCTTTTCTTTTTTTTTTGTACGACTGATTATGGGGAAAAGGGGTAACTCCCGTTGTTTTGTATAATCAAAATGGGCTAAGGCCCATAGCCTCCTCTTTTAAAAAAAACCGACCCTTAGCCTTTTATTTTATTTACTTTTTTTTTAACAAAACTAGTATATAATAATACTTGTACAATTTTCTTGCGTTTGTTTCCGTTGATAATTTCTACGTAAATGGTTTAAATAAATAACCCGCGTATTTATATTTCCCAAATTAATACGGGTTTTACAATTCTTCCCCTCTAAAAAGAATAATTCGTCCCTGAATTAAAAATACGGCCGTACTGGGTTTTACAATTCTTCCCCTCTAAAAAGGAGAATTCGTCCCCGAATTATAAGGTATTTAAGCTGACTGGAGTAAAAGCCGAAATTTCTAATAAACTGGAAAAAAACATAGAAGCTGAAAGGACATACCCGAATCAAAACTGAAAGTGAGGATAAGAAGTCCGTATAGACTCCTCTGTTTCCCAAGTGGCCTCCCGCTCGGTATGGTCCCTCCACAGTCTTTTGACGAAAGGAATGGTCTTCCTTCTCATAACTCGATCCTGGCGATCTAAAACTGCTTCAGGTTCCTCAATATAAGATAAATCCTCCCGAATCTGATCGAGTGGATAATTTACTTTGTGAAGCTCATGATAGTTGTACCCCCCTGAGTAATGATACATGAAACACGTTGTGAACGTGTGAAAGCTGAGGCGGTAACGCCAATCGATATGACACTTCACCGATACATTCAAGGATTTCGAACGGTCCGATGTAACGAGGGCTGAGCTTTCCTTTTTGGCCAAAACGTCTGACACCGCGTGCGGGTGATACTTTGAGGAACACACGATCCCCAGTCTGAAAAGATAGATCTCTGCGATGCTTGTCGGCGTAACTCTTCTGGCGAGTACGCGCTTCTTGCAGTTTTGCCCTAGCGATGGCGACCTTTTCATTGGTCATTTCTATCAATTCTTGTCCTTCAATCAAGCGTTCTCCAACCTGATCCCAACAAATAGGAGCACGGCATTTCCTGCCGTATAACATCTCAAATGGAGCACGCTTGATACTAGCATGCCAACTGTTGTTGTAGGCAAACTCGACCAAGCAAATATAGTCATCCCAGTGTCCTGTCCATTCTAATGCACAGGCGCGTAGCATGTCCTCTAAGGTCTAGATGGTACGCTCTGACTGACCGTCCGTCTGTGCATGGAAAGCTGTGCTGAGCTTGAGCCTAATTCCCCAAGCTTTATGCAAACCTTCCCAGAAGTGAGAAGTGAAACGGGGATCCCTATCTGATATAATTTCAGAAGGTGTACCGTGTAATCGTACGATCTCCTCGGTGAATAGTTTCGCTAATTTACTGATTGCGAAATCTTTACGAATAGGAATGAAATGTGCTGACTTGGTCAAACGATCGACAACTACCCAGATTGCATCATGTCTCCGCTGAGTCTGTGGTAGTCCGGTGACAAAATCCATAGAGATCTTGTCCCATTTCCACATTGGAATATCTAATTGCTGGAGAAGACCACTGGAACACTGGTGCTCTATCTTAACCTGCTGACAGGTTAAGCATTTAGACACAAATGTTGCGACATCCTGCTTCATGCCGCTCCACCAGAAATGCTGCTTAAGATCGTGGTACATTTTTGTGGAACCCGGGTGGATAGAGAACGGAGAGCTGTGAGCCTCAGTCATTAAGGCTTCTCTGAGAGCAGGGTCTTCTGGAACGCAGAGTTTGGTACCCTGCCATACGATACCATCGTCATCGATGCGAAATTCGGTCTGCCGGTCAATGTTCTGGATAATCGCCCAGATTTCACCATCATCCTCTTGGGCGGCTTTAATCCTAGAGAGTAAGTCTGGTTCTACCCTCAAACTAGCCCAGTATCCTCTCTGTCCGCGTACTAAGAGCTCAATATCATACCGCTCTAAGTCCTGGATAATTTCTTCTTGAACTTTGATGCCATTTATCATACCTGACTTTCCGCTAAGGGCATCTGCCACTACATTTGCTTTACCTGGGTGATACTGAATATTAGTGTCATAGTCTTTTAGCAGTTCCAGCCATCGCCTCTGTCTCATGTTCAGCTCTCGCTGTGTAAATATATACTTGAGACTTTTGTGATCGGTGAAGATATCACAGGACTCACCGTATAAATAATGCCTCCAGATTTTAAGGGCGAAAACGACTGCTGCGAGCTCTAGATCATGAGTAGGGTAATTTTTCTCATACGGCTTCAGTTGACGCGAAGCATAAGCAATGACTTTCCCATGCTGCATAAGAACACAACCTAAGCCCTTTCCTGATGCGTCACTGTAAATCTGATAACCGCCTGTACCGGATGGAAGAGTAAGTATCGGTGCTGAGATCAATCGATGCTTGAGTTCCTCAAAACTCTTTTCTCTCTCCTCGGTCCATATAAACTTCTCACCTTTTCGCATGAGTTGGGTCAATGGTAATGCCAAACGTGAGAAGTTTTCCACAAACCTGCGGTAATAACCCGCCAACCCAAGAAAACTACGTGTCTCCGTGACGGACGTCGGTCTTGGCCATTTGGTGATAGCCTCAACCTTCACAGGATCCATGGTGATTCCTTCCGCAGAAACAATATGGCCTAGAAACGCCACTGTATTCAGCCAAAACTCGCACTTAGAAAATTTAGCATATAATTTTTCTCGTCTGAGAATCTACAACATTGTACGGAGATGATCCTCATGTTCCTCTTTAGATTTGGAGAAAATAATGATATCATCGATGAATACAATCACAAACTTGTCTAAGAATTCGTGGAAGACTCTGTTCATCAAGTCCATAAATACTGCAGGCGCATTAGTGAGACCGAATGGCATAACAACAAACTCGTAATGACCGTACCTCGTGCGAAAAGCAGTTTTGGATATATCCTGCTCTTTTACACGCAGCTGATGGTAACCTGATCGTAGATCGATTTTTGAGAAGTGCTTGGCACCCTGAAGCTGATCGAATAAATCGTCAATACGAGGAAGTGGATAACGGTTACGAATAGTGAGCTTATTCAACTCACGGTAGTCAATACACAAACGCATACTACCATCCTTCTTCTTGACAAACAAAACTGGAGCGCCCCATGGTGACACGCTTGGACGAATGAAACCCCTTTCGAGAAGTTCCTGAAGTTGATCTTTCAGTTCCTTAAGCTCTACAGGAGCCATACGGTAAGGAGCTTTAGATACTGGTTCTGCCCCTGGAATGAGATCGATGCCAAATTCTACCTCTCGCATGGGAGGTAAACCTGGGAGTTCCTCGGGAAAGACATCTGGAAAGTCTGACACAACTGGCTGATCATGAATTGAAGGTGTCTCCGAAGTCGTGTCATGAACTGTAGCTAGGAAACCCTCACAACCATGATATAGTAAGGTACGAGCCTGTAAAGCTGAAATGATCTGAATATGTTTTCCTGGTAGGAAACCGTGGTGAATTAACTCTGGTGTCTGGACATCACCAAAGATAACCCGGTGAGCATGACAGTCTATAGTGGCACGATGAACCGACAACCAATCCATACCCAGAATAACATCGAACTCGCACATATCTAAAGGAAGTGCACTGACTGGACGGATTTTATCATCAAACTCAAGAGGGAGATCCTTCTATACTTGGGTAATGAGTACAGAGTCTCGCATGGGGGTAGATATACTAAGTACACTGTCTAGTGGCGTAGGGGTCATGTTTATTTTAACAGCATATGTAGTAGATATAACTGAGTGGGTGGCGCTTGTATCGAAAAGTACGCAAGCAGCATGTCCGTGTATAAACAAAATGCCAGTAATGGTACCTGTGGTCTTATTTGCTTGTTCACGGGTAGTAGAGTAGACACGACCAGTAGTTGGTGGTATCGGTGGTGGTGGAGGTAAAATCTGAGGAATCTGGCCTGAGGTACCAGCAGTATTCCCGCTCTTGCAATCTCTCTTCAGATAGCCCGGCTGGCCACACTGGAAACAACCACTTGTACCACGACGGCACGGTCCCGTGTGTTTCTTTCCACATGTGATGCAAGTGGGATAAGTATACATGGTAGAAGCAGCTCTGGTTTGCTGAGAACCTGATTTATGATGAAAAACACGTGTCACGATTCTGATATCTTAACCTGAAATAAGGCTATCTGACTGAAATTAAAATTACCAGAATTTGCCGGTCGGGCAACCTGCTGACCCCTGTTGTTTTGGTCATGCCCCTGTCCAGCATCTCTGTTGGAATTTACAAAAATTTAAGATCTGTTTTACACGATAGTTTAGTATTTCTGGGGCTTAAAGAATCACCTGTAGCTGCCAGCTGAGTTGGAGCTGCCGCGGTAATTATCACTGCCGCTCCTCTTATCTGACCGATTACGGTCATATGACTGACCGTGGTTCCTGTAGTTCTGATGCGGAGTAGCCGATTGGGATCGGTCTCCTCCTCTGTGTCTGTAATATTATAATTGGATAAGTCATAACATATAAGTTGACAAGCAATAATGGGGCTAAATTGTTTAGGTCTGTTGGGCGAGATGTACCTCTTCTCCGGACGCTCTACATTCTTGAGCTCATCCCTCTCGAAAAGCATCTCGACATCCCGAGCTGCATTAGCTACTTGTGACACATTAGTGAATGTGGCACTCATTAGTCTATCTGCAGTCCTAGAGTGAAGAGCCCAACGAAATTGCTTCGCTTGCTCCTCTACGGTACCCGCAACCTCCCCTAAGAATCCAGCCATCCTGAGGTATCGGTGCATGAATTCTATACTGTTCTCGCCATTATTCTGACGAATAACGTGGAAGTCCCTCTTCATCTTAGCTTGCTCCGCATGCGGGAAAAACTGGTCATAGAACATCGTCTTGAAACGTGCCCAGGTCAATGTAAGCTCCCAAGCATCCCCCCCATTGGACAGTTTCTGAGACCTCCACCAATGCAGAGCAGGACCCTCCAGCTTGTAAACTGCAAGCCTAACTTTGAAAACATCACCACAACCCATAGCTCCAAAAAATTTCTCTATATGGTAGATCCAGTCTTCCGCGTCAGTTGGAGCTACAGTCTGCTCAAACAGTCGGGGTTTCTGCTTGTTAAACAGATCCAGCCAAGCGGGTAAAGTGGCAGGTGGTGGAGCAGGAGGGTTGTTATTCTGCTGAGGTCCATTTTGATATTCAGCTCGGATCTCCTCACAAATTTGGGGTAACATGGCATGTATAGCAGCCTGAACAGCAGCAGCAATGGCAGCTGCGTTAGGGTCATTCTCGGTTTCGCGTCTGGGTGGCATCTGAAATAAAAGAGGATAAGTTGATAAAACTGCCAAAATCTGATGCATAGTGTAATTCATGAAGGTATAGTCAATAAAATATGACATGAATACTGGTGAACGCCTAGGGTCAGTTCACAAAATGACAGTTACTGAAACATAAATCCGACATGAGTAAGGATGAACGCCTATGGTCAGTTCATCCATACAAAATTTAAACTGCAAGGGTGAACGCCTATGGTCAGTTCACCAAAACGAAACGTTCGCTGAAAAGCACATGCGATTAAGTATGGCCAGTCCTGTACCAACCGTTTACTTAATCAAATTTTGAAAATCCAACAGATAAAATTCATGAGTAGCATGGAAAATAACGACGCCAAAATACAAGAAGTTCTTGGTGACTACCCACTAGTCACAGGTCAAGTTTTAGAGCCTACAGGTCGAACCTTGCGCTCTGATACCATAATTGTAACACCCCACTTGGATAAATGGACCGTTACGTGTATTTATGGCGTGTCATCAAAGCATGCAAGGCAATGTATTAAACATTAACTGACCAAACGGAAGTACCGGAATCAAACATCGGTAGTCCAACATAAGCCCAAAAATAAAGATTAAGTACTGAAAGAAAAAGGACGAAACAGTGTCCAAACAACCAAAGTAAAGTAACGTAATGTGTGCATAAAAATAAAGGAGTCTGGATAGCTCCCATCCAAATGCACGTACTCTCTTAGAAGTCCTAAGATCGTCCCTGTGTACCTGCCGTTTGAAAACATGAAAGGAAACTACAGCTGAGCATAACGCTCAGTGGACGGATATAGCATGAATAGGAAGTACTGAAAGTAGTGGAATAGAAGACAACAATGAAGCTATAAGACTGATATGACATGTGGTAAAACTCTGCATAAAATCTGATAAACCTGGTTCATAAGTACTGAAACTGAAATATAACTTATTAATTCTGAAAACATATATTTTCTGTATTTTAAATTTGCCAAGAGCTTATATAGGTCATGAGCTGTAACAACTGTTGCATGAATACATAGAGGGGTGTCCTCGTCATGCTGTAGAGGGGTGACCTCTAAATAACTGTGCTGGGTGGAGGGATCAGCTCCAATGTGAAGGATGTAGAGCACACACCACATTCACCTGCTAAACTGTAAACTGTAGCCTAGGATACATCCATACGCCCCACTAATAATACTAATAAAAATGGCCAAGCTGAGCTGAGTGGGACGATGCAGGATATCACTCTCCTGCATGTGAGTCACGACACCGGTGCCTCTAGTTCCGTGGTTACGATACCTCCGTAACTAGTCCATAAACTAATCATGCTTGTATATAATGCTCAGGCAATTTATTTAATTCTTAACATGATTACTGATAAGTTTAAACATATACTGGGGAAAAACATTTGGCTGAAGATGGAGTCCTAATCATGCATAGAAAGGAAGTCCTTACTGAAAGGACGGGAAAACCGTACCTCTAGTCCAGTAACTGACTTAATGGAAGACTGAACAAATACTACTCGGGCTTCACGCGTGCTACATGAATAAAAGACGCGAACAAGTTAACTGACATTTGTTTATTTAATTTTACTGATCTTACTGGTTTCTTATATTTATTCTATTTTGATTATGAAATTCTGTACGTATACTAACTGATAAATTGGAACTTATAATGATTCATTTTAATGTAATATTTTCTAACATTTATTTAAGGTAAAACGTATTTCTTGACGTTATAGTATTGTCATATTAAGAACCACGCTAAAATAGAAAGTTCCTTAATTTAGAAAGTTCTCAAACAATTTAAATCATTTTCTAAAAGTATACCCTTTTAAATATTAACGAACTAATTTAATTTAATACACTTAAAATATATTTTAAATATTTATTAAACAATTTAATTTAAAAAGGTATAACATAAAAAAATATTTATTTTACTATTTATAATCATGTCCCGAGCCTACCGAGCCCATCTCGGTCGCACTAACAGAATCAACATAATATACAAAAATCTATCCACAAGAATGAGCGACAGAATTTTGTGTCGCAAAACTGTCGCTAAACTTGTCCCTTATAAACTGCATATATGTAACAATTCTGCGACAGGAAAAACTGTCGCAAAACTATCGCTAAAGTTATTTAATATTCCTTGTTTTCTGCCCATTTTTCCCACTGATTAAGCACCTAGTTCCCACTGTTATGCTATGCTGTTCCCACTGTTATATAAGCCAAACGCACCCTTATGTTTTACACAGCCCCCAAACGCACCCCTTGGTCAAAACTGGCCCTAGCCGCCCCTGTATGGGTCACGGCTGGGCAGAGGAGGGAGTCACCGAGACAATAGGTCTCGGTTTTCGTGAGGCCAAACGAACCCGACCCCCCTGCTTCACGAACCAAACACCCCTGAGACTTTAGGTCTCGGTTTTTTTTGCTGCGGCTGTATAAACCAAAACCACCTAGACATTAAGATGTCTCGGTTTGTGTATAATCACTCAACCCCGACACCCCTTAACGCATACTTCTTATTTATTTATTTTTTGTTTCGATTTATATGAAAACAACATTCTCTCTTTGATTTATCAAATCAAATTCGTGATTATAAAGGGTTGAGATATAGATTGATTACCTTAATAGCTTGATAATGGAAGGAAAAACACAAGGATTTCTAGATCAACAAGGCTCGACCCCTTTTTTTTTTTTTTCTTCCCGGCGGCCAACAACCGAAACCCTAATTCCCTTTTCTTTTTTTTTGTACGACTGATTATGGGGAAAAGGGGTAACTCCCGTTGTTTTGTATAATCAAAATAGGCTAAGGCCCATAGCCTCCTCTTTTAAAAAAAACCGACCCTTAGCCTTTTATTTTATTTACTTTTTTTTAACAAAACTAGTATATAATAATACTTGTACAATTTTCTTGCGTTTGTTTCCGTTGATAATTTCTACGTAAATGGTTTAAATAAATAACCCGCGTATTTATATTTCCCAATTAAATACGGGTTTTACAATTCTTCCCCTCTAAAAAGAATAATTCGTCCCCGAATTAAAAATACGGCCGTACTGGGTTTTATAATTCTTCCCCTCTAAAAAGGAGAATTCGTCCTTGAATTATAAGGTATTTAAGCTGACTGGAGTAAAAGCCGAAATTTCTAATAAACTGGAAAAAAACATAGAAGCTGAAAGGACATACCCGAATTAAAACTGAAAGTGAGGATAAGAAGTCCGTATAGACTCCTCTGTTTCCCAAGTGGCCTCCCACTCGGTATGGTCCCTCCACAGTATTTTGACGAAAGGAATGGTCTTCCTTCTCATAACTCGATCCTGGCGATCTAAAACTGCTTCGGGTTCCTCAATATAAGATAAATCCTCCCGAATCTGATCGAGTGGATAATTTACTTTGTGAAGCTCATGATAGTTGTACCCCCCTGAGTAATGATACATGAAACACGTTGTGAACGTGTGAAAGCTGATGCGGTAACGCCAATCGATATGACACTTCACCGATACGTTCAAGGATTTCGAACGGTCCGATGTAACGAGGGCTGAGCTTTCCTTTGAGGCCAAAACGTCTGACACCGCGTGCGGGTTATACTTTGAGGAACACACGATCCCCAGTCTGAAAAGATAGATCTCTGTGATGCTTGTCGGCGTAACTCTTCTGGCGAGTACGCGCTTCTTGCAGTTTTGCCCTAGCGATGGCGACCTTTTCATTGGTCATTTCTATCAATTCTGGTCCTTCAATCGAGCGTTCTCCAACCTGATCCCAACAAATAGGAGCACGGCATTTCCTGCCGTATAACATCTCAAATGGAGCACGCTTGATACTAGCATGCCAACTGTTGTTGTAGGCAAACTCGACCAAGCAAATATAGTCATCCCAGTGTCCTGTCCATTCTAATGCACAGGCGCGTAGCATGTCCTCTAAGGTCTAGATGGTATGCTCTGACTGACCGTCCGTCTGTGGATGGAAAGCTGTGCTGAGCTTGAGCCTAATTCCCCAAGCTTTATGCAAACCTTCCCAGAAGTGAGAAGTGAAACGGGGATCCCTATCTGATATAATTTCAGAAGGTGTACCGTGTAATCGTACGATCTCCTCGGTGAATAGTTTCGCTAATTTACTGACTGCGAAATCTTTACGAATAGGAATGAAATGTGCTGACTTGGTCAAACGATCGACAACTACCCAGATTGCATCATGTCTCCGCTGAGTCTGTGGTAGTCCGGTGACAAAATCCATAGAGATCTTGTCCCATTTCCACATTGGAATATCTAATGGCTGGAGAAGACCACTGGAACACTGGTGCTCTATCTTAACCTGCTGACAGGTTAAGCATTTAGACACAAATGTTGCGACATCCTGCTTCATGCCGCTCCACCAGAAATGCTGCTTAAGATCGTGGTACATTTTTGTGGAACCCGGGTGGATAGAGAACGGAGAGTTGTGAGCCTCAGTCATTAAGGCTTCTCTGAGAGCAGGGTCTTCTGGAACGCAGAGTTTGGTACCCTGCCATACGATACCATCGTCATCGATGCGAAATTCGGTCTGCCGGTCAATGTTCTGGATAATCGCCCAGATTTCACCATCATCCTCTTGGGCGGCTTTAATCCTAGAGAGTAAGTCTGGTTCTACCCTCAAACTAGCCCAGTATCCTCTCTGTCCGCGTACTAAGAGCTCAATATCATACCACTCTAAGTCCTGGATAATTTCTTCTTGAACTTTGATGCCATTTATCATACCTGACTTTCCGCTAAGGGCATCTGCCACTACATTTGCTTTACCTGGGTGATACTGAATATTAGTGTCATAGTCTTTTAGCAGTTCCAGCCATCGCCTCTGTCTCATGTTCAGCTCTCGCTGTGTAAATATATACTTGAGACTTTTGTGATCGGTGAAGATATCACACGACTCACCGTATAAATAATGCCTCCAGATTTTCAGGGCGAAAACGACTGCTGCGAGCTCTAGATCATGAGTAGGGTAATTTTTCTCATACGGCTTCAGTTGACGCGAAGCATAAGCAATGACTTTCCCATGCTGCATAAGAACACAACCTAAGCCCTTTCCTGATGCGTCACTGTAAATCTGATAACCGCCTGTACCGGATGGAAGAGTAAGTATTGGTGCTGAGATCAATCGATGCTTGAGTTCCTCAAAACTCTTTTCTCTCTCCTTGGTCCATATAAGCTTCTCACCTTTTCGCATGAGTTGGGTCAATGGTAATGCCAAACGTGAGAAGTTTTCCACAAACCTGCGGTAATAACCCGCCAACCCAAGAAAACTACGTGTCTCCGTGACGGACGTCGGTCTTGGCCATTTGGTGATAGCCTCAACCTTCGCAGGATCCATGGTGATTCCTTCCGCAGAAACAATATGGCCTAGAAACGCCACTGTATTCAGCCAAAACTCGCACTTAGAAAATTTAGCATATAATTTTTCTCGTCTGAGAATCTACAACACTGTACGGAGATGATCCTCATGTTCCTCTTTAGATTTGGAGAAAATAATGATATCATCGATGAATACAATCACAAACTTGTCTAAGAATTCGTGGAAGACTCTGTTCATCAAGTCCATAAATACTGCAGGCGCATTAGTGAGACCGAATGGCATAACAACAAACTCGTAATGACCGTACCTCGTGCGAAAAGCAGTTTTGGATATATCCTGCTCTTTTACACGCAGCTGATGGTAACCTGATCGTAGATCGATTTTTGAGAAGTGCTTGGCACCCTGAAGCTGATCGAATAAATCGTCAATACGAGGAAGTGGATAACGGTTACGAATAGTGAGCTTATTCAACTCACGGTAGTCAATACACAAACGCATACTACCATCCTTCTTCTTGACAAACAAAACTGGAGCGCCCCATGGTGACACGCTTGGACGAATGAAACCCCTTTCGAGAAGTTCCTGAAGTTGATCTTTAAGTTCCTTAAGCTCTACAGGAGCCATACGGTAAGGAGCTTTAGATACTGGTTCTGCCCCTGGAATGAGATCGATGCCAAATTCTACCTCTCGCATGGGAGGTAAACCTGGGAGTTCCTCGGGAAAGACATCTGGAAAGTCTGACACAACTGGCTGATCATGAATTGAAGGTGTCTCCGAAGTCGTGTCATGAACTGTAGCTAGGAAACCCTCACAACCATGATATAGTAAGGTACGAGCCTGTAAAGCTGAAATGATCTGAATATGTTTTCCTGGTAGGAAACCGTGGTGAATTAACTCTGGTGTCTGGACATCACCAAAGATAACCCGGTGAGCATGACAGTCTATAGTGGCACGATGAACCGACAACCAATCCATACCCAGAATAACATCGAACTCGCACATATCTAAAGGAAGTGCACTGACTGGACGGATTTTATCATCAAACTCAAGAGGGAGATCCTTCTATACTTGGGTAATGAGTACAGAGTCTCGCATGGGGGTAGATATACTAAGTACACTGTCTAGTGGCGTAGGGGTCATGTTTATTTTAACAGCATATGTAGTAGATATAACTGAATGGGTGGCGCCTGTATCGAAAAGTACGCAAGCAGCATGTCCGTGTATAAACAAAATGCCAGTAATGGTACCTGTGGTCTTATTTGCTTGTTCACGGGTAGTAGAGTAGACACGACCAGTAGTTGGTGGTATCGGTGGTGGTGGAGGTAAAATCTGAGGAATCTGGCCTGAGGTACCAGCAGTATTCCCGCTCTTGCAATCTCTCTTCAGATAGCCCGACTGGCCACACTGGAAACAACCACTTGTACCAAGACGGCACGGTCCCGTGTGTTTCTTTCCACATGTGATGCAAGTGGGATAAGTATACATGGTAGAAGCAGCTCTGGTTTGCTGAGAACCTGATTTATGATGAAAAACACGTGTCACGATTCTGATATCTTAACCTAGGCTATCTGACTGAAATTAAAATTACCAGAATTTGCCGGTCGGGCAACCTGCTGACCCCTGTTGTTTTGGTCACGCCCCTGTCCAGCATCTCTGTTGGAATTTACAAAAATTTAAGATCTGTTTTACACGATAGTTTAGTATTTCTGGGGCTTAAAGAATCACCTGTAGCTGCCAGCTGAGTTGGAGCTGCCGCGGTAATTATCACTGCCGCTCCTCTTATCTGACCGATTACGGTCATATGACTGACCGTGGTTCCTGTAGTTCTGATGCGGAGTAGCCGATTGGGATCGGTCTCCTCCTCTGTGTCTGTAATATTATAATTGGATAAGTCATAACATATAAGTTGACAAGCAATAATGGGGCTAAATTGTTTAGGTCTGTTGGGCGAGATGTACCTCTTCTCCGGACGCTCTACATTCTCGAGCTCATCCCTCTCGAAAAGCATCTCGACATCCCGAGCTGCATTAGCTACTTGTGACACATTAGTGAATGTGGCACTCATTAGTCTATCTGCAGTCCTAGAGTGAAGAGCCCAACGAAATTGCTTCGCTTGCTCCTCTACGGTACCCGCAGCCTCCCCTAAGAATCCAGCCATCCTGAGGTATCGGTGCATGAACTCTATACTGTTCTCTCCATTATTCTGTCGAATAACGTGGAAGTCCCTCTTCATCTTAGCTTGCTCCGCATGCGGGAAAAACTGGTCATAGAACATCGTCTTGAAACGTGCCCAGGTCAATGTAAGCTCCCAAGCATCCCCCCCATTGGACAGTTTCTGAGACCTCCACCAATGCAGAGCAGGACCCTCCAGCTTGTAAACTGCAAGCCTAACTTTGAAAACATCACCATAACCCATAGCTCCAAAAAATTTCTCTATATGGTAGATCCAGTCTTCCGCGTCAGTTGGAGCTACAGTCTGCTCAAACAGTCGGGGTTTCTGCTTGTTAAACAGATCCAGCCAAGCGGGTAAAGTGGCAGGTGGTGGAGCAGGAGGGTTGTTATTCTGCTGAGGTCCATTTTGATTTCAGCTCGGATCTCCTCACGAATTTGGGGTAACATGGCCTGTATAGCAGCCTGAACAGCAGCAGCAATGGCAGCTGCGTTAGGGTCATTCTCGGTTTCGCGTCTGGGTGGCATCTGAAATAAAAGAGGATAAGTTGATAAAACTGCCAAAATCTGATGCATAGTGTAATTCATGAAGGTATAGTCAATAAAATATGACATGAATACTGGTGAACGCCTAGGGTCAGTTCACAAAATGACAGTTACTGAAACATAAATCCGACATGAGTAAGGATGAACGCCTATGGTCAGTTCATCCATACAAAATTTAAACGGCAAGGGTGAACGCCTATGGTCAGTTCACCAAAACGAAACGTTCGCTGAAAAGCACATGCGATTAAGTATGGCCAGTCCTGTACCAACCGTTTACTTAATCAAATTTTGAAAATCCAACTGATAAAATTCATGAGTAGCATGGAAAATAACGACGCCAAAATACAAGAAGTTCTTGGTGACTACCCACTAGTCACAGGTCAAGTTTTAGAGCCTACAGGTCGAACCTTGCGCTCTGATACCATAATTGTAACACTCCACTTGGATAAATGGACCGTTACGTGTATTTATGGCGTGTCATCAAAGCATGCAAGGCAATGTATTAAACATTAACTAACCAAACGGAAGTACCGGAATCAAACATCGGTAGTCCAACATAAGCCCAAAAATAAAGATTAAGTACTGAAAGAAAAAGGACGAAATAGTGTCCAAACAACCAAAGTAAAGTAACGTAATGTGTGCATAAAAATAAAGGAGTCTGGATAGCTCCCATCCAAATGCACGTACTCTCTTAGAAGTCCTAAGATCGTCCCTGTGTACCTGCCGTTTGAAAACATGAAAGGAAACTACGGCTGAGCATAACGCTCAGTGGACGGATATAGCATGAATAGGAAGTACTGAAAGTAGTGGAATAGAAGACAACAATGAAGCTATAAGACTGATATGACATGTGGTAAAACTCTGCATAAAATCTGATAAACCTGGTTCATAAGTACTGAAACTGAAATATAACTTATTAATTCTGAAAACATATATTTTCTGTATTTTAAATTTGCCAAGAGCTTATATAGGTCATGAGCTGTAACAACTGTTGCATGAATACATAGAGGGGTGTCCTCGTCATGCTGTAGAGGGGTGACCTCTAAATAACTATGATGGGTGGAGGGATCAGCTCCAATGTGAAGGATGTAGAGCACACACCACATTCACCTGCTAAACTGTAAACTGTAGCCTAGGATGCATCCATACGCCCCACTAATAATACTAATAAAAATGGCCAAGCTGAGCTGAGTGGGACGATGCAGGATATCACTCTCCTGCATGTGAGTCACGGCACCGGTGCCTCTAGTGCCGTGGTTACGGTACCTCCGTAACTAGTCCATAAACTAATCATGCTTGTATATAATGCTCAGGCAATTTATTTAATTCTTAACATGATTACTTATAAGTTTAAACATATACTGGGGAAAAACATTTGGCTGAAGATGGGGAATCCTAATCATGCATAGAAAGGAAGTCCTTACTGAAAGGACGGGAAAACCGTACCTCTAGTCCAGTAACTGACTGAATGGAAGACTGAACGAATACTACTCGGGCTTCACGCGTGCTACATGAATAAAAGACGCGAACAAGTTAACTGACATTCGTTTATTTAATTTTACTGATCTTACTGGTTTCTTATATTTATTCTATTTTGATTCTGAAATTCTGTACGTATACTAACTGATAAATTGGAACTTATAATGATTCATTTTAATGTATTATTTTCTAACATTTATTTAAGGTACAACATATTTCTTGACGTTATAGTATTGTCATATTAAGAACCACGCTAAAATAGAAAGTTCCTTAATTTAGAAAGTTCTCAAACAATTTAAATCATTTTCTAAAAGTATACCCTTTTAAATATTAACGAACTAATTTAATTTAATACACTTAAAATATATTTTAAATATTTATTAAACAATTTAATTTAAAAAGGTATAATATAAAAAATATTTATTTTACTATTTATAATCATGTCCCGAGCCTACCGAGCCCATCTCGGTCGCACTAACCGAATCAACATAATATACAAAAATCTGTCCACAAGAATTAGCGACAGAATTTTGTGTCGCAAAACTGTCGCTAAAGCTGTCCCTTATAAACTGCATATATGTAACAATTCTGCGACAGGAAAAACTGTCGCAAAACTGTCGCTAAAGTTATTTAATATTCCTTGTTTTCTGCCCATTTTTCCCACTGATTAAGCACCTAGTTCCCACTGTTATGCTATGCTGTTCCTACTGTTATATAAGCCAAACGCACCCTTATGTTTTACACAGCCCCCAAACGCACCCCTTGGTCAAAACTGGCCCTAGCCGCCCCTGTATGGGTCACGGCTGGGCAGAGGAAGGAGTCACCGAGACAATAGGTCTCGGTTTTCGTGAGGCCAAACGAACCCGACCCCCTGCTTCACGAACCAAACACCCTTGAGACTTTAGGTCTCGGTTTTTTTTGCTGCGGCTGTATAAACCAAAACCACCGAGACATTGAGATGTCTCGGTTTGTGTATAATCACTCAACCCCGACACCCCTTAACGCATACTTCTTATTTATTTTTTTTTGTTTCGATTTATATAAAAACAACATTCTCTCTTTGATTTATCAAATCAAATTCGTGATTATAAAGGGTTGAGATATAGATTGATTACCTTAATAGCTTGATAATGGAAGGAAAAACACAAGGATTTCTAGATCAACAAGGCTCGGCCCCCTTTTTTTTTTCTTCCCGGCGGCCAACAACCGAAACCCTAATTCCCTTTTTTTTTGTACGACTGATTATGGGGAAAAGGGGTAACTCCTGTTGTTTTGTATAATCAAAATGGGCTAAGGCCCATAGCCTCCTCTTTTAAAAAAAACGGGACCTTAGCCTTTTATTTTATTTACTTTTTTTTATAACAAAACTAGTATATATTAATACTTGTACAATTTTCTTGCGTTTGTTTTCGTTGATAATTTCTACGTAAATGGTTTAAATAAATAACCCGCGTATTTATATTTCCCAATTAAATACGGGTTTTACAGTTAGGTTTTTGTTTTTGTGTGAGTTTGTCAAATTGATTTTTAACCAAAATTTCAATTTAAAGTTTTTGCATTAGGGGAAATGCAATGCTTTAAGTTGAGGGGGGTGGCACATGTGTTACATGTTTTTGTGTGAAATTTTGGTCAAAATGGGTTAAAATGTGATTTTTGGGAAAAATTGAAAATTTTTAAAATTTTAAATCACATTATAAGAGTCTTGTGCTAATTAGATGTGGAAGTTTCTTCTACATATATGTATTTTGAGTATTTGCGGAATCTGAAGATTAGCTTGTGGATGATTTATTGGAGCAAGCTAGAGGATTTGGCCATAATTATCTGGTGCACCCGATTCCATTGTATAATTTGGTTATTAAATTGATTTGATTGTTAGCATGTAGTTACGCATATGTATAATTTGGATGATCAAACCACGCCGGTTGAATTTCCTCTACTTACCTTTGCTTAGATCGAGTAGAAAGTTTGAATAAATAATATAAAATATAGTAATGTAATAGTTGGGCTAGGACACTTAAAATTGATCTTATTCGGCTCGCCGCCCGCGCACGGTGGCCTTAGAAAAGAGTTGGAGAACTGTCATAATTATTGGTGGTAGTCATATGCTGGGCTTGCCTATCTGATTTGTCACCCGCGCAAGGTGATACTTTAGTTGTTAGCATGGGCAGACGCCAATTTTTATGATGGATAGCATTGCACTTAGCTGAGACAATTTTATGAGAAATAACCCAATCCTTGTATTGTTGTAATGAAATTAAGAAGATTGGTTTGATTTAGTGCACCGATTAATTAGACTATGTGGTAGATAACTCCATCGTATGATGTACCAGTAGGCACGAAGTATAGTTGTTCCCATTTAATTAAAACGAAATAAATTAACCGGTTCCCATGTGCCAATGTGTCTTAGTATGCACCTATATTTTTCTGAATAATTGGTCTTTATATCAACCTTGAAAGGAGTGTATAAAGCGTTCGGGATGACTTGTATAAGAAACGGTTCCGAATGGCTAAAAAAAAGAGCTAATGTGTGATGTGAAAAAAAAGTGAAAAAAAAGAAAAAAAAGTGAAAAAAAAGAATAAAAGAAAGAAAAAAAAAGTGAAAGTATGTAAGCTAAAGTATGATGGCTTAAGGTGCGCTCTTATGGTATATAAACTCCAATGTTATAAAAGGTGTACGATATTCTCACCTCTTGTTTTAGATTAATGTTTAGATTGATTATAGGTGTGTATTAGGTACGTTGGACACATGGTTAATTATATGAAACATGAAGTAAATGGAACCAATGGGAGCAGTTATGCTAAGTGTTTAAGAAGGACAAAAATATTGGTAATCATTTTGGATTATTTTTCATGTAGAGTGATTATTAGTGTACTAGGTTGAATTTGATCTTTTTGATAGAATTCCAATGATATGATTAAAAATTATGAAATTAACATGTTTGTATATTTTATTTTATTTTTACTTGGAACAAGTAAAGGTTAAGTGCGCGGGGATCTGATTGGTGTATTTTGTATACACTTAATAGCATGTTAATTTAGCGTATTTATATATTTATTTTTTGTTATATATGTACTTTTAATGTGTTTTGCGATTATGTAGGTTACGAGCGAAATGGAATATCCGCTTAATTAACTTTTTGGAGAAAAGACATTGTGAGCGCCAATAAATGAAGAAAAAAATATTGAAGAAAAATATTTGAGCGCGTCGCGATATTTTCGGTCATCTTTTATTTGTCCAGGCTTCGTTTGAGCAATTGTTGGCGTTGGGTTATTTTTTATTGGGCCAAAGTTACTATATGGCAAAAGAAGAAAAAAAAAATATTTTGGCCCAATTAGCCCATGACTAACCGAGGTAAAAGTATTATATATATATTGGGAGAAGACAAAAAAAAAGAAGAGAGACGAATTGCTATTGGGGGCCGCCGATTGGGACAGAAAAGAAAAAAAGCATCCGATTCATTATAAATAAATAAAAAGACTATTGGTGGCAATTGTAGAGTTCCATCAAAAAGGTTGGAAAAAGAATAAATAAAAAAAAGGAACAGACGATTTGCAGGGGAAGAGAAAGTCAACATTGATAAAAAAGAAACGAAGGGCAATTGGAAATTTGGTGGAGTCATTGCAGGACATCATTAAACGCAAGTTGAAAAAAAAGAAGAAGCGATGCACAATAGATCGTGGGTTGGGTACACCGCGATGTCCGGCTAACTTTATTGTAATTCCTTCCGGTAACTTTATTTATGGTTTGATCATTACTTTTGGATTATCATATATTCATTACATTGATTTATGATTTATTTATAAATTATTTTTATCGATTTAATATTATGTTTAATTATTTATGTGAGACAATTTATTGTTAGTTAACGATTCATTCTTATTTTATTTAGTTAAAAAAAGATGGTCATATAATAAACATAAGTTGTACCTAATTAAATTGTTAAAACATAATTATTGGTTGGATTAATATAAGATTTATTATTGCGAGTCATTGATAAACATAATAAATGGCGACATTAATTCATTCATATTAAGTCGAAATAATCTTTGTAAGCGAACTAAATAGTTTCGATAATCCATAAGTGTGACCAACCATAAATATTAGGAGCTGGAAGGGATTGCATTTTTCTTTTAATTGTTTACATTTTTATTTTATTTTTCTAGCTTTATTATTAGCTTAATAATTATTTTAATTTTTAATCCTCATTTTTATTATCAAAAGTATTTTAGTTGTCAGATTTCAAAACCAAAACCTTTATTGATCAGTGATCACCCCAAAACTTAAACTAAAACCACATATTCCTCGTGGATCGATACCAACTTACCCTATCTAGTATAAGGTAATTAGGTTATTTTTGACCGGCACTTCGACGTCGATCACCCCTCAGATTTTACTCTGGTAATCCAAACTTGTTTGTAGGCTTAAGAAGTCTATTTATGGACTGAAGCAGTCTCCTAGACAGTGGAATGCTAAACTCACATATGTTCTTATTGAAAATGGGTTTGTACAAAGCAAGTCTGACTACTCTCTTTATTCTAAGCATTGTGATAAGTGTTTCATTGCTCTTCTTGTTTATGTGGATGACATTATTGTTACTGGAAATAACAAAAAAGAAATAGACAACTTCAAAATGTTTTTGAAAAGTAATTTTTAGATTAAAGATTTGGGAAAATTGCAATATTTTTTGGGAATTGAAGTTGTTGATACTGAAGATGGAATTTGTTTGAATCAAAGGAAGTATGTCCTTGATCTTTTGTCTGAATATGGTATGCTTGCTTGCAAACCTTCCAAGACATCCTTGATATCTAAGTTGTCCATTACCAATGAACCATCTGATACTGATCCCTTGCTGGAAAATATTGTGGATTATCAGAAGCTTATGGGTAAGCTTATATATCTGACCAATACTAGACCTGACATTTCTTATGTTGTTCATTGTCTTAGTCAGCTCATGCACTCACCCTTAAGGTCTCATTTAAAGATTGCCTTTAAGATTCTTAGATACTTAAAGAGTTCACCTAGGTTGGGTATTCATGTTAAAAAACACCCAGGTGTGACCCTTAAAGCTTTCTCTGATGCTGATTGGGCTAAGTGCATTGTTACTAGAAAGTCAGTTACTGGTATTGTGTTTTCTTGAATGATAACCTTGTCTCATGGAAAAGTAAGAAACAAATCACTCTCTCTAAATCCTCAGCTGAGGCCGAGTATAGAGCTCTAACATCTGTGACTAGTGAAGTCATTTGGATCCTAAAGATTTTAAAAGATTTGGGTTGTAGTGATCTTTTGCCTGTGGATCTACATTGTGACAGCAATTCAGCAATTAAGATTGCTGCCAATCCTGTATTCCATGAGAGAACTAAACACCTCGAGATTGACCTTCACTTTGTGAGGGAAAAAATCTTGAATGGGGTGGTTAGAACTCAAAAGGTGGAGTCTGCAAATCAAATTGCAGACATCCTTACCAAAAGATTGGATACACCACAACATTAGTTCCTGGTAAAAAAAACTTGGGATGATTGATTTATATAGAATATCAGATTAAGGGGGATGTTAAAATCCTTGTTAATCTGATATTCAAAGTTATAGGGACTAATGTTGTCATGTTGATTATTTTAGGGGCTCAGGTGCACACTTTGGTTTGTTGATGTATATGGACGTTGGCATGTTGGGCTTTGGCTGAAGGCCCTTGCATTTTTTTCTTTGTATAATACCCTAACTCATTACGAGTTAGGGTTAAGTTTGTATGTGTGTTTCTTGTGCAGCCATCTATGGTTATCCCACACATCTTTCTTCGTTTGTGGGTTGTTTCATCTTGGTGATTAATATTGTTTGCTTTGTAAGACTATTATCAATATAGATAATAGATCCACACCAGTTATAAACTGTGGTGGATTTGATTTATAAACTCTCTCTTTCAGTTATTTGATTTCTATGTTATTAAAAGTGTTTTGATTCATAAGATCTTGTTTTTCTTCAATATCAAATATACGAATATTGATCAACTTCAGCTTTTAACAGTAACCAACTGGCATGTAACGCAGTCTCTAACCCTAGTTCGTTGTTAACTTGTTATGGGATCAAAAACTCTATTTAACTAAAATACAGATCACATGAACACTCGGAACAAATAATGAAACTTTGATGGAACGGAGAAGGTAGTAGCTATGACAAAGCCAAAAAGCTTCTACTTTTACTTCATGCTTTTGACCAATTAGTATCTAACCGGATCTTTAATTCAAATATGGATCAATATTTTTTCTTGAACGAGGATCTAGGTAAACATAGTAATGACAATGGCACACAGGAGGTATTAGCAATAATCAAACCTAGACAAGTAGTATTCTTACCCAACTAGTATCTTTACAGGCGTCCTAACTCCTAAAAGCTGTTGGTGATTTTTTGTTACCAATAATGATTTAAGTGTAATGGATTTACTTTGTTGACCAATGTGTAATCGTGATAAACGTTCATCAAGTCGGGGTTGTGCGGAGTGCACACTTGTATGACATTATTACGGTTATCATACGGGGGCGAAGCCCCCGTACGACGGGGGTCCGGGGGCAGCGCCTTTGGGCAGGGTCCAAGGGTGGCAGCCCCTGGCAGGGTCCAAGGGGCAGCGCCCCTGGCTGGGGTCGAGCTGGTTACAATAACTGTTTTGACAGTTACAACCGAAAGAGACAGGTTTTGGTCATATAACCTCTATGGTTTTCTGGTTCTGATTATAACAACAATAACACATAAACAGTTCGAATCTGAGTTTTATCCGATTGGAGATTTCGATAGAACCATCGAAATATTTTGATCTGAAAGTGTTTGACACGACTCTCAGATTATTTGATCCACCCATATTTCTAACAAAGATCAAAGTATTCTGTGATCATGGCGAACGGTGAATCTGTGAAGGACATGACGAGTAAGTTCGATAAGTTGGCTAAGTTTGAAGGGCAGGATTTTTGTCGTTGGCAGAAGAAGATGCACTTTCTTCTTACCACTTTGAAGGTTGTGTATGTTCTGAATACACCAAGTCCCAAATGGTCGGAGGATGAAACGCTGGAAACCACTAGGCAGCGGATGAAGTGGGAAAACGACGACTACATATGCCGTGGTCATATTCTGAATGGTATGTCTGACTCACTCTTTGATATCTATCAAAATACTGAATCTGCAAAGGCTCTGTGGGAGTCCCTAGAATCCAAATACATGGCTGAAGATGCTTCTGCAAAGAAGTTTCTGGTAAGCAATTTCATGAATTACAGAATGGTTGATTCCAGATCTGTAATGGACCAATATCATGAGATGTTAAGGATTCTGGGACAGATTACCCAACACAAATTGTTGATGGATGAGGCCATCTCGGTTGCAGTTATCATTGATAATCTACTCCCTTCTTGGAAAGAATTCAAACATGGTTTGAAACATAAGAAGGAAGAATTAAATTTGGTTCAACTCGGTAGTGCTCTCCGAATTGAGGAAGGGTTAAGAACTCAGGAACTTGAAAATAACCCTATTGGAAAGAACCAAATTGGGTCATCTTCTGTCAACATGGTTGAAGGAGATGGAGCCAAGAATTCAAACAACAATAAGAACAAACGTAAATACAACAACAGTGGTGATAATAAGTCTGGCAACAAGAAGGTTGTGGGGGCTTGTTGGAAATGTGGCAAACCTGGTCACATGAAGAAGGATTGTCGCTCTAAGGAAAAAAAAGGCGCTGGTTCAAATGGGTCTAAGGATCCAAAAAAGCAACAAGGTTATAATTCTGATTTTATTCAGAATATTGATAATGATTTACATTATGTTTCTGTTATTTCTGATGCATTTTATGTTCAGGATGATGATGTTGCTTGGTGGGTTGATTCGGGTGCAACAAGTCATGTTTGCAAGGATCTTCGTTGGTTTCAAGCCTGTAAATCAATTGAAGATGGATCATTTGTAAAGCTGGGAAACGTTGCTACTGAACCAATCAAAGGAATAGGGCGTGTTTTATTAACTTTCACTTCTGGAAAAACTTTATGTTTAGATAATGTGTTGTATGTACCCGGGATTCGAAAGAATCTCGTTTCTGAAATTGTGTTGAATAAGTGTGGCTACAAACAGGTGTTGGAAAGTGACAAGTATATCTTGTCAAGACATGGTACTTTTGTTGGATTTGGTTATGTATGTAATGGAATGATTAGATTAAATCTGAATTATCCTTTGTTTAATGCTTCTACTTGTATGATTACTTCTGGTCATAGTAATGATGTAAGTAATTCTGAATTGTGGCATGCTAGACTAGGACATGTCCATTACAGGAGAATGATAGATATGGCTAAAATGAGTCTAATACCTGCTTTTGACATGACAAATAAAAGTTGTAAAACTTGTATGTTAACAAAGATTACTAGACAACCTTTTAAGGGTGTTAATCGGGAAAGCAATGTATTATATCTCATACATAGTGATCTATGTGATTTTCATGCCAATCCTTCACTAGGACAAAATAAGTATGTTATTACTTTTATTGATGATGCTTCTAGATATTGTTATGTATATCTTTTGCATGCTAAAAATGAAGCTCTTGATAAATTTAAAATTTATAAACAAGAAGTAGAACTTCAAAGACAAAATTCAATAAAAGTATTTCGTACTGATCGTGGTGGTGAGTATTATGATCCAGTTTATTTCCAATCTACTGGAATAATACATCAAACCATGGCTCCTTACACACCACAACAGAATGGTGTGGCTGAAAGGAAGAATAGGACCTTAAAGGAAATGGTGAATTCCATGTTATCCTATTCTGGACTAAGTGAAGGATTTTGGGGTGAGGCAATGTTGACAGCCTGTTATATTCTGAATAGAACTCCAAACAAACATAGCAAACAAACTCCTTATGAAATTTGGACCAAGAAGGTACCAAATTTGGCTTATTTAAGGGTTTGGGGCTGTAGAGCAGTCGTAAGGTTGACTCAGCCCAAGATGAAAAATCTGGGTGAGAAAGGTATAGATTGTATCTTCATTGGGTATGCTGAGCATTCCAAGTGTTACAGGTTTTATGTTATAGAACCTAATGATTATGTGTCGGTGAACTCTATAATAGAGTCAAGAGATGCAATATTTGATGAAGAACGGTTTTCATCTATACCTAGACCAAGAGGTATGATTCAGCCATCTTCAAGTGAGATAGCTGAAGATGAGACTGAAGGTGCACATGATGTACCTGGTCCATCGGTTCCTAGGAAAAGCACTAGAATAATAAAAGCAAAGTCTTTTGGTTCTGATTTTCAACTTTATTTGGTTGAAGGAACGAGAGATAAGACTGTATCTCTACGTGAATATTGTTTCACTGTTTAGGAGGATCCAAAGACCTTGAGTGAGGCAATGGCGTCTAGGGATGTTGCCTTCTGGAAAGAAGCAATTCAAAGTGAAATTGATTCCATCATGCAAAATGATACTTGGGAATTAGTTGATTTACCTCCGGGATGCAAGGCATTAGGAGGTAAATGGATCCTCAAAAGGAAAATGAAAGTGGATGGAAGCATAGATAAGTTTAAAGCCAGATTGGTAATCCAAGGCTTTCGACAAAAGGAGGGAATTGACTTCTTTGATACATATGCTCCTGTTGCCAGGATATCCACTATTAGATTGTTATTAGCTATTGCTGCTATAAACAATTTTGTTATTCACCAAATGGATGTGAAAACTGCATTCTTGAATGGTGATTTGGATGAAGAAATTTACATGAAACAACCTGAAGGGTTTGTGATGCCTGGACATGAAAACAAGGTATGTAAATTGAAGAAATCATTGTATGGTCTAAAACAAGCACCAAAACAATGGCATCAAAAGTTTGATGATGTGGTGTTGTCTAATGGTTTTTGTTTAAACCAATCTGACAAATGTGTGTATAGCAGATTTGATGCTTCTGGTAAGGGAGTAATCATTTGCTTATATGTAGATGACATGTTGATCTTTGGCACTGACCAAGATCAAGTTGATAAGACAAAGGATTTTTTGTCCTCTAAGTTTGATATGAAAGATCTGGGGGAGGCTGAGGTGATTCTTGGTATTAGAATTAAACGAGGAAACAATGGTATCTCGATTTCTCAATCTCATTATATTGAGAAGATACTAGCAAAGTTTAACTTTGCTGATTGTATTTCTGCTCATACTCCATTTGATTCTACTGTGAAACTGATTCCTAATAAGGGAATTGCGGTGTCTCAGCTAGAATACTCTAGTGCTGTTGGATGTCTTATGTATGCCATGATTAGCACTAGGCCGGATATAGCGTTTGCTGTAGGACAGCTTAGTAAGTATACTAGCAATCCTAGTGCTTTACATTGGCAAGCTCTTACTCGAGTATTTCAATACTTGAAAGGAACCATGAATTTTGGTTTGACTTATAGCGGTTATCCTTCTGTGATAGAAGGTTACTCAGATGCCAGTTGGATTAACAACATGGAGGATCACTCGTCTACGAGTGGCTGGGTATTCCTACTTGGAGGAGGTGCTATTTCTTGGGCTTCTAAGAAACAGACTTGTATTACAAGCTCAACTATGGAGTCTGAGTTTGTAGCTTTGGCTGCTGCTGGTAAAGAAGCTGAATGGCTAAGGAATTTGGTGTATGAAATTCCTTTATGGCCTAAACCGGTATCTACCATTTCTATCAGATGTGATAGTGCTGCTACCTTGGCTAGGGCTTATAGTCATGTGTACAATGGTAAGTCTAGACACTTAGGTGTTAGACATAGTATGATTCGTGACCTTATCATGAATGGTGTGATATCTGTAGAGTTTGTGAAAACTCAGTTAAATTTAGCCGACCATTTAACCAAAGGGTTAGTTAGAGATCTCGTGCGCAAGGCGGCTATTGGGATGGGTTTAAAGTCCACCTAATAAAATCCTTGTATCAAGATACCCAATTCCCACCTAACGCAATGTTAGGTGCTGAATTCAATGTGGAAAGCTTGATATTTTGATTTGGAACGCATAATTACATCATCCCACGGTATGTGTTCAGAACTGCAAGTAAAGGAGGTTGAAATTATATTTCTTAATGATCTTTTGACAAATTGCATGTGTAGGTGCAAGAAGAAAAGATCACCTATATAAGCATGAAGTTTAGCTGCTTCAAGAAGTTTGGGACTTGGCTTTGATATGCTTATTGAAGGATAGGACACAAGCTAGTAAAAATAGTGTCAAGTAGAACATGTAAATGTGTAAACTGTTGTGTATATTATCTTCAGGTATTCTTTATGGATAGAAGAGTTCAATCCTTAGTAACACTCTAATATTCGAATATTTGGAATCCAAATATACTAATGTGAAATTCAATCATGTCGACATTTCATTTATGCATCAGTTTGATTGTGTTATGATTTCTTTAAGTTAATCAAGATTACACTTAAATGGGGGAGGATTGTTGGTGATTTTGTGTTACCAATAATGATTTAAGTGTAATGGATTTACTTTGTTGACCAATGTGTAATCGTGATAAACGTTCATCAAGTAGGGGTTGTGCGGAGTGCACACTTGTATGACATTATTACGGTTATCATACGGGGGCGAAGCCCCCGTACGACGGGGGTCCGGGGCAGCGCCCCTGGGCAGGGTCCAAGGGGCGGCAGCCCCTGGCAGGGTCCAAGGGGCAGCGTGTTGGTCATATAACCTCTATGGTTTTCTGGTTCGGACCTTTTTCTACCCGTTGTTAAAAGTGTCGGTTTTGGTTACAATAACTGTTTTGACAGCTACAACCGAAAGAGACAGGTTTTGGTCATATAACCTCTATGGTTTTCTGGTTCTGATTATAACAACAATAACACATAAACAGTTCGAATCTGAGTTTTATCCGATTGGAGATTTCGATAGAACCATCGAAATACTTTGATCTGAAAGTGTTTGACACGACTCTCAGATTATTTGATCCACCCATATTTCTAACAAAAGCTCATGATATAGGACTCAAGAACCATGGTTATAACACAAATTATGTGCTATTTTCTTTGTTTAGCGTTGCTTTCTCAGACAAACATAGTTCTCTGATTCCTTGAGTCACATAATGCTATCATTTTAGATGATAAATTCACAAATTCATAATACGAATTTGTAATCTCTCCATACAAAAACAAAGAACATTGCAATGGTTTGTGTAATCCAAGGATGCTAGTATACATGTGATCAACCATATATCCTTATAATCATTTGATTGTACAGAATATGCTTAATAAGGCAAAATTGTCCTTAGAAGTTAGAACAGATCATTAAGTTTTTTTATTAGTTTAACAGATGACCCGGACCAAGAACAGGTTGTTTTATACACATAACTGAGCACACAAAACATAAATTATAACAAGCATGTTTATATACTAACTACCTTCTAGATTTCCATGCTGAAATTGAGTATAATGGTTGATTTTGCCAACATATAACCAAGCAACCGTTTTCTTCTTTCATTTTATACCCATCATACCCGTAATTCTGCAACAATCTTGTAGCTAATAACAACCCATTATAGCTCAAAGGCACCCGTCCAAATCCAGCCAGCTCGAGCCTTGGAACCCATTTCTCAAGTTTCTCATGTCTCACCTTTCTCTCAAACCCCTCACACGCTATAATGTTCTTAATTTCCTCTCCAAATAACATCTTTTCCAATTTTTGACGTTCCAATGAGGCTCGTGGAACAGTAGATTCTAAGCAGTCAAATAGTGCTGCATAAAAGATCAATGCTTCAAGTACTCGTTCCATTAAGCTGAATCCATTATGGTTTGATTCTTGCTCAGTTACCACCATTAGTTTAGGCGAGAGTGTCCAAAGGGTGTTTAAAATATTCATCATTTTAGCCGAATTTGCCATAGATAACGGTGATGATGAAGTGGAATCAGGGCTCGGACTAAATGTGTTAGTGATGTCTTTCTTGAGAAAATCACCCAGAGTTTTTGAATTCATTAAAACTTGCTTTGAGGGTGGGCTTTTTTTGTTCTCATCATCAAATGCCAAAAGAGTGTGAAGTTGGAGTACGGAGCTAATTGCTAAAGCTTCTCCTGACTTGTAACGTAAAGCCTCGATTTCAAGATTATCCAATCGACTAACTACAGGATTGAACTGAAACGGGATGTCTAATCTCTCAGCTTCTTCATTTAATCTAAGCGCCATTTGTTCTAATACTTCTTTCTGTTGATGAATCCCAGTGATCCGCAAATGTGGTGGCCCTTCAGAACGTGTGCTTAACGACTGAAGAAGATTTATCCACTGAGCAGGCTCTGAAGAACAAAGATCGATAATATGAACCATTTTCTCACCTTCCATTGCTTCAAGAATCGCTTGATTAGTAATGAGATAAGATAATCGCAAAAAAGGACAAAGATCAAAAAACAATCTTTTCACAAGAATATCTTCGGAAACTGAAGTGATTTTAGTGGAATTGATAGCTTTGTATAAACCGGGCCACCCTTTAAGCATCCGATTAGCTAGTGCTTCAGTGAAATAAGCTGCAATTCTTTGCATTGTGTCACCATCTGCAGATGCAAGATGGTTAATTTGCTCGAGCCCAATGTTAGCATTTTCGATACTACCAGCAGCCACATGGTTAGCACATGTAACAAGAAGATGGATGAGGTATAAGCCTCGCTCTTCAGATTCCATTTCCCTCAGCCATGGATATGGTGAGCCAATACCAGGTGACAGTGACATCAGGGAGAATAGATGAAGCGGTGATGAGCTTATAGATGAAGACCCGTCCTCTTGAGCCATTCCGGACATTATTGACCTGATCCAAGAACAATGATAACATCATATAAGAAGGAAAGACTGACTATAGTAATTTACTAATTGTGGTCTGGCCTTGGCTAATCACTTTTGTTATAGCTATTCCGAAACTTATCAAATTACTACCATCTAACGCGACAGCATCATCTAAAACCAGCTACATATTAAGATTATCAAAACTTAATTGTTTCATCCTAAAGCATTCATAATAAACTAAATAATATGACCTGGAAACGCAATAATCGGATATTATAAGGACCATAAAACTCAAGTAACACTTTTCATTAACCCAAAATATATATATATCTACACTTAATATCTTTGTCAACATAATCAACAAATTAAAAGCCAGCATATATAATGATTGTAAACATTTTTTACATGCATCAAAACATCATCATGTTAAATAAGCAGAATAACATACTAAAAAAGCAAACTTACTTACTACACACCACTAAAGATTAGATAGCTGAAGCAATTCCAGACAATCCAATAATGAAATATTGGACTAAAAGGGTTTTGAAAATCATTAAAATTTCATTTAGCAAAAGCCAAAGTTTGTTATATATTTGTGTCGGATATAACAAGGTTACTACATTATTTGAAGTTGGTATTTGATAGAGTTAAAAGGTTTTTGTTTGTTTGTCATGGGTTGGGGAGGACATATCCATGGTTGAGTTTGTTTTTGTCGTCATTGCATTGCATTGGTTATTCCTTTGGGTACATCGAGGGCTTTCATACATGCAAAAACTGGAAAATGTTTATTTCTCTTGTTGTATACTTGTATTATCGAACCTGCCAAATACTACTATTAGTTCGATGTTCAAGTTACATGTAGTACGCCAACCTCATCTCCTGCTGTTCATTTCATTTCATATGAACTAGAAAAGGGTCGCTACAACAAAAACAGGCTGATGCAACGAAAAGTTTGCAACGATAGAATTCGGATGCAAATTTACAACCGTATTGCAACGAATTACCAATCGAAAAGCAACGTCAAAGAAATGGTTGCAAAATCTATACTATTTTATTTTTCACTTATTTTTATTTTTTACCGTTGCAAATCCGTTGCAAAATTATATAATTTTGCAACGAAAAAGTAAACCATGCAAATTTTCGTAATTTGCAACGGAATTGCAACAAAAAACAAAAGTTAAACATGAATAAAAGTTATCATTTGTTTTCCGTTGCAAATTCGGTTGTAAAATTTCAAAATTGCAACGAAATCGTAATGGAAGACAAAAAATAAATCTAAGATAAACTATCATTGATTTTGTGTTGCAATTCTATTGGAAAAATCTATTTCCAAACTTAACCGAACCGCGTAATCCAAAACTGAAAAAATCTAAAACTGAAACCGAAAGAAACCCGCTTTTCATGGTTTGAATCCTATTATTTTGCGATTCCACGTTTGACTGAACCATACCATTTATGATATATCTGAAAGGTTTAACAAAATATTCTAATGATTGTACAAATATTGATTTTCTTTTTGCACAACTATTTATTGTATAAATACTCTTTTGCTCGCAATTAAAATATTTACTAAACATATATGTGTGAAAATTGATTAACGTGATGTTAACATGTAAACGTCGAATAATACGTATGTTAATATGATACATATGTTCACTAATGAAACAACTTTAATATGAGTTAATCTATATAATGTTATTTAATTGATATTTAATGTTTTAATCCTCCAACTAACTGAACCGAAATCGCCACGTGAACACCTATAATAGCAACCAAAGACATACTTTAACAAAAATGAAATTTTCATTTCGTTTAGTTGCAATTCCAATGCAAAATTTAGAAACTTGTGTCAGATTTCAACATAAGATTACAATAAGGAATTTAATAGTTAGTGTGATGTGATGTGTTGAAACATTAAAGGAACCCTATGGCATCTAACCGTTGTAGTGTACCCACTAGAGAAAACAGACACATTACGAATCTTAACACATATTGAGGGGTCAGTGATCACGATTCCAACGTATGCTCATTTGAGGCGGTAATTAGTACAGTTGAAACATTATCGACCTACAACTATTAAGGAAACACCATGCTAGGCGTTCAAAGACTTCACGAAAAGGTTTAATAATGAAACAATGAAGATTCCGAGTCTTAGCGACCAACAAGTGACCGAAGCATTCAAATGGGTTTTGTAGACTGTGAAACAGGAGATCCAATTTAAAAAAATATAGAATTCAAATGGGTTTTGTAGCTTATCGAGTTTATCAGGTCAATCCGATAATAAATTCATTAAAACCCTAACCCGACCCTATAAGGTTATCGGGTTGAATCGATAAACCCGTTAAGCCAAGTTGGACCCGAATCAACCCGACCCTATAAGACCTTATCAGGTTCGGGTCGGGTCGAGTTAAGCCATTTGACACCACTAATGGAAAGCATCTACAAAAATTATGCTTATAGCTTTCATGGTTTATGTAGAATATATATCAATATGAGACAACTATGGCATTGTTGTGGATCTTCACAAAAATTTTCTGCTCATTAACTAACAATTAATTATTCGGACAATCATAATTGGTTTACCTCTCTTTTATTTTATTTGCATGCACTAAAAGGCGAGAAAGCAACATTACTTGAAAGATCCATGTTTGCATTATTAATGGAACGTGACTGGTTAGCTTCTTATCTCCAATGATATGATCAAATCCTTCTATATAACGTAATAACTGGCTTCTAAAAAGTTATTGTCTTCAAACTACTGTTCCATTACAGGGGTGTGAACGAGGACACCAAAGCTCGAATCGGTTCTTTTGATACGGGAAGTCACTGCCTTATAAACTTATCATGGGCTAATGGTCATTCATAGTACCCTGAAAGATATACAAGTTCGTATAACTATGTTTGATGGTGACCGCTTGAATTTATACATCATTTATTTTATTCATTTTTTGTTCAGTCATGTTGCTACTTAGGTTGGTTTCAACTCATATTATTTTCAGGTACTTGATTTGTAAGAACTATTGGTACATCAACACAGCTATCAACACAACTGTGTTATGAAGTTGCTTTAAGGAAAGACTCATAGGGATGGATGTTAGCTTGTGAAGGGTTCTTAAAAAGCCAATTGGAATAACAAGCCTAGAGTTTTTTTTTGCGAGAGAGAGAGAGGTAACAACAGTTCCAACACCCAACTAAGTTATATGATGTTCACATCAATAACGGGTATTTTTTTATCTAGATTCTAGATATGATTCTTTTAGACATTCTGTTACCTTCATATGTAATTCTAATCTTTGATTGGTGCGTAAGTTTGCAAATATTGAAATATGAATTTATTAGTTTCTTTTGGGATATTGCGTTTATCTTCATACTGTTGTGATTTTGTGGTAACCTGTTGGTAAATGCGGTAAATCCATATTTTGGTTATTGAAAAATGTTACCGTTGCAAAAGTCATCATTGCAAAAGTTACCATTGCAATACCAGTAGCAAAATAAAACCAAAATAAAACCGTTGCAAATTGTGTGTTGATGCAAAAGATATTCGTTGCAAAATTGTGGTGCGAAGTCTTCGTTGCAAAAAGAGTCTTTAGTTCCAACGAATTATCTTTGGTTGCAAAACGGTAGAAAAAATTTTCAGCTCGTTGCAATTCGGTTGCAAATTAAATTTGCATGGAGCTTTTTTGCAATAGTCGAAATTGGTTGCATTTCCGTTGCAAATAGCCTTTTGCAACGGATTTGCATCGTATTTGGACGGTTGCATTAGGCCATTTTTGTTGTAGTGGGTTTTAAGAACTTCAATGAAATCATAATCGACGATTTCATTTGTGCTTTCAGCAACTGAATAATGATCACGAATTAAAAACCCCAATGCCCCAACCTACAAATAGGACTCTATAACATGTTAGATTACGAAAACTAATAAATAATGCAAACCCTAATGACACAACCCGCTTGAGCCATGGTTACTACACTAATAATCAAGGTTGCAGAAATCGTTAGGCGTTATTCGGGCGGTCGACCACCTTCGAAGCGAATTCGTGTAGGCGTCGCCTAGACAGATTAAAATTTTATGCATATAAATATTATAAAGAGGGAAGTGCAAAAATCATCTCTGTGCTATGTCGAAAAATCAAATTACATCACTCGTTAGTTTTTTGAATAATAGCCATCCATCCGTTAGTGCGTGGGGCACAATACATTCCTCATGGACTAACGGTGAAAATATTTTTCTCGTTAAAAATAAACAAGGTTTAAAAGAGAGGGTATTCTTATCTTTTTCCTTTTCTAGGGATGTACAGTGAACCTTATCATAACTAGTTTCGAAAATAAAAATTATTTTCGAAAAAAAGTATTATTTTCAGAAAATAAAGTTTTATATTCCAAAAAAAAAGTTTTATATTCGAAAAAAAAAGTTTTATTTTAAAAAAAAAAATTAATTTTCGAAAAAAAGTTTAAAAAGAAATAAGACTTTTTTTCGGAAAAAAAGTCATATTTCTTTTTTCGAAGCAAATTATTTTATAGAAAAAAGTTTAATTTTTTTTCCGAAACAAACTTTGTTTAAAAATTAAACTTTTTTTTAGAAAAATATGTTTTTTATTTTTTTCGAAAAAGATAAAACCTTTTTTTTCAAAAACATTTTTTTTTTCGAAACAAGTTTTTCAAAAACAAATTTTTTTTCGAAAAAAAACATTATTTAAAAATTATTTTTTATTTTTTGTTTCGAAACGAATTATCTTTTTTTAAAAGTTTTTTTTCCCGAAACAAACATTTTTTCAAAAAATTAAACTTTTTCGGATTTTTTTTATTCTTTTGAAAAAGGATTAAATTCTTTTTTCAAATTTGTTGTTTCGATAAAAAAAATGTTTAATTTTTGTTTTGAAACAAATTTGTTTTTTATAAATTAAACTTTTTTTGGAAAAATGTTTTTTTTTTTCAAAAAAGATAAAACCTTTTTTTTTCAATTTTTTTTTGAAACAATTTATTTCGAAAATAAAACTTTTTTTGTCGAGAATAAAACTTTTTTTTCGAAAATAAAACTTTTTTTTCGAAATAAGTTTTTTTTTAGTAAGGTTCACCATAAATCCCTGGAAAAAGAAAAAAATAAGAATATCCTCTCTTTAAACCTTGTTAATTCTTAACAAGAAAAACATTCGCATCGTTAGTCCATGAGGGATGTAATGTGCCCCGCGCACTAATGGAAGGATGGTTGTTGTCCAAAAAACTAACGAAGGATGTAATTCGATTTCTCGACATAGCACAGGGATGATTTTTGCACTTCCCTCTATTATAAATAATATGTATAACATAACAAAATACTTCTAATTTCAAATAATTCAAAGTTCAAATAATTTGAAGTTGCAAAATAAATAAATAAACACAACAATTTAAGTACTTAAAACTTCAAACGTGAACATATAGTTCAGTTGGTTCCAATTTAATACGAAAAACCCAGTACTTTATCTTTAAAATCATTCGTTTATCTTTTATTTTTAAGATGTTATGTTAAAATAAATATGAACACTATATATTAGAAAGAAAACCCTTAATTTTTTGTAAAAAAATATTGACTTTTTGTTTACTTTCTTGACTTTTTGACCGCCTAGACGGCTGTTTGACCGCCTTTTAACTTTTTCACCTAACTTGGCCGCCTAGCCATTACTCGAGGCGGAGTATGACCGCCTAGCGCCTAGGCGTCGTCTAACCCGTTTTTTACAACACTGCTAATAATACATCGTTTGTCGCCCAACACTTACCAATCATATTCAAATACGTATAACTAGTAAAGTTGTAAATAGCGTGAAACGTAGCGTAGCGGTATCACCAAGATTCAAGCTATAGAAGTAATAGCGAACCTACGATGTTTTTTAAGCGTAATATATAACGATACAAAATATTTTTAAATTAATATTTATATAACAAGTTTACAAAGATATTATATATAAAAAAAATTAAATTTGTTAATTAAGAGCATACTCCTTGCATTATACAAAATGGAGTAATACTTTAATTCAAATTTAAAACAAAATCGGCTAGTAATTACTCAAGAATTTATCTACATATTAAAATTATTAAGCCTAAGTCTAGTAACTACCCCACAACTAGTAAACAAACCTAATTTTTGTAAATATGCAAAAAGATTAAAAAATAGGCTATACGCTATATCGCGCTACATCACGCTTTATGCCATTTTTTAGCAAGTTACGCCCATAGACGACGCCTTAATGTTTTTTGTAACTTGGAGGCCACACATCACGTTATAGCCCGCTATAACACGCTATTTAAAACCATGCGTATAAGCCAAACATCATTTTAAATAGTACAACAGGTAAAATTATTAGTAAAATACTAAGAGCAAAGGGTGTGGTGGAGAGGAAAGGCTCACCGAGCTTATGTGGCACCTTCACCGACGCTGGCCGCCACACCCACCCCCTCTTCTCCGCCCATTTTTTGCTGCACCGGCGAGATAGCAAAGAGGAAAGAGATGAATTTGACCGTTGGCCAACGGTCAAGTTTTTTAAAAATTAATTTTTTTTAACATTGACTATTATATATCTCCTATTTTAACACATATAATTTTTTCTAATATTTCTATCTAACCAAAAAAAATGTATAACTTCCCAAATGACCAATTCCCACATCTCTACTTCATCGCGCTTCTCAACACAAGCAACTCGAATCCTACGTCATCCTCTAACCCATCGACGCCATCGTTGCAAAACTCCATATCATCTTCTTCCCAGTTTCCATCTTCTTCCCAATTTTCATCTTCTTCCCAGTTCTCATTCGGCTCCCACTTCCCCTACCCTCCTTTTACTCAAAACTATTTACCCCAAATGTCACCGGAACAAATTTACCAACAACAACAAATCTTGTTTCAAAACGCCCAATTTAATAGTCAATTTCTAAATTACCCAAGTCAACAACAAGTGCCGGAAACCAAATTCAAAGTTCCGTCATCACGATCACCATCCGAAAAAGGCACCCGCAAAAAACTCAAAGCCAAATTGTCAAAAGCCGTCGATTTGCATGCAGATGATGATGACATAGAATTTGTGGATGTTCCAACTCAGGCACCGACATGTTGGACTCGTGATGAAGAGATACTATTGGCCAAATGTTGGATTGGTGATTCGCGGAACACTGAAATTGGAAACGATCGAAACCTTTATTGTTTCTAGGGCCAGATTCTTCGAGATTTCAACGACCAAGCAACCGGGATGCATCGTACAAAGAACATGATTACGATAAAATGGAGTCGGGATTTAAAATTTTCAAGCGATTTACCAAAGAGTAATCCATTTGAGTGGGATGAATGATCATGATGTTTTGGAAGCTGCGAAGGATGAATATCGTGTCGCGTTTAACGAGAAACAGTATGGTTACGTTCACGGTTAGAGGATCCTCAGAACCCACCCAAAATGGGTCGGGGCGGTAGGCGTTCCCGTGGATGATCACAGGAAAGTATTATGAACGTCCTCGAGCTGCCAAGAAAACGAGATCTGAGACACGTGAGGGCACAAGAGGAGGATAGCCGGGGTCAGCGAAGGAAATACTGAACGATGCAATACATCAAAAAATGATATCGGCTAAATTCGCGTATGATGCCAAAAAGGCTGCCATGGAGAGGTAGGTGCAGTTGGCCGACTTTGCGTTTCTCGCGGTTGATGGTGAGGCAATGTCGGAACCAAATAGATCGTTTATGCGTCGACAACAAGCAGAAATAATGGTCCGATATCCCCCAAAATGAGTAGTTTATTTTTATTGTTGTGTTTTCAAATTTTCGTAATTTTTTTCGTATCGTACTTTTAATTTTCGTATTTGTAATTTTTATTTAAGTATTTTTTAATTTAATTTGAATAAAATGAATTTTAATTTGTGTGAAAATAAAATAAATAAATTAAAGATAGTGGTGGGACCAAAAAAAAGAAGAGTTGAGCTCTTCACTAAACAGGGTGTTTTGTTTTGTTGTTTCGTGCTGATGTGACGCTGATGTAATAGTTCTGGGAACAAAGTGGAGAGAAAAAGTCTCTCCATGATACCTTTGCTCTAAAATCTAATAATTCATTGCTATAAATTTTTTTAATAGTTAAACATAACTAGGTTTTGTGCCCGCGCTCCGCTGCGGGCGGAGCACGGGCGATGTGAGGACGTTGTATTCGGTGCGGGGAAGAGTGGGTTTTTTTGTTAATGTTTTTAGTGGTTGTTGAGTTATTACATAAACGGCTAAAGTAGGATACACGCAGCGCATATGTTTGATTACGAAAGAAATGTAGCATACCAACGAAACATTTTCCGGGAAAATGTATAAAACGAAGTGTTCATATTATAAGATAAAACCAACTTCAAGAAAATATAGAGATGCATTTGATATTTTTTTTAGAGAGACACACACATAAAGATCTTCAATTGGTGATCAAGTCAGGCTCAGATATGGAGGTATGGAAACGGCATCCAGTGAACAACAAATAGAAAGGTTATCGGCTTGTACAACATCAACGAAAGCAAGGTCGGATCAAATTAGGGCACGGTTGAAGCACTCCGACTATATGAATGACCATTCGGATACCGTATTTGATCGAACAACCGATCTGTCATCGCTTCAACCTGCAACCAATAACAACTGTTCATTTTTTAACCGACACAGAGTGTTATATAAAAGCCTAATTGAATAAGGTTCAAACATCAGTTGAAGGTTTGATATTAATACCATGGGTCATTGAGTCTGCTATACCTATCAAGTTATCGTTTACAAAAAACGTGTAGCGAAAACTGTAGCTGCTTGTATGAATCTGATGAATCCTATGTTTCCCACTTGCAAAACGGGCGGCTGCATCACATGGATTAAAAAAAACGTCAGCGATCGTTATACGTTGTTACCATCAGCTAATGTAAAAATCCTTATTGTTTGACCAAGGTCATTCACATATAGTTACAACAATTTAACTGTTTGTGTCTAGTTAATTGAAATCAAAAGGCATATGTGTATTGGCATGTATGTAATATTTACTTTGAGGGCCTATGCTGGTGGCAGTCTTCATGTGTGGTTAGGATTTAGTCAAAGGGCTATTAGTTTGTATTCTTGTAACTGCGCATGCACATGGAATTATGTTGGAGGTTGTGTCACAGGTTGGACAGAATGCTGAATCATGAGGATCAACCAATTCATGAAAGGGCTGCAGGTTTTGGTTAGGTGTATGTTTTAAAGTAATATAAACTCCCAATGGTATGGTGTAACAGTGGGTTTGTGCCAGTTGTATATAAGGATGTCATGGCATGCATTTGCAATATATCACCACGCATAGACCAACCGATAATCAGCAACGAAAGAATGTCTTGGTTGAGGAGGCCGCGTGCTTTGCAGACGGCGTGTGGTTCGGAGGAACACCGCTACTGTTTTTGGTTCTACCTGTGTGAACAGGTGGCTGATGAGATGGACTGGAGGGGGAGACTTGAAGCTATGTATGCCTGTAAAAGGGCTGCAATTGCTGATAGGGATGGTTTGATAAGCGAGTTATCTAGCATTAACCCAGAACCGCTCCTGAGCTGCATGGTTTCTTTGCTACTGGACATGCAAGACAGAGCCGAGGCGGAGCTTCGGCAGCTGCAAGAACTAATGGGTGTGTCCGACAATCGCGTGACCGATATGGAGTTTTTCATCCGTAATATGTGACCATCGAATGTGTTTGGAGGTCGCACCTAGTGATTGTCTGTGTGTTTCTATGTTTTCAATAAAGTGGTGTTCCTAGCCGTATGTAGGAAGAGTATGTCTGGTCTTTGTTATTTTAGCTTGATGTGTATTTGTCGTAGTCCATGCGGTTGTAACGGCTTGTGTATGTCGTCATATGTTTATGTTGTTGATCAGCTTGAATTTCAGAACAACTGTTACTTTTAATGCATCTCGCTAATGTTTTATTTCCCATCATGAACCAATGTACCATACCAAGTATCCATTTGTGCCTTTTGGTTATTGTATTGGGACACTTTTCTTATGAACATGTGCTTGGGATTTTGCCTGGAACGTGTATCACTCATTTAGCCTGCAACGTGCTAGTGAGAATCTCACTGTTGCAAGCTTTAGTGGCTACTTGGCTAGCAAGTGATAAAAAAGCCGAAACCCAATGTCACATGGCAACAGTGGGATGGAGATGGTCTATCTAAGTGTGTCACTCTATTTGGGTATGGCACATTGTAGGCAATAAACAGGGTTAAAGAGGCAACCCCAAAAATATACCGTGTCCTATTTATGGAAATTGTGGTGTTTGTCGTTTGTAATATAACGAATGTCGTTTATGTGCAAAATCTGTTTTTTTCATTATGTTCCTATGTTGTTTCATTAGGTTCTAATGGATCCGTATAAAATGTTGTGCTTGTGTGTCATAACATGTTGTATAATAGTAGGAAAAAGTCTGCATTATAGAAAAATAGTATGGCACTTTTGTTGGTGGTTTGTTTTTTCACCACTTGTGGTAAAGATATGCATTGCCCCATACCAGCATTATTTCTACTTTTCTGTATCTTCCCATAAATGGGTTTTCCTATATTCTGTAAATATGGCAAAAAAGTAACAGAAAAAGTAGAACAATAGATGATGCAACAGTGTGTGGATGAGGATAGTGTTTTTTTTAAATAGACTTTTGGGAGCCTAACTCGATAACCATGCAATTTTGGAGCCGGCTACTGTTTTTGGTGCTACTGTTGAGCGTTAGTGGAGGACACTATAGGTTTTAAGCCAGGAGGCATTGCTATATAAAGGAGTGTTAGGAGGTTGTAGGTGACACATCTTCACACACATCTATAGGTAAGCTTGACTAAGAGATAACTAATGCAGTACCGTCCAAAATGCGATGTATTGGAGAAGGAAGCAGGGACCGATGATTGAGCGGACATGTTTATCTGTCGCCTGCAGGATGAGATTCTAGGCGAAACAGCCTGGAAAGCCAGGATGGAGCAGATGTGGGAGGAGGTCAATAGTGGTATAATCGATAGGACGCATCTTATTTATGAGCTAAGGACCGTGGTTGGGGAACCGTTTAGTTAACCAGATGGTGGCATTTTTAGGGACCTTGACACGTGAAGATTGTTCCTTTAGAGAACAACTCGGAGCAGAAGCAGTAGCAACAGGCGACCGCATTGTTAGGATGGAAAGATTCATTGAACAGCTGCGAGGGAACATGTCGGGCTGAATCGATTATTTGAATGTGCCTGAAGGTGGTCGCTTTGTGTGTGTTGAATAAATCATCCTCGGGCATTATGTTAATCGCGTTGTGTTTCCGTGTCTACCAAGAATCTACCAGGCGTGTGTGCCCGAGTCTTTGTTATTTTGGTACTACCAAGGACGTTGGGTCATTGGCAGGGCTTTTTTTTATTTGGTTTAAGTACTGCCAACGACGTTTGGTCATTGGCATGATGTCTTTATGTGTTTGGTTTAACGTATTTGCATATGTGAAGTTATTTAGTTTTCTATTTTCGTTGGATGGTTACAAATTCTAAAGCAGCCAAGACGGAAAAAAACAGAGCCTTATCAGTAGCAAAAGATTAGTATAGAGTGTTACCGGGTGCAATCTGCCCTGTATTCCAACCACAGAGCAGGTACCCCCGAAGGGTGCTCCAAAAATAGCCGCCGTCTAACAGTAGCCATCTATGATTCGTCATAAGGGGGTGTCTGAGATGGGGGTGTGTGCGGCTGGCTGTTAGGCGCAAAAGGTGTTGTTCCTGTATTTAACAAAGAGAATAAGCAAATGGGGCTATCAAACGCTTGAACGAAAAAAAAATAAGGCTACTACAGAATTCCACGTATGAATAGAATTCTTAGGAAGACGATCAAACCATTTTTCGGCATGGTGAGAAAGCGAGTGTGGAAAGAGTTGAAGGCGAAGGTCATCCATAGAGACACCGGAGCACTTCATGCTTTGGGTCATGGTAATGAATTTGTCGAGGTGTTTGTTGGCATCATCATCCGGAATTCCGCGAAATGGGTTCGTTTGCACTTGCTGGATCATGTGATGCTTCAACGAAAACTCCTGAGCCGTGACGTGCATTGGCGCAATCGGGCCTCCGCGTCCGTTCATGGTGGGTTGACACAATTCCTCCATTGTTCGTAAATCAGGCAAGAGGACATTGTTGTTGTTGTTGTTGTTGTTGTTGTTGTTATTCAAATTGTGTTGAGGTGGGTGATTATTGTTGTTATTAACACCAGCCATATCTAAATCTTCACGAGTCTCGGGCTCAGAATAGTTCGAAGATCTAGTACGCATACACCTGCAGAAGAAAAATATACACAAAGAATATCTATATAATCTTTTTGGTGCAAAACCTTTGGACAAGAATTGCTTTTAATGATTTTCAAATGTTTTTGTATTTTTGAAGAGTTTTATATTTTTTTATGGATTGTTGAAAATTTTTGGAGCAAGGAAAATAACGTTCAAAGAACGGATCCCAAAATTCAATGCGTCTCTCACTAAAAACCGTTTATCGTAACGAAAAGAGCCGGCAGCGGCGCCATTTAATACTCGATTTTGCAACCAAGAAATAAATTTTGTAGTCCCAAAGTCTTTTCGAATTGAAAACCGGTCTTAAGTGCGAGTCAATCGTCTTTTGGTGAATCAAGAGAATGGTTTGGTTTTGACTATCTATTTTTAAACTATAAGCAAGTAATTAAAGCGTCGTTGAGTAAATTTAAAGCTTTGACAAAATTAAATTTAAAGTTAATTTATGAAAATTCTTAAAACTTAAATCTTGTAAAACTTGAAAACTTAAAAACTTGATCAGTCGGAATAAAACAATTAATGTCCATCGGAATACACCAAAATTTCAACCATCGGAATATCAAACAAGGATCCATCGGAATGTATGATCTTACTAACCATCGGAATGTTGTGAATACTACTGTCGCAATGTGAATCTATCGGAATGATGCTGTCGCAATGTTCTTATCGAAAAATGGGCAGCACTTCGCCTTAACCAAGTCCTTAAGACCCGTCGGAATATGCGATCGCAATAAGCGATCGCAACCCAGATCGGAATAAGGGGAAAAACTAACCCGATCGCAAAGTAAAACCCTAACGGGTTATTGCGATCAAAACTTCGAGTCCCGTCGGAATGTGTACAAAACCCTTTGATTGCGATGGAAGGCAACAGTTTCCGAAATTGGTGGCAAGAGTAAAACTCAATAAGCAAATGAAATAAGCTATTCTAACCGGATCTTAACAATTCAAAAAGTTTAAATTCAATGACTTCTAAAACATAAAAGATCAAAACTTTATGGAGTGAACTTTAAACTAACTAAACCTTTTTCAAAATCCGAAAACCAATAAGCTAAGACTTGTAACTAGCCAATAAGCATTGAGAGCTTATAACTAATACACGAAAGCTTATGTAGGAACAAAAGGAATAAATCTTCTAACCATACAATCTCAACTTCAATCACGAAATATGGAAGATTCGGATCAAAGGAAAGATTTCGGATCAAAAATTCAAATAAGCCAAGAAATGTAGAATGAGATTAAAGAACACAAAGCTTAAACTTGAAATTGATTAAAGGAATCCAAATACAAAGATTAATGAAAGCTTGAAAGAAAGGAAAAATGAAAAGCTTAGTGAGAGAAAGTTTAGAACTTTCTCTCTCTAAAAACTAGAAAGAAAACTTAAAAGTAAAAACTAGCTAACCACCCTCCTAATGTGATTAGGAGGGTATTTATAGGGAAGTGGGAGGCATGTGTGGTGCTTTATTCTTTCTTTTCTTCTCGACTCGATTAAATTCATTTTAGTCTTTCTCGATGTCGTCTCGGGATTAATTAAACTCGTCTTAACATTTCTTCATTTATTTAGACTTGAGTTCTTCGACTTCATTAAACTTCCGTCTTTAGACTTGTTCTTCGATAAATCTTCAGAATAGGTCTTGGACATCCGTTCTTTAATCACTCTTGATCTTTTGACTTCGTCTTTTCCCGTTTTCTTCGGTAAAAGCCCGTGAAAGCCCGTGTTTTCTTCCTTTTTCATCTTTTGGTCCTAAAACACAATAAAAACACAAACCACGCATAATTCCGACTTTTACGACATAAATCACACGTTTTGGTCTTGTTATTATTGGAAATAAGTGGTAAAAGGATAAGTGTTTTCACACTTATTAAATCCCCTACACTTGACCATTGCAATGCCCTCATGCAATGCATTAATTTTAAGCACGGTTTACATTTCCCATCATAAATAACCTACCTTGGCCCTTATTAAATACTAAACATAAAAGATAGGAATAAGTAAAGAAATTAAGAACTTACATTGGGTTTTGGCGGCCATGAACGTTTATCATCCTCAAGTTTCACGTTCCCCATACCAAGCTTAAAAACGAGATCATTGTTATTATAAGTTAGCAAACTATCACGAACTCATGTAAGCCAATTATTCACTTAGACTCCCTTATTCCTAGGTGTATCTCTTATATTTTATTTTTGTCTTGAATGATCACGAGGATGCATTGTTTGACTTATTTCGATAGTTATTTAGTCCGAAAATAAAGTGAACGATTTAATCAATAGTTAGCTAAAGGACCAAATCTTTTAAAACTGCTTCTCGGGACCTCATAAAGTTCATATCTTGGCATAACTCGCTTCACGATTTGAGACCTTTCTCGGACCGATATTTGGCAGGGACTTCATACTTCGAATCTTGAGAGACGTTCTTGAAATAATGGTCTTCTCTTCATAATAGAAATTTCTTCACTTGAAGTTTTGAGAGATTATTCATCTTTGGACCACGACTTCTTCATTTTTCTCCAATCTTTATTTTGGACTTTGATATACAACGATCCGCCTCCTTTTAGGACTTGGATCTATTTATCCTCATACCTTGTTAGGGTCTTTTCGGATAGACTTCTCCATGACTTTTGGGGAGTTCTTGCTTTTCGTCGTGTGTCTCGATCCTTCATATAGATTTTCGATAAATGATTCTTCACATCACTTTTGGATCTTTAGCAACAAAATGTAGCCCTCATGCCTTGTTAGGGCCTTTTCGGACTCGCCAATCTTCGCATCCCGCTTCAATAAGTTATGCCTTGGCTATGAACTCTAATCCGTACCAAGCAACTTTTAAACGATCTGGGGCTAGAAGCTAAGTAACCTTTTAAATCGTACAACCTTATTTATTGCAGATAAATTTATTTACAAGCGGAGGGAGAATAGGCTTATAATTAACTCACATAAATTCACGAAAGAATACCGAACTTATAATTGACTCTATCATCTCTCGTTATCCACAGTTTAAAATCTCAAGGAATGAGACTCGTGGATGCTTAGCCTATTAAATCAAAGTTTTGGGTTTTTGAGTCGCCTATAGGATCTTGCAAATTCTTAGACTTTTTCAAGTTTAGAAATCGCGTTTTAAAGTTCCCTTGATAAACGACTCTCTAGGATCAATTATAGGAACTTGCGAAAAGTTCTTGTTCTTAACCCGTGAGAGTTAAGACTTTCGCGTTTTATAGCTCCCTATATAAAAGCCTAGCAAAACTTGACTTAAACACGTTAAGGATACTAGCTAGAGTAAACTTAGGTAAGTAAACTCGGGTTGAGTCAAAATGTTCACAACTAAGAAAAATTTAAAACCACTTTATTGAAAATTATTCTAGTAATAGAAAGAAACTAAACATGATAAAGGAAAATACTATACAACTAGGCCAAAATAGATTAAAAATTTTGAAAAATGTCGAAAAATCAAATTTTCGGTTAAAATGAGGGCAAATTCATGGAAAAGACCACTTACTTCGATAGAAGTCCCCCTACACTTGAGATAAACATTGTCCTCAATGTTTGAGCATGTGGGAGTAAACTCCCCTACACTTAGGACATTGTACACATTGTTTAAATCTTGCTAAGGGAAGGACAACTAAAGTGAATTCAATGTGAACATATAGAATATGAAATATTGAATCACAAGAGTTTAGGATAGAACCGGGAAGATAGGGACACGGTATCACGGTTCGTCAAAAGTCATCAAGGTGGATCTTTGAAGCTTTAATCCCTGCACAACACAAGAAACAAGACAACAAACATATGCGGGGCTCCCCCTACACTTATTATGAAAGCAGTAAAGGATAGAACACGGGTTGCCTCCCGAGAAGCGCTTGTTTTTGTTCACCGAGTCATGAGCCTGACTCGACCCAATTTTAGTTCATGGGGAACGTGGTGAGGGATGGAATCATCTCTTGAGAGATTTCCTCACCAAAGTATAGCTTCAGACGCTGGCCATTCACCTTGAAATTGGGCCCATTCAGTTGAGAAAGCTCAATGGTCCCATACGGAAAGACTTTGGCGACGGTGAATGGACCAGACCAGCGGCGCTTCAACTTGCCAGAGAAGATCTTCAACCGAGAGTTAAAGAGTAAGACTTGATCACCAACATGGAACTCTCGGTTCTTGATTTTAGCGTCATGAATGATCTTGGTCTTCTCCTTTTAGATCAGCGAGTTCTCATAAGCTTCATTCCTTAGTTCGTTGAGCTCGTTGAGTTGAATCTTGCGATGATCACCGGCTTTGTTGATGTCGAAGTTAGCCCACTTCAAGGCCCAGTACGCCTTATGTTCCAGCTCGATTGGGAGGTGGCAGGCTTTCCCGTACACAAGACGATAAGGTGTACAACCGATCGGGGTCTTGTAAGCAGTACGGAAAGCCCACAGAGCATCATCTAACTTATCGCCCCAAGCGGCGTGATGCTCTCCCACAGTACGCTCCAAAATTCTCTTCAAGCCACGGTTGGAAATCTCGGCTTGCCCATTGGTTTGGGGATGATAGGCGGTGGAAAGACGGTGATTGACACCATACTTAGCCATGACTCGTGCAAATTGATCGTTGCAAAAATGAGTCCCGCGGTCACTGATAATAGCACGAGGAACGCCAAATCGAGCGAAAAGCTGCTTCAAAAAGTTCACAACCACCCTCGCATCATTCGTAGGAAGAGCCTTAGCTTCAACCCATTTAGAAACGTAGTCGACAGCGACGAGGATGTGCTTGTTCCCTCTGGAGGATGGAAATGGCCCCATAAAGTCGATGCCCCATACATCAAAGATTTCACATTCCTGTATGAAATTTTGAGGCATCTCATCCTTATGTGTGATCTTGCCTTGGCGTTGGCAAGCATCACAATGCTTAACCATTTCGTGAGCGTCACGATAAATGGTGGGCCAATAGAATCCAGAATCAAACACTTTCTTAGCGGTGTAGTTGGGACCAAAGTGACCACCGGTGGGTCCTTTGTGGCAAGCTTGTAGGATGTCAAAAGCTGCCGGTCCGTCAACACATCGACGAATAATCAGATCAGCACACTGTTTGAATAGATAAGGGTCATCCCAAAAGTAAGTCTTAACATCATTCAAGAACTTCTTCTTTTGTTGGGATGTTAACCCTTTGATGAGAATACCACCCGCTAAGTAGTTTGCAATGTCCGCAAACCACGGGGTGTCATCAAGATTGAGATTTATAGACATTAAGGTCTCAAGGGGGAAAGAGTCATTGATCTCTTTGTTCGGATGATCCCCTTGATATGGATCCTCAAGTCGACTCAGATGATCCGCGGCCAGGTTTTCGGCTCCCTTCTTGTCACGAATTTCAATGTTGAATTCTTAAAGGAGCAAAACCCAGCGAAGAAGTCTTGGCTTAGAATCGTTCTTTGTCATCAAGTACTTCAACGGGGAATGGTCCGTGTATACGATGGTGGTGGATAAAACAAGATAGGGGCGAAATTTTTCAAAAGCATAGACAACAGCTAAAAGCACTTTTTCGGTTGTCGTATAATGCAATTGAGCCCCCGTCATTGTTTTGCTAGCGTAGTGGATTGGTTGGAAGTGTTTATTCACTCGTTGGCCCAAAACCGCACCAATAGCAAAGTCGCTAGCATCGCACATTAATTCAAAAGGCAGCTCCCAATTAGGGGTAACCAGGACCGATGCCTTAGTTAGCTTGTCCTTAAGAAGATTGAAGGCTTCGAGACACTCTTTAGAAAAGATAAAAGGAGTATCTTTTTCCAAGAGGTGGGTCATCGGGCGAGCGATTTTAGAGAAATCTTGTATGAATCGACGATAGAAGCCCGCATGACCCAGAAAACTTCTCACACCCTTCACGGTTGAAGGTGGAGGTAATTTGGCTATGACATCTACTTTAGCACGGTCGACTTCAAGACCGGCTTTTGAGATTTTGTGTCCTAGCACAATGCCTTCTTTGACCATAAAATGGAATTTTTCCCAATTCAGAACAAGGCGAGTGTCTTCACACCGCTTAAGCATACGTTCCAAATTGGCAAGGCAGGAAGAGAAGGAATCCCCAAAGACCGAGAAATCATCCATGAAGACTTCCATGGTTTGCTCAACCATGTCATGGAAGATAGCTAACATGCACCTTTGGAAAGTCCCGGGGGCATTGCATAAGCCAAAAGGCATTCGTTTGTAAGCAAAGGTGCCATAGGGACAAGTGAATGTTGTCTTCTCTCGATCTTGGGGATCGATGGGTATTTGAAAATAACCCGAAAAACCATCAAGAAAGCAGTAATATTCATTACCCGCTAAACGTTCAAGCATTTGGTCCATAAAAGGTAGAGGGAAATGATCCTTTCTCGTGGCATCATTGAGTTTGCGGTAGTCCATACAAACTCTTCACCCAGTAACGAGACGGGTAGGAATCAACTCGTTGTTTGCATTGGGCACAACGGTGATACCGCCTTTCTTAGGCACATAATGGACTGGACTAACCCATGGTGAATCCGAAATAGGGTAAATCATACCCGCATCAAGAAGTTTGATAACCTCTTTTTTTATGACTTCATGGATTTTAGGATTCACCCTTCGTTGACTTTGAATTGTGGGCTTAAAGTCGTCCTCCATGAGAATTTTATGTGTGCAGAAGTGAGGATCAATTCCGCGGATGTCGGAGATTTTCCAAGCGATAGCTCGTTTATGCTTCTTCAACACAGCGACAAGTCGGGCTTTTTCGTCTTCTTTCAGATCCTTTGCGATGATGACCGGTAGCTTCTTGTTGTCTTCCAGGAAAACGTACTCAAGATGAGGAGGTAGGTCCTTAAGCTCAAGAGTAGGAGGATCCTCAATAGATGGTGAAACTAACGATGGATCATCATTAGTCACCTCTTTAGGAGCAGGAGGAGAGAACGGGTCCTCATTGAGAAGTCTCTCAAATAGTACTAATGTCTTCATCCCAATTTGTGGACAAATTATCATACTCAATATCGAGAGGACCTAAGCTAGCTTCGAAATCGTCCAAGTCACTTTCTCCAAAAGGAGTCAATGCCGGAGCAATTGAGGCAACGGTCTCAACATTGGGTAGAGAAGAAAGAGTACTTTTGCAAGCATCATGAAAATGTTCTTCACAAGCCTCATCGAGAACATCAATAGCATTAACACTCTCATATGAATAAGGTTGCTTAGAAATCTTACCCATGTTGAAGACAATTTTATCGTCACCAACTCTCATGATTATTTCGCCCGCGGCGACATCAATAAGAGTGCGACCGGTCCTCAGGAATGGACGTCCAACGATTAATGAAACACGAGGATCCATCTCGTAGTCAACGACGACAAAATCTGTCGGGAAGGTGAATTTGTCAACGCCAACAAAGACATCTTCGGCTATCCCCACTGGATAAGCAACCGTACGGTTGGCTAATTCCAAAGTCATTTTGGTGGGGACTAGCTCGGGGAGAGATAATTGCTTCCAAACACTTAAAGGCATTAAGTTTATACTGGCACCTAGATCGGCTAGGGCCATGCAATTCTCTACTCCCGGGAAGTTGCAAGGAATCAAGAAGCGACCCGGATCACCAAGTTTGGTGGGTAATTTCCTTAAGAGCACTGCGGAGCAGTTCTCATTAAGTTGGGTCTGAGCGATGTCAAGAAGCTTTTCCTTATCACTTAGAAGATCTTTAAACATCTTAGCGTATTTGGGCATGTGAGCGAGAGCCTCGGCAAAGGAGATGTTAAAATTCAATTGTTTAAACATTTTTAGAAAGTTTGAAACCTGAATATCATCCTTGCTCTTTTGCTTCTCTTTCCTCAGCCTTGAAGGATAAGGTATATTGGATGAAGAAGAAGGCTTTAAGGGAATAGGATCACTCACAACCACGGGTGGTGGGGAAATGGGGATAGAAGGTGAGGGAAGTGGGGAAAGTTGCTCTTTTTCCTTGTTCACAATCACGGGTGGAGGTGTAGGAAGCTCGGGTTCCATATAACCTTTTCCACTACGAGTGGTGATTGCTTTCATCTCCCCTCTTGGATTCGCAACGGTATTACTCGGAAGGGTACCCGAAGAAGAGGGTTGATTACCTTGGATGAGCGAACCAATCATATCACGAAGATGAACCGCTTGATTATTAAAAGAGTTTTGCATGTTGGCATTAATGTCATTGCTGTGTTTGGCCATATCATTCCTTAGCTCAGCTCGAATATCGTTCCCTTGTTTTGCCATTTCTCCCTTCAAGTTGCGGACTTGACTCTGAAGATTCGTCACCAACTCCCGATTAGTCTTCATAAATGTCTCGACATCTGGATTAACTGCCATCGGTTGATTGAGAGGTGGAGCCTAGTAAGCTTGAGAATTTCCTTGAGTTGGGTATGGGTTTCTTTGGGATTGATATTGATTATTTGCACGAGGTTGGGACTGGTTTGCAGGAGGGAAACCGGGAGGAGCAAGATAATTGTTGGAGCGATAACTTAGCAAGTTACGGTCTCCTTGAGGGCGAGCTTGATAGCCTCCCGTGGGATAAGTACCATATGCTGCGTTAACGTCTTCAGAATAATTACCGTGAGTAGAAGGACACTCATTGTAGGAATGAGGACCACCACATGTGTCACAAGAAATAGCAACGGCTTTAGCTTGTTGAGTTTGGTTAGAAGTCAAAATTTGGAGACTTTTGTTAATATCAAGAATAGCACATTCCAAAACAGACGAGTTGGTGGTGGAAGAAGTAGATGAAACATTGACTCTCTGATTAGATCTTGAGGATGCGGAAGAATCCCAATTCTTGTGATGAGTAGTCATGTTTTCAATCAACTCTCGACACTCTTCCGGTCTCCTTTTCATAAAAGTACCACCGGCGGCGGCATTGATCGTGTCACGATCACGAAAAGTGAGACCATTGTAAAAGGTGTCAATGAGAGTGACGGGGGGCATATTATGATTAGGACAGCGGTCGATCAAATCATTGTATCGTTCCCAAGCATCGAAAAGTGATTCATCATTCTCTTGCATGAATCCACTAATTTGGTTACGAAGGCTAGTGACCATGGATGGGGGAAAGTAGCGCGATAAAAAACGTTGAGTCATGTCATTCCACGTATGAATAGAATTCTTAGGAAGACGATCAAACCATTTTTTGGCATGGTGAGAAAGCGAGTGTGGAAAGAGTTGAAGGCGAAGGTCATCCATAGAGACACCGGAGCACTTCATGCTTTGGGTCATGGTAATGAATTTGTCGAGGTGTTTGTTGGCATCATCATCCGGAATTCCGCGAAATGGGTTCGTTTGCACTTGCTGGATCATGTGATGCTTCAACGAAAACTCCTGAGCCGTGACGTGCATTGGCGCAATCGGGCCTCCGCGTCCGTTCATGGTGGGTTGACACAATTCCTCCATTGTTCGTAAATCAGGCAAGAGGACATTGTTGTTGTTGTTGTTGTTGTTGTTGTTATTCAAATTGTGTTGAGGTGGGTGATTATTGTTGTTATTAACACCAGCCATATCTAAATCTTCACGAGTCTCGGGCTCAGAATAGTTCGAAGATCTAGTACGCATACACCTGCAGAAGAAAAATATACACAAAGAATATCTATATAATCTTTTTGGTGCAAAACCTTTGGACAAGAATTGCTTTTAATGATTTTCAAATGTTTTTGTATTTTTGAAGAGTTTTATATTTTTTTATGGATTGTTGAAAATTTTTGGAGCAAGGAAAATAACGTTCAAAGAACGGATCCCAAAATTCAATGCGTCTCTCACTAAAAACCGTTTATCCTAACGAAAAGAGCCGGCAGCGGCGCCATTTAATACTCGATTTTGCAACCAAGAAATAAATTTTGTAGTCCCAAAGTCTTTTCGAATTGAAAACCGGTCTTAAGTGCGAGTCAATCGTCTTTTGGTGAATCAAGAGAATGGTTTGGTTTTGACTATCTATTTTTAAACTATAAGCAAGTAATTAAAGTGTCGTTGAGTAAATTTAAAGCTTTGACAAAATTAAATTTAAAGTTAATTTATGAAAATTCTTAAAACTTAAATCTTGTAAAACTTGAAAACTTAAAAACTTGATCAATCGGAATAAAACAATTAATGTCCATCGGAATACACCAAAATTTCAACCATCGGAATATCAAACAAGGATCCATCGGAATGTATGATCTTACTAACCATCGGAATGTATGATCTTACTAACCATCGGAATGTTGTGAATACTACTGTCGCAATGTGAATCTATCGGAATGATGCTGTCGCAATGTTCTTATCGAAAAATGGGCAGCACTTCGCCTTAACCAAGTCCTTAAGACCCGTCGGAATATGCGATCGCAATAAGCGATCGCAACCCAGATCGGAATAAGGGGAAAAACTAACCCGATCGCAAAGTAAAACCCTAACGGGTTATTGCGATCAAAACTTCGAGTCCCGTCGGAATGTGTACAAAACCCTTTGATTGTGATGGAAGGCAACAGTTTCCGAAATTGGTGGCAAGAGTAAAACTCAATAAGCAAATTAAATAAGCTATTCTAACCGGATCTTAACAATTCAAAAAGTTTAAATTCAATGACTTCTAAAACATAAAAGATCAAAACTTTATGGAGTGAACTTTAAACTTACTAAACCTTTTTCAAAATCCGAAAACCAATAAGCTAAGACTTGTAACTAGCCAATAAGCATTGAGAGCTTATAACTAATACACGAAAGCTTATGTAGGAACAAAAGGAATAAATCTTCTAACCATACAATCTCAACTTCAATCACGAAATATGGAAGATTCGGATCAAAGGAAAGATTTCGGATCAAAAATTCAAATAAGCCAAGAAATGTAGAATGAGATAAAAGAACACAAAGCTTAAACTTGAAATTGATTAAAGGAATCCAAATACAAAGATTAATGAAAGCTTGAAAGAAAGGAAAAATGAAAAGCTTAGTGAGAGAAAGTTTAGAACTTTCTCTCTCTAAAAACTAGAAAGAAAACTTAAAAGTAAAAACTAGCTAACCACCCTCCTAATGTGATTAGGAGGGTATTTATAGGGAAGTGGGAGGCATGTGTGGTGCTTTCTTCTTTCTTTTCTTCTCGACTCGATTAAATTCATTTTGGTCTTTCTCGATGTCGTCTCGGGATTAATTAAACTCGTCTTAACATTTCTTCATTTATTTAGACTTGAGTTCTTCGACTTCATTAAACTTCCGTCTTTAGACTTGTTCTTCGATAAATCTTCAGAATAGGTCTTGGACATCCGTTCTTTAAGCACTCTTGATCTTTTGACTTCGTCTTTTCCCGTTTTCTTCGATAAAAGCCCGTGAAAGCCCGTGTTTTCTTCCTTTTTCATCTTTTGGTCCTAAAACACAATAAAAACACAAACCACGCATAATTCCGACTTTTACGACATAAATCACACGTTTTGGTCTTGTTATTATTGGAAATAAGTGGTAAAAGGATAAGTGTTTTCACACTTATTAACAGGCTCAGACTTGGGAGTGCTGTCACGGATAAAAGAGGAGTCAACCCGCCATGGCTGCAAACACCATGTTCGTGGTGTTGCCCCGCCAAGATACGGTATCGCTTTCACTCACCATGATCAATAGTAAAACATAAATGCAATATCATCATCGCCTATAATTCACAAACATCATTATGACACACAAAAGCTGCTATAACACTTTAGGCTATTAGTTTTCCGTACATAAGGTCATTGTAGTTTTTCGTCAGCAACAATAAAGAGCTTCAAAGCAGAGGCTATCAGCGGCCAAAAGTTGATTACCCAAGAATTGGCAAGACCAACTGATGTAACATGCCTCTTTTGGAATCAGATAAGGCTTGATTTGGGTGAAAAGAGTCATCACCCGTGATGGCTGCAACATCTAAAGGCAGCACAACCAAGATTCAAGGTTAAGTGTTGGCTCAGAGAGGGTGCTCTTTGAGGCAAAGAGTCATAACTCGGCATGGCTGCAACCTTTAAAGTTCACCCCGCCAAGGTCCAGGACACCTTGTTTTTGCTCGTGGTTGGTTTAAACTCATCACACCCACATAATCGCCAGCATATCCTACAAAAGGACAACGTCGCCCCTCATCAATAGCGGCAAAGAAAGACACCATCGTGACTATCGTCGCCTGCCATCAACCCTGGCAGAAAAAAAACACAACCAAGATTGAGGGTTAAGCATTGGCTCAGGTAGGGTGCTCTTTGAGGTGAAGAGTCATAACCCGGCATGGCTGCAACCTTTAAAGGTCACCCCGCCAAGATCCGGGCTACCTTGTCTTTGCTCGCGCCCGGTCGAAATTCATCACAGCCACATAATCGGCAGCACATACTATGAAAGGATATTGTCGCCGATATTGTCGCCCCTGATCATTAGCGGCAACGAAAGACACCATCGTGACTATCGTCGCCTGCCGTCAAGCCTGGGAGAAAAAAAACAGTTACCATAAGCAAAACACAGAAGCCTAACCCACCAGGTCAACAAAGGCAAATAAAAGCATAGGAACATCTATATTATAAAAGATTAACAAATATAAGCAGGCCTAAACATATTAACCTTTAAAGGCAGTATATGGAACAACAACAACTATACTACAAAACACTAACAAATATAAGCAGGCTTAAGCATATGGAATAGCAAAGGCATCACATGAACAAACACGGGTCAAAAACAACCCCGTTATAAACAGAATAAACAAAAGAAGGTTAAATGTTACAAACCTTTGTAGATTGGATCACCAGAAAAGGAAATAAGATCTAGAACGACTGTAGCAACATCACAAACAATGGAAACCCAGATGCAAGTATGTGGTGACGCGGGTATATATATGGATGCAAGAGGCACACCATCAACGGACACCATCGCGACTCGGATTAATTGCAACGGTTAAGATTGGGTTTCTGTAGCCACTACGATTCCTGTAGCCACTACACAACGGGCAATCGCAATTAATGGCAGGGGGCAATCTTCAATTAACCCCCCAATTAATTAAATCGCGAAAGGGCAAATTAACACCAATTAAACCAAGAACTGGACCCTAATTTCGCGAAAGGGCAGATTAAGGGCAGATTAAACCACCAATCAAACCACCAACGGGGATCAATCAATGCATAACGGGGCCTGTAAAATCAAAGAACGGAAAGGTGTAGGTGCTAGTGTGTGTTTTGGTTGTGAGACGAATTTTTTGTTGTGAGAGAGGGAGATAGTATTATAAAAATGGGTTTGTGAGGAGAATCACTGCTCCTATGGATGCGTGATTCTCCTCCTTTATATAAAGGTTAATTTGATTGAGCTACTTTTGTCTAATAAGATACTTTGATATGTTGTCATATCCAAAATGGCCATAGTCATATGGGTGACCAAAATATAGCACCATATACTAAGTAGAGCTGAGCAGGGCATACCTAAAATTGACTCGGACCAAAAAATTGGATCGGAAAATTGGACCGAACTGGACCGAACAATTTCGGTTTGGTCCTCGGTCCGGGGTTTTGGACCAATTCGGTCCTTGGTCCGGTCGGTCCGATTCGGTCTTACCAAAATCTCATCGATTATGCCTAATAGGACCGAACCAGACCGGACCAACCCGGATTGGATTGGACCATTTCGGTCCGGTCTCGATCCGAGATTTCGGACCATTTCGATCCTCGCTCCGATCCAATCTTGACCGGTCCCGGACCGATGCTCAGCCTTATACAGTAGGTAACATCAATTTCATTTTTTTAATTCTTCGATAACGATAAAATAGTAATGAATTGATGTAGTGCAATAGTGCATATGCCATACAAATAACAAGAATATGATGTTGAAATATTAGATGATAGTCATGAAAACACCCGCGTAAGTTTTTGACAAATGACACGTTAAAGACTAATCATTTGGATGGGTTAGGATTGCATCGATTTTTTTTGACAAATTCTAAGGCTCGTTTGTTTTGCAGAATGTTTTTAAATGAAATGTAATCTTTGTAAAAAATTATAATTTGATATAATTGTAATTAAATGGATTAGAATGTAATGAAATTATAATATATTGTAATTGTAACTGATTAAATTTGACAATATTTTTGGTTAACTTCCAACGTAATGTAATTCAAATTTTGAATTTGTTAGAGGTGTTTAAACCCTATAACTCATAGTTAAAATATATAAAAATAAATAATAATAATAATAAAATAATTTATTATTTTAATAATATTTATTATTATTATATAATATAATAATAATAAAAATAATAATTTAATTATTTTTATAATAATTAAATACTAATATTAATAAAAATTAATAATAATAATCATGAATTAAAAAATTAATAACCATGATACTAATTAAATATTGATACTATCATAATAATAATTAAATAATAATATAAAATATAAGATACTAAATAACAAAAATTATAAATTATAAAAATATAAATATACAAATTAATGTAAAATAATTATAAAAATATAAATATACAAATTAATATGTTTGGTTGAAACTCAACGTAATGTCATTCAGTTTTTATTTAAAACTTTAACAATAATAATAATAATAATAATAATAATTAAAAAAAAAATAAAAAAAAAATAAAATAATAATAATAATAATAATAATAATAATAATAATAATAAATGTCATTCTCTATTGCTAAAAGAGTGGAAGCTCAGATAGTATCTCGGCTTCCAACTAATTTTTTGTAAGTTCAATTATTCTAATGAAGTGATGTTTAATAATTAAAAAAAATTAATAATAATAATAAATTAAAATAGAATAATTAAAAAATTAATAAATAATAAAAAGTTAATAAATAATATAATAATTATAATAATGAAATAAATTTATAAATAATACTAATAAAAATAAGTAATAATTTATATTTTATTAAAAAAAATTAACAATAAAAAATTATAAAAAAATAAAAAACAACAAAAATTTTTAAAACAAAAAATAAAAATAAAAAAATTAAATAAAAATTAAAAATTATAAAATTAAATAACAAATAATAAAATAATAATATAATACTTATTATTATTATTTTTATTATATAACATATTTATGTATTATTATAAAATTTTAACATATATTAATAATAATAATTATTATTATTATAATAATAATAGATAATAATGTTTAATAACAAAATATGAAATTACAATGTAATTGGATACTTTCCATTCATTTTTCTATGGAATCTCAATTACAACATCTAGTGTAATTGAAAAAAATCAATTACATTTACAAGAAAACCAAACACATAATTTAATGTAATTCAAATTACATTTCTAACATTACTACCAACCAAACAAGATTATGATGTAATTTAGATTACAATTACATTTGATTACATTCAATTACATTAAACCAAATGCCCTCTAAGGGGCCGTTTGATTTGAAGTGGTGTTTTACTTTAAGTGTGGGTTTAAAAAGTAGATAGTTTAGGATTGGGTTGAGTTTGAATTTTGTGTAAGTTTTGGAAAAAAAAATTACAATTTTTTTTTTAAATTAAGTATACTAGGGATGATGCCCGCGCTTCGCCGCGACGGGCTGTGTTTATGTTTGGTAACGTTTTTAGGGGCGATAAAGAAGTCACTATGTTTAGAGCATTCCCTCTTTTGTGCAGCAGAATATAAGTAAAACTCACCTGCAACACAAACAACTCGGAACGTTTTGAACTATTTAAGGCGCACGCTCGCATGAGATACGTACACAAATAATCAGACATTTCACATTATTATAGGAAAAAAGCTACAATACACTGAATAACATTTTAATCAAAATGATTGAACAAAACGGGTGTTTGGCTACTGTTATAAGAGAAGCCAAACACCCCTTTAGAAACATGTTTTGGTTTTCTTTGGTTTGGGCGTTTTTTATCAAACCGACAATGATGTTCACTGCAGCTCTATACCTTCAGGTCTTCATTTGGGCCCCTGAGATTCATTGTTTCCCCCACTTTTTGGATCATCTAACAACATGAAAATATACATTCAAGGTCAAGTTTTGTGCCTTAAAAATAGCATCTATGATAACACAAAGAAAAAAAACGCAAGTGTGGAAATTAAAGACAACCGATGAATCATTAATTTTTTTATTTCTATAAAATTTATTAACTATTCTACACGAAGGAACAAAAATATTCGTTTTGACCCATTATCTAATCCCTTCCCATTATTTCACTTTCTTATTTCCAGATATAATGTATTTGGGAACAATGTTGATACTTACAGTAAGAAGTGAAGAGATGGTTGACTCGTCAAGTTTCCTCCTTCCAGCAAGGTCAGTCAACTGGCGCAAGATTGATTTTCTGCAGCTGTAATTGTTTGAAAAACTGAAAACGAAATTAGTATGCATATAAGGTTTGTTACGTTTAAAAAGTAAGTAGTTTGTGGGTTGCTACACTCTTTACTTTTTTGGAACTTCATATGAGCAATCCCAAACATACCTTTGTTTCGTAACATACGATAAAAAATACGGATAAAACTCAATCCGAAAACAGGTCACTAAACCTTTTAATCCTAAAAAGGCTGATACTTTATCATTTCTAAGCCACTAACGTAACCCAAAAACCGGGCTTCACTTGAACCGATCTTTCACTCGGTCTGGTCTGGTCTAAAATCATATCCAAATATCTTGTAATCACTGCATCAAAATTGTGTGTTAAATTGAATCTCATATCTGGGTTGATGGTATTTTTGAAGGAGGCATAAAACTCGTGGCAAGAACGCAATTGACTAAAAAATAGTGGAGGTTATCATTTTGGCAAAGAAGTGTGCAACAGACTCAAGGGGTGTTCAAACAACAAAGCACGTATATGTACCATACACAGCCAACCCACTTGTGCAATGGTGTAGTGTTCAAATATTAACACCAAACACAATTACTATCAGATAAGAAATTTTAAGCACTTACTGGAAAGACGATGAAAGACATCAGGTGGAAGTCGCATATTTCTGGCTCGTAATATTTAATGGAAGTCGCATATTTCTGTCATGCGCCAATCATTTAACATTTGACATTATTATTACAACGTGCCATTGTTTGAGGACTGGCTTAAATAAGGAATTTGTTATTTGAGGCCTTTAGAGTTAGTCTATGGTAAAAATATTAGAATATGCTAGTTTTTTTTTGTAGCTTAAGACAAAACTGCTATTTACCGATTAGATTTACCACTATCAATGCACATTCTCAATTATTAATGTAGCCTTTAGAGCTAAAAATATCAACACCAATTAAATAATCCCAAAAAGCAACATATAACTTGAATAAACACAACGTTAGTGTAAAGGGATGGGATTCTAGTTTACCCATTATAGGCTGTTGGAATAGCTACAAACTCTACTTCGTAATTTAAAGAGTTAAATATCAGAACATAGAACGAAATGCAAGCCATTTATCATTGAATATGCTGATATGAAATTAATAAATTCATAATGTATCCAATGAAACAAAACATACCTGAGTTTAGCTTGCAAGTCAATGAGAAATGTTTTTTAGTTGAACATATCTTTCCTTTTAAGCTCTTCGGCGCAACAATATCACATTTAGTACGAAGCCACCACAATAAGTGTCATCGGCCCTGTCAACAGCTTCAACATTTTTCAATTATCGAATTGCAGCCCTGTTCGCACCAAAAAAAAAATAAGGAATGAAAAAAAAACTCATTTATTTTTGAAGTGGATTGGCATAAGTACACGTTCATAACGGGCGGATGTTTGCATAGTAGATGTACCTGGACGACTATTTAAAACCCGACGCGTGAAATTCGCGTTGACATTATGGGAGTCCTTTAAGACCTGTGTATATGCAGAAAGCTGATTACCTTCAGTCTGGTTGGAGCTTAATTCCCGTATATCATTATTTTCATTATGGGAATTAATGCAAGCCGCCTAGTGACATTTCTAAACATTACCCATGGGTTGTAGCCACGAAGCAAAGTATAAAACCTAAACAATTGTTTCTATGTTAGCATAAGCCCAAATCCCCTACATCAGCATCAGAAGATGCATGACCAACCTGAAAAAGCCTTTTCCATTGCCATAGGCGGATGAAGAAGAATTTCCTGTAACAAAAAAAAAGCCATTAAAAATCCGACAGAGCGCCAAAATATGGAAGACCACAAAAGTAGACAATGATTTCCATACCTTGGGTCGCAACACTTCCACGTTGGCGAAAAAGACAATCATAAGCAGTATGGCACAAAGAAACAAAGGAATGCAAACACAAAAAGGCATATATCAATAAGGCTCAGATTTATGATTGCAGTTACACAACTGAGCACTCGCCATGGCTGCAGTCACACACGTGGCGTGTCTGCCGAGCCAAGATACGGGCCTGGGTAGACTGCATAGTAAAAAAGAAATTATGATCATCGCCTACAAAAGGAAAGAAATTGGTTCGTAACAATATGTAATCTTTCTTGCTCATGACCATTGTTACTATCGTCGCACGCAATAGAAAGCGGCAACGAAAGAATAAGTGGCATCAAATGAGCATAAGCCGAAATATAAGGCAACCTAAACCATATATCGTAATGTTAAGAAGCAACATTGAAGGAACATAAGATATTCTAATTAAGCAACAACTTTTATGTTCCGAAACATAAATCACAACCTGGAAATAAATATGATCGTATCATCATAATAAGCTACCATAAAATAACCCAAGCAAATGTAAGCAGATGCAATCAAACATCTCATCACTACATGTCATCATAAGCAACAAAAACGCATTCGCCAAAAAAAATTGGGCTCAGATTTGTGACTGCGGGACAGGAAAATGGGTACGCAACCTATCATGACTGCAAGCACTACTGCCGTGCTGCCTCGCCAAGATACAGGTGGTTTGACCCAACATGGCCCGCCAAAAAAGCATCAACAAAAGGGCATCCAACCCACTGTGGCGACGAACACCACTCTCGTGGTGTTGCCCAGCAAACGGAGCTTCAATGGTTCACTCATATTACAACAATCATCACAGCAATAGATATGGTTACCCTATTGCTCAATAACCAAAAAGAGCTTTAAAGTAGAAGGCCATATTGACGGAAACCTGAATACCAAAGAGTATGTTTTTCGCAAACTAACCATTCCCAAACAGCCAGCCAAGCATAACCAAATTTCCAATTGAACATGTAAAAGCACAATATAGGCATTAGAATAGTCATCATCTAAACTCTTCTCAATCTAAGAATTCCTAAACAGTAATCCACAGAAAGACGGACGAAAACATTAGCGAGTGGTAATATGGGTAAAGAGGGCCCGGCCCGACATGGCTGCAAACACCATGGGCGCGGTGCTGCCCCACCAAGATACGGGCCGTAATGAAGAAAACACCCTTAAAAGGCCACCTGAGCAAAACCAAACGGCTTTATCAGCACATCAATTTATCGCAAATAAACTAATACCGTAATGAAGCAAAACCAAACTGCCAGTGAACCATCCAATCGCCTATAAGGCGTAAACAAACATCCCCTATTGAGATTGAAATAAAGGGCAGCTAAATTCGTGTAAACAAACATCCCCTGATGAGACTGAAATAAAGGCCAGCTAAACCGACCAAACCCTTTTACATCCTATGATACGCGCCACTTTTGGCCATCATACAGTTTAGGTCAAAATACCCTCATAATCAAATACAATAAGCGTGTCCACACACCTGTCATAGGGTATGTTTCGGACGATGGCTTATTGATCTTCAAGTTATGTTTTATAAGCTCACTTCTTTTGAAATTGTAGCTACATATAAATATATTATGCTATGAAACTAAGCCAGAAAGGCCGAGCTCATAATATATAACGCCAAAAACCAAAGCAGTTGTAAAAATACTGATCTACAGTGTTCACCGATCAACCAAAGTTTTGATCTACAGTGTTATCCGGCCACAGTAACACAAAAAGCCTAAACTTAATCAAGACCCACATAATCAAATCAAAAATATATTGAAAAAAGGCATAAATCATACGAAAGGCCATAAAACCAAACCTTATATGAAGTCCCACGGTTTTCTTTTGCGTCGGAGCAACATGTGTGGTGGGATTTTTATTTTTGTGTGTTTGTGATTTTGTGAGAGAGTATATGTTGTATATACACACACTAAACTATGGGGCAAAAATATATCGGCATGGTAGGCTCAGATAGGACACCCTTCAGGGAAAACCGGAGAAACCCGGCATGGCTGCAGCCTCAGAAGGTTGCCTCGCCAAGAACCGTGTGATCTCGGGTTTACCCCGGGCTGTTCAAGATCATCATAGCCTGGACAATCACACATTCCCACAGAAAATCATCACATCTATGTATCATATACAACCTATACAGCCAACATCACACACAACCAGTTTCGACGCACTCGTTGTACATCGACAGCGAAACCAACGGCGAATGTAATTCGCTAAATCTGAAAGTATTAGCAATCACGGACCATGGACCGTAAAACACCGATGTCCATTACTGTATAAGCTCGAACATATAAAAATCGCACACAACCATCTAAACCATCTTCAACCAAAAGGGTTATCAACCCTGTTTAATATAATACATTGAAACCCCAACAATTAAAACCCCAAATACAGGGTTAATAATATCAGCATAGCTCTATGCATAGGTAACCACATCAGGCAAAAAAATCAAAATGACAATATTGGAAAAAGAAGCAAGACGTACCCGTGACATCAACATAGTCTGCCAAACAAACAAAAAGTGCACTGAATCCTGAATTTTCTAGCAACCGGATAAGATAAGGAGTTTCTTTCCTTACAAAGATATCAAAAAGGCCCATGAAAGCGTCACCAACCTACCAACAACGTCGCACGGCGCAGATGGCGGCAACGAAGAGGTAGGGGCAACGTACCAAAAGTGGTAAAACTTTCATCAAAGGGTGCATTGGTTTTCATGATTCCCCTTTTTTCAAAAGATATAGATCAAAGTCATCAGATGAAGAAAGATATACCAAACTATCTGATTTTTAGATCAAACTCATCCAGTCAAGAAAGATCCATTTCAGATCAAACTTACAGATCATACAGATCAACAGCCGTAGATCGTAGATCTGTGTTAGGTAAGAGATACATGAAATAACACATCAACACCACAGTAACTGATTCAACCACCCCTAATTAACCACAAATTAACATATCAAACACAAAACCTAAATTAACAGAAACCCTAATAATACAAATTTGTAAAATTAAATTTAAGGTACCAACTAAGATTGGTAATTATATATCAGCGTCAAATGATCAGCCCAAAGATCATCTCAAAGATCATTACAAAGATCATCGGTCCAAAAGAAAGCATCCACATGATCCTCCAAAATCATTCCAAGGATCGTCACAAAATAGAGCAGATGATCCAAAAATCATGAAAGAGATCAAGAAACATCCAGAGAGAGAGAGAAATAAAGAAAACAGTGGGTGTAGTGGGTTGAAGAGTGAGGATGAGAGAGTCAGGTGTGAGAGTGGTGTGTTTATTTAAAATATTGGGTGTGAGAGGGGATCATTGTTCCTAGGGGAACGTGATTCCCCTCTATTATAAGGTATACAATGTATATAAATTAGTGGTGGACTCATAATTAATATTGTTATGTGAGAAAGAAAATTAATTATAGAATGATTATTGATAAAATAAAAATAAAAAATAAAAGATATTGTGAAGAGAGTGAAAAACAAGCTGGTGGGTGAGGCATTCATTATACCCACTGTAAAGGATTTTAGCCCAGAATTTAATGATCATATTTTTATATCAAACATCTAAAATATTTTCATCTCAAACTTTCTATATAAAAACCGAATACCAATACCAAACATGCTCTAAATACAGTATAAAGAGGTTTGAATAAATGCTTTACAAAAATATTTTTTTGGCAAATGTTTCAAGGTGATTCAGAAGACTTGATCGACTGAAGCGACCTTCTAAGTCGTTCAGTTCGCCTTGTATTTTTACAGAGATGACACGTTATTTTTTGTTTTTCAGATAGTCTTTCAAGTTTTTCTAGTCTTTTTTGAAGAAAAAAAACATATTTATCAAATACTTCTGAAATACAGTATTATAAAATTGTCTTTTTTAAAATCATTACTCTACATCCTAATTATTCTACATCCTAATTGTCATGTTGAATAAGAAAGAAAAGACTACTATTTTGACGGGGTAACTTTAGCCCGATAGTAATAATTTACATAACAACCTCTCAAATCTATAAATTTTCAAAAGTTTTAATATAACAAAATTTATTTGTCAAATACATAATAAATACGTTACGATTTTTTTGTTAAAAATATTCCAACATAAAGACATCTACTTCCTAATAATCATGCCTAATAAGACAAAAAAAAAGCTACAACTTTAATTGGTTAACTTTAGCTAGACTCAAAGAATATTTTTTAGCCTAATAATTCAGGTCAAATGATAAATTACAAAATACAGTAACACTTCAATTTCTACTACTTATGAAAATTTTAGGGTTAAATCCATATATTAGCAATGTACTTTCAGCTATTTACATATCTAGGTAACAAACTGCAGATATTACTAATATAGTCATTCAAAGTTTTAGATTTATATATATATAAGTAATTTGACCAGTTATTTTCAGTTAAAACTAAAAAAATGACTTACACGCTAGTTCATATATTACAAACCGGCTAATATTCAACAATGTTTTACCTTGATTCTGTCGTGGTATGTTCCTAAACCAATTTTATGTCAAATTTATTGTTATGGTTTTGGAACATACCCGACAGGATCAAGGTAAAACATTTTTGAATATTAGCCGGTTTGTAATATATGAACTAACGTATAAGTTATTTTTTAGTTTTAACCGAAAATCACCGGTCATATTACCCATATGTATATAAATCTAAAACTTTGAATGACTATATTAGTAATATCTGCATTTTGCTACCTAAATATGTAAATGACCGAAAGTACGTTGCTAATATATGGACTTAACCCAAAATTTTATATTACAAACTTTCATCAATACAAAATAAAAACGTTGCGATTTTTTAGTTAAATACATATCGACATCTACATCCTAATTGTCATGTAAGATAAGATAAAAAAGAGCTACAATTTTGAAGGTCTAACTTTGGCCGATAAATAAGGGTAAAAGTTATAAAATACCATCTTAGTTATTATTTTGTGCCGACTTTAAACACTTACTATTTTATCTCGTGACTTTATCATTGTACTTTCAAATTTGTTTCGACTATACCAATATTAGCCTAAAATGATTATACTACCTTTGTAAATGACTAATATACCCTTTTTCTTTTTTCCTTTCATATGGATTGAAAAATTCCAGCTAAACCCAATGGTGGTTCCGACACTTGTTCATAAAAGGCAAAGATGGCTCATTGTGATAAATATTTTAATATAATAAAAATATTTATTCTAAAAATATTACTGTTAAAAAAATATTTTAATTCCTAATATTTACACCAATCATCATCATCCTTAATAATACACATACATTACTACGCTGTATTATTTCCACCACTAATGTGTGAGATCTATAATGGCCAATAACACATCCACGTCATCATCAGCATCAGCAGCAGAAGGAGGAGATGGATACGCATCATCCGAACGAGTCAACTCACCTTTACTCATGACTCGACGAGCCCAATCCTTCAAACCTGTACCAGCCAAATCCTCCCTCATAATTGAGGCACCCCTTTATGACAAAACCTCTAGGAAAGAAGTTTTGTTGAAAACTTATGAATTCTTTGTGCCACGGGATTTTCGCACCTCTTTTGTAACTATTAAATATAAGATAAGATCCGCTGATGATTGTATCGGATTTGGGTTTGTGTTTAAGGATGGATCTACAGTAGAGTGTTTGTTGTGTTGCCGGAAAGCTTAACCACCATAGAGTCAAATCTGGTGGTCTAGTAGAGTGTATGTGTCTAACCCATTTGTAAACATTTTCTTTTTCAAATTTTTTTATAAATTTTGAGATTTATTAATGGAAGAACTTTGTGGACAATTGATGTAGTTAAGTGATAAAGAAGATGATAAAGTTATAAATTATAAAAGATGATGATTCTTTTCAATTTATGTTGGCCCACAAAGAGAGAAACTGCAATGGAGGAGAGTGAGATGTGATGCCAATAAACGTAATTATGTTGAAGAAGATAAGGGTAATATAGTCATTTCAGGCTAATATTGGTATAATCTAAACAAATTTGAAAGTATAATGGTAAAGTCACGAGATAAAATAGTAAGTGTTTAAAGTCGACACAAATCAATAACTAAGATGGTATTTTATAGCTTTTACCCGATAAATAATTTACAAAACAACTCTTCAAGTTTCTACTAAGTATGCAGTAAAGGATTTTTATATTACATGTATCGAGTCTTTATTTTACTTGACCCAAGAAATGCCTAAAGAGTCTCATTTTTTAGTCGGACTAAGCCAACTGACGATTATGATAAGCCTTTTCTTGATTTTAAAGCAAGATGCGAAACTAAAAAGAAAGCTTATCTTTATGGTAACCAATTCATTTTCAAATCCAGTGGGACTTTACGAAATGCTTTAAAAATGAAAAGATCAAAACATAAGAATAACTTATATCAATACGGACTGCCCATTTTAATTATTGTGCTTTCTTAAATTGCACACTTATACAAGGGTTCAAGTTTTCATATTTTTAGAGTTTATCATCCTCTTTAAAACACAGATTTGAAGTGGTCTATAACTTATTGAGTAGTCGATATAACTCACGCATTCGTCCACAAAGCAGTTTACATGAAGTGACATGTATATCCCCAATAGTCAATCCATTTCCACAGCGGCCCAGTGGGAGCGAGAGGGGCTTCAAAGAAACTTTCATTCTAAAGGAAAGCGAATAACCCAATTTCAATTTATAAGAGCCCTACGTCCCTCTAAAACCCTCATTACCGAATTCAAGCATAAACCACTTTCTTAGTCACCAGTTTGAGCGCACCTTTTGTAATTCAATAGGGATAACCCTCTCCCCATAGTACATTTATACTTCTAAATCACTAAATTAAACTCTCTATCAGATGAAAGGGAGCGAGCGAGTGTAGGTTACTCGTAATACGTTGGGTCTTAGAGGCAATAGAGCGCACGAGGCCTCAAAATTTGAATCTTATCGAGTGGACCTATCAGCATTACGCTTCGAAAAAAGTGTCCAACTTCGCACGTGACTCGCATTAGAAACTTTATCCCACCTTACATAAGTCGATGTGTGCGAGCGTCGCTCCTTGTTATAGTTGTAGCTCTACATCAACTTGACCTCTCAGGGGAACCATAAGTACGAACATGCATGGAAAAGTAGGTAAGGTATCGCTTTCCTTTTCCACTTAGGTGTACGACATCTGTCGTGCTTAGACCCCTTCTTCCGTTCCCTATTAAAAAAGTCCACTATATGCCTTAGTAGTCTCAAATAAGGCGTACAGGCCTGCCACTTTTTTTAGTAGGCGACTCACTACCGAACCTAAGAATAGGTTGGATCAAAAAAGGGTACAACGAGACTTGTGCTCCATGCATGTAACTAGTGAGCCACTTCGAATTTTTTATATAACGAACTTTATTTATCAAATATTTTGAGGTTTTTTAATTTAAAAAATACCAACATAAAGACATGTGGATTACGAATAATACAAGCTTGACGTGTGTATGATTATAATAAATGTGAAATTTTCATATGTACATGTTTTTAGAAGAAAAGAAACTTTCAAAATTTACTTTGACTATTAATGAAACCACGAATTGAATACAACCCATCATTTTTACAAATGCTCGATAATTTAATCTCATTTATCCTGGAAAAGCAAATAAAGATAGCCATGTTACAATGCATATTTCCCGTTGTTACCTAAACATTGTTAACTCACACATCATCTCATCATGCGGTATATGGATTTAAATTAAGGTTAAACGTGACTGATGACGAAAATATTTCATGTATTTAACTTATTTGTGTGATAAACATCATCTGTCACATTTCACGTTTGATTCAACTGAAAAGGATCTTAATCATTATACACTGCAAAGCTGTCAAAACCATGATCTTATTAATAAGCGCTTTTGCTTTTATAAGATCATAATTGTAAGATTTAATCGAGATCGGAAGATCCTACTTACATGTTTAAAAATCTTATTTTTGTAAGAACACATATTCAAATATGATTTTATAACAAATTTATAAAAAAAATGAGTAATAAAAGTTAAGACAATCTGAAAACTAATACATGTTAGGGCATGTTTGTTTAATTTTTGATTAAATCGTATCTAATTAACTGAATACTTAATGTGAAGGGGCCTCGGTTTTATCACTTAATCATTTATCTTTCTTAATTAAGTCATGAACAAACAATTTTCATTTGACTTAATAAATTCAGTTTTTTCATATTAAGTTAATTAAATCAATTTCAAACAACACCTTACTCTTATACAACATTTATAACAATTATATGGTAAAATTACGCTTGTTTTCTTGTTTTACCATAAAATATCTCATTCATTTATAATTTATTAGTTGATTTGTCTAAGGAAAGTGAGATCGAATGGAATTCACATCTTACTATCCTATGGTAAAATTTAGATAAAATCCTATTAAGAGTTTACAAAGAATTGATTCGTTTTTCTTAAACAAATGGTAAAATCAAAAGATCTTAGAAACTGAATCGCAATTTGACCGTTATGATATTTTGGTTTTGGTCTTTTTTTTAACAACAAGTTAGTAGTTAGTGATTAGAGCCCACAGTGATATCCAATTGGGCAATATGCAAGTCTCGAACCTTCTCTTTTAGGAGATAAACCCGACTCCTGCTTCTTTTTATTTCGAGCCCCTGAAAGTCGTTAGTGAGGCTCGAACTTGAGACTGTTGGGGTTTACTTCGTTCCAACAGGGTAAAGATAATCAACATCCTAACTACGTACCAATGAATGGTTACCGGATATCACTTGAATTTGTGTAATCACTTTCCAAAGAAGATTATTCGACTCTATGTCTGGATTAACACGCATACCTCCTTGGGATAAAACCAAGTGTTAGTTCTTGTTTTAGACACAAATCAAGAACTATGTGCGTGTAAGTGTTTATGTTTTTGTAATTCGTATATCTCTTCATGCAAGTGTGATTAATATTTATAGTGATCCCATTCCTAAGAATGTAACTCATAGTCAAAGGAATAATGAGTATATATCGGCCAATTAATCTCATCATTTCCCACATGGTTACATGACCATAATCATGGTCATTAAGTCAATCTTAATCTCCTTATGAAACGGTCAAAGAGGTTACAAAGATAACCCACCCATTGATGACGTAGTCGCTGACAGACATAACCTAGCCGCTGACAAGGCAAAATCTAGCCGTTGACACAAACAAATCTATCCTCTGACCAGCATAATCTAGTCCCTAACATGAATCATCGGCAAACCACAATATTGAGTCCAGGGAGGCCAGGGACTTAATGGGTGCACACTCCGTACCTCAAAACCTATTTACAAGTCTGACCTTATCCTCTAATTGTACTAAATTTCCAACAATCCTCTCTAATTTAGTACAATTCCTTTTGCATGAAAATCAACTTTAACAAAACCAGTGCATAAATGAAAATGTCATGAGGATTGAATTTCCATCTTAGTATATCACTTCAAATATTCGAGAATCGGGTGTTATAAGAATTGAACCCTTCAACTACTTTGAATACCTGAAGATAAAATGCACACAAGTTTTCAAACACTTAAAACGCTCCTGACACCATACAAGCCATGTGTCCATATCCAATTCATAAATGTTGTAAGAGCCAACATCCATGCTCCTTGGGGCGGCGAAACCTCAACATATACATAGTTGGTTCCTCTTTAGTTCATGCTCTTGCTTAAGCACTTTTCAAAGAAATTAACCATTAAGAAGTTTATAACTTCATCCTCCTTTCAGCAGGTACAAGCACATCCTTGGGATGATATGTAAAACATGTGCTTCAGCCCCATGAATGTTCGGCTTTCCACATTGAAATCAACTCCCAAGTTCCCTTAGGAGGGAGTTGGGTGTCCTAGCATTCAGTGACTAGTTTGGACTTTAAACCCATCCCTTTAGCAGAATTTATAACCGAGTCTCTAGCCAATCACTTCGTCGAGTGATGAACTAAGTTTTGTTGAGACATCACAAACTCTATAGAAATCACCCCATTCATGGTGAGCTCATGAATCATGCTATGTCTGACACCTACGTGTCTAGACTTACCATTGTACATATGGCTATAAGCCTTAGCCAATGTAGCTTCACTATCACAACGGATAGATATGGGTGCCATAGGTTTGACCCACAATGGAATCTTAAGAAGCAAGTTTCTCAATCATTCAACTTCTTTACCAGCAGTTGCTAGAGCCACAAACTCAGACTCCATTGTTGAACTAGTAATGCAAGTTTGCTTTTTGGATGCCCAAGAAATTACACCACCACCAAGAAGGAATACCCAGCCACTTGTGGATGAATTATCCTCAATATTGCTGATCCAACTTGCATCAGTGTAACCTTACAACACTGAAGGATATCCAGTATATGACAAACAATAATCCATTGTTCATTTCAAATACTTCAGTACCCACTGAATCGCTTGCTAATGCTGATTACCAGGATTACTAGTGTACATACTCAGTTTACCCACAACAAGTGCAATGTCAGACCTAGTAATAGTCATGACACACATCAAGCAACCAATCACCCTAGAATAAGGGTGCAAACGAGCCGAGCCGAGCCCGAGCTCAACAGGGCTCGGGCTCGGCTCGAAACATAAATAGTGGGTTCAAGCTCAGCTCGATAGCTCGTCGAGCTTTTACCTTTAAGGCTTGAGCTCGGCTCGATTAGGATTCGAGCAAAGCTCGAGCTTAGCTTGAAAAGCTCGAAATTATATATACGAAACAAATATATCACTATCGTTTACAAACCACCACAAATTCTATGTTTGTAGTAAACTATGATAACGACTATCAATAAATTATTTAATTTTTTATATAGTTACTTTTTATAATAAGGGTAATACTCAAATCAACGTTTGCTTACTTATATGAAAATATATTTATACTAAGGCTCGAAAAGCTCGATAAAGGCTCGAGCCAAGCTATCAAAAGCTCGAGCTCGGCTCATTATATGTTTCGAGCCATACTATTGGGCTTGAGCTCGGGCTTGGGCTCAATAAAAGCTCGGCTCGATCGAACCGAGCTTGAACTCGAGCTCGAATAGCTTGATAAAAGCTCGGCTCGTTTGCACCCCTACCCTAGAATACTCAAGTTGGGAGGTAGCTTAACCATTGTTAGGCATTAGTTTCTCACTTGTATCCATAAGTGTACTCATTGGAGTACAATCAAAGTGACTGAATTTCTTCAGGACCTTCTCAATATAATGAGACTAAGAAATTACAATAACATCACTTTCATGTTTAATCTTTATGCCAAGGATAACATCAGCCTTCTCCATGTCTTTCATAGAGAACATTGACGACAAAAACTCTTTGGTTAAATCAACTTGAACTTGGTTAGTACCAAAGATTAACATGTCATCAACATATAGGCAAATGATGACTCCTTTACCAGATTCATCAAATTTGCTATAGACACATTTGTCAACTTGGTTAAGTAAATAACCATTAGACAAAACCACTTCATCAATTATTTTATGTCATTGCGTAGGTGCATGCTTCAGTCCATATAAGGACTTAATCCGTTTACACACCTTGGCTTCATGACCAGGCATGATGAAACCTTAAGGTTGGTTCATATAGACCTCCTCATCCAAATCACCATTCAAGAATGTTGTCTTCACATCCATCTGACGAATAATCAGACTGTGAATACTTGCCAAGGCAATCAAAATTCTTATGGTACTTATGCGTGCTACAAGAGCATAAGTATCAAAGTAGTCCCCTGACTTTTTCCTAAAGCCTTGAATGACTAACCTTGCCTTGAACTTTTCAATAGTTCCATCTACCTTCATCTTTCTTTTGAAGATCCATTTGCATCCAAGTGGATTGCAACCTGGAAGTAGATTAACCATCACCTAAGTGTTGTTTCACATGATGAAGTCCATCTCATCATCGATTGCTTCTTTCTAGAAAGCAACATCTTGGGACTTCAATGCTTCATCAAATATTTTGGGATCATCATCAACATTAAAGCAATAGGAGTATTGATCAGATACCTCATCCCTTTTCCCTTTAACTAAGTATAGTTGAAACTCGGGCCCAAAATTCCTTGGAATCCTATGCCTTGTGCTTCTTCTAAGCTCAGGCTCAGGTTGCTGAACCACAACCTCATCAGTGACCCTTTCAGGTTCCACTGAAGCACCAATATCCTAAGCTCTAGTAGGAGTCCTAAGGCTTGGCATAGGGACTGATGAGAACCTAGTCTCATCAAAGTTAGCATCCTTTGATTCAATGATTGAGTTTATTGAAACTGAATCATTAGGTTCAATAACATACAACCTATAAGCCTTGGAATGCTAAGCATATCCAACAAAGATGCATTCAATGCCTCTTTCACCCAAGGTTTTCACCTTTGGATCAGGTAGTCTTACAACTGCCCTACAATCCCAAACTTTGAGTTAGTTCAAGTTTAGTTTCCTTTTAGTTCAGAGTTCATACGGGGTAATCCTGTTCCTTTTATTATGAATCCTGTTTAATAAATAATAGCAAGCTGTTAACATAGATTCTCCCCAAAACCTTTGACTCAGTCCTGAGTAGGACAACATGGAATTAACCATCTCTTTTAGTACTCTATTTTTCCTTTCTGATATACCATTTTGCTGTGGGATATATGGGTAGTCGTTTCGTGGATTATTCCAACAGACTGAAAGTACAAAGTATCCGTGTACTCACCTCCTATATCAGTCCTAAATCTTTTGATTTGGACTCCTTGTTGTAATTCAACTTCACTCTAATACTTTAAATTTATCTAATGCTTCATCCTTAGTATGCAACAAATAAACATAACAAAACCTTGAAGCATCATCAATAAATGTTACTAAGTATTTCTTATTCCCTAATAAGGTAGTAGCATGCAAATCACATAGGTCACTATGGATTAGCTCCAAGACTTTAGTTTCATGTTTTATATCTTGAAATGGTTTCTTAGTAATTTTATTCAGTATGCAAGTTTGACACTTTTCAGTGTCCATGTCAAAACCTGGGATTAACCCATCTTTAGACATATATTGCATCCTTTTATAGTGAACAAGGCCTAGCCTAGCATGCTGATAGGTGTGGAAGCACCCATCCTTTTACCACTTATTTCTTGCTAAAACAAGACCAAAACGCGTATTTAATGTCATTTGTTTGGAATTATGCGTGGTTTGTGTGTTTGTTGTGTTTTCAGAGCCAACCGGATAAATATTGAAGAAAACATGGGATTGCACGGGTTTTGTCGAAGAAAAAGACTCAAGACGAAGTCTATAGTCCAAGAGATGCAAAAGATTTGAAGTCAATGGGCCTATTTGAAGATTTATCGAAGAAAAGGACCAAAGATGGAAGATTTACATATGTCGAAGGAACTCAAGTCTATTAAACGAAGAAATTAAAAGACGAGTTGAATTTAATCGTCGACAAATCCCGAATCAGAATCGAAAACGTCAACTTTACTGAAAAGACGAGAAGACGAAAAGAAAGAAGAAAGCCCACTCACCAACCAACCACTTGGCCTATATAAAGGGATCCTTCACACATTTTGAGCCAGCTTTTTTTTTTCTTTCCTTCTTTTTGTTTCGTAGGGAAGAAGCCAGCACCACTAAGGTGTTGGTGATTTTTATTTTTCTTGATTCAATCTTTAATCTTGTAAGTTTTTAATCTTTCCTTTTGTTTACTCTAGATTAATCAATCAATTTAATCTTTCGATTGATCTTGTTCATCTTGTTCTTATTGATTTAAAGTTTTTAAGTTTTATTTTGTTGATTTGATCTTCAAAAGTTAGTGGGTTTTGTGTTTTTATTGTTGGGATTTGATGTTTATGGTTAGTAGATGATTATTGGTTAGCTTGGTTTAAATCTTTTGGTTTATTTTGATTGATTTTGTTAAAAATCGTCTTCTCTGTTTCTTTACTGTTCTTCATCATTCCCAGATTCCGCATCAGTGATTTTGACTTATTATTCCGGATCAGCATTTTTATTCCGTATCAAGTTTATTCATCGGGAATATTTTATATTCCGGATCAGTGTCTTCCATCCGGAATAACCATTATTCCGAGTCAAGCCTTTCATCCGGAATAATCAATTATTCAGGATCAACCCCATTATTCCGGATCAACCCCATTATTCCGGATCAACCGGATATTCCGGATCAATCATTTTCTTCAAAACATTCTGAACCAACCTTCTTTCCAATTATTCCGCATCAAGCTCCACATTCCGAATCAAGTTGTTTCATTCGGAATAATATTCCGCATCACCTTCTTCATCCGGAATATCCAATATTCCGGATCAACCTTCACATTCCGGATCAGTTAGTTCATCCAGAATAATCAATATTCCGGATGAGTGGCATTATTCCGAATCAAGGTTTTTAAGAAAGTTATTCCGCATCAAGCTCTTATTCCGGATCAACACCATTTATTCCGCATCAACCACTAGATTCCGGATCAACTTTTTATTCCGAATGAAGTGTTTTCTAGTAAGGGGTATTTACTGTTTCTGTTTTATTATTTAATTTTAACTCGATTTCAGTCTTATTTTATTAACTGCTTTTAGTCTAATTTTATATCTTCGTGCATTTAAACCTTTTTAGTAGGATAGAAAACCAAACCCTTTTTAGTAACCAAGAACAACTATTCCACTTTGAGCTGTGATCAATTCGAGAAGATTCCGAGAATTAATCTGAAACCCATGCAAAATCAATTTATCAAATGGCGCCGCTGCCGACTCTTCTCGTAAAGATTGACAGTTTTTTGTGAGAACTTGGATTTTGGGATCCGTTCACGGTGAACGTTACTTTTTCATCATTAAAAATTTTCAAAAATCCTAAAAAATATAAAATTTTCAAAAATACAAAAAAATTAAAAAACCATAAAAACCAAAAAATTTCTTGCTTTGTTAGTTCTTTTGCAGGTGTATGCGCACTCGATCAACGTCTTATCAAGAGCCCGAGAATCTCGATAACTTATACATGGCCGGTGTACACAACAACAATAACAATCCACCTCAAAACAACATGAATAACAACAACAATGAACCTCTACCGGACAATCGCCCTATGATTGAACTTTTGCAAGCACATGTGGAGGGCAACAACGATCCAATTGTCATACCCGCGATTGCAGCCAACAACTTTGAGCTCAAATCCAGCTTTATTCAGATGGTCTCAGCTCAACCATTCTTGGGGCGTACCATTGATGATCCTCATGACCACATCAAGAGGTTCTTGCAACTCATAAATACGGTTAAATTCAATGGTGTTCCACAAGAGGTAATCCGCTTACAACTTTTTCCTTTCTCCTTAGAGGGACAAGCCCGGCATTGGCTTGCAAAGGAACCGCCACAAAGTATTCTGACGTGGACGGATTTGGAGACCAAATTCATAAACTACTTTTTCCCACCCTCTCGTACTACCGCTTCGCGGAATGAAATTATTAATTTTGAACAAAAGTACGATGAGTCTTTTAGTGAATCTTGGGACCGTTTGAAAGACCTTTTAAGAAAGTGCCCACAACATGGTTTTACCAAAGTGCACCAAATTAATACTTTTTATAATGGTTTAAGCATGAATGACCAAGATTCACTAAACAGTGCCTCGGGGGTAATATTTTGGTTAAGAGTTCTAATGCCGCTTGGGATATTATTGAAAATAAGTCTCGTGTGCAAACCAAGAGTGTTCGGACCAATGCCGCTAGTGCTAGTACTAGTGACAACGACAAGCGACTTGACAAAATTACTACGCTTCTTGAATCGCTTGCTACCAAAACCGCTAGCAACACCAACAACATCAACGCTAAAAACGCTCAAGTCAATGCTGTAAGCCAACCATGTGAAATATGCGGGAGTCCTCACTCTTACACTACTTGTACCTCCACCCAAGACTATCCTTCTGAGAATGTTAACGCAGCATACGGTACCTATCCTCCGGCCGCTTATCAAGCTCGTCCTCAAGGAGACCACAACTTGCTCAGCTATCGCTCAAACAACTTTCTTTCCCCGCCCGGTTTCCCTCCTCACAACCCAAACCAACAACAAAACCTCAATCGCCCTCCTCAACAACAACCTCGTGCACCATAACAACCACCTCAAAGACAACCATATCCACCTCAAAGAAACAACCAAGTTTACCAACAACCTGCTTATCAACCACTCGCCTACCATGCTCCTCCTCCCAACCAACCCACCGCATTACACCAAGATGTTGAAACCTACATGAGGACCAATGATGTGATCGTGGAAAATCTCCAGCGGGAAGTGCTCAACTTAAAAGCAGATATGGTGAAACAAGGAAACGATCTTAGAGCTGATATGTGAAACACTTTGGCAAGTCAAACGAATGACTTAAGGAACATGATGGCTGGTTTTTTCCAAGGTAATCAATCCTCTTCTTCGGGTACTCTTCCGAGTAACACCGTTACGAATCCAAGAGGGCAGATGAAAGCAATCACCACTCGCAGTGGCAAAGGTACCAAGGAACCCGAGCTTCCTATACCTCCACCGGTGATTGTGACTAAGGAAAACGAGTCACCTACTCATATTCCTCATTCTTCTACTTCCCTAATTTCTCCACCTCTTACTTCTACCCATCCTCCACCCAAGGATGTGAGTGATCCTACTCTCCAAAAGCCTTCCTCTTCTTTCGATATACCTTATCCCTCAAGGTTGAGGAAAGAGAAGCTCAAAAGCAAGGACGATATTCAAGTTTCAAACTTTCTCAAAATGTTTAAACAATTGAGTTTCAACATCTCCTTCACTGAGGCTCTCGCTCACATGCCTAAATACGCGAAGATGTTTAAAGATCTTCTTAATGACAAGGAAAAGCTTCTTGATATCACTAATACCCAACTTAATGAGAATTGCTATGCGGTTCTCTTAAGGAAATTGCCAACCAAACTTGGTGATCCGTGTCGCTTCTTAATCCCTTGCAACTTCCCGGGAGTAGAGAATTGCATGGCCCTAGCCGATCTAGGTGCCAGTATTAACTTAATGCCTTTAAGTGTTTGGAAGCAATTATCTCTCCCTGAGCTAGTCCCCACCAAAATGACTTTGGAATTAGCTAACCGTGCGGTTGCTCATTCAGTGGGGATAGCCGAAGACGTTTTTGTAGGAGTCGACAAATTCACTTTTCCTGCCGATTTCGTCGTCGTCGACTACGAGATGGACCCTCGTGTTCCATTAATCGTTGGACGTCCATTCTTGAGGACCGGTCGCACTCTCATCGATGTTGAAGCGGGTGAGCTTATCATGAGAGTGGGTGACGATAAAATCGTCTTCAACATGGGAAAGCTTTCTAAACAGCCTTATTCATACGAGAGTGTTAATTGTATCGACGTTCTTGATGAGGCTTGTGAAGAACACTTCAAAGATGCTTGTAAAATTATTCCTACCTCTCCTCCTAATGTTGAGACCGTTTCCTCTATCGATTCATCACTAACTCTATTTGGAGAAAGTGATTTCCTTTGGAAAGATTTTGAAGCAACCATGGGAGATGTGAACTTAGAATATGACGATTCTCCCACCGATTGGGATGAAGACATTCGTCTCATTGAGAAACTTCTCAAAGAGGACCATATTTCTCCACCATCTCCCAAGGCTATTGATATCGATGAACCGACTTTGAATACGCCTCCCATCGAAAATCCTCCGGATTTAGAGCTTAAGGAGTTACCATCTCACCTCGAGTACGTGTTCCTTGAAGAAAAGAAGAAGTCGCCCGTCATCATCGTGAAGGACTTGAAAGAAGAAGAGAAATCTCGCCTCATCGCCGTGCTTAAAGATCATAAGAAGGCAATTGCTTGGAAAATTTTCGATATCCGCGGAATTGATCCAAACTTTTGTACTCACAAGATTCTCATGGAAGATGACTTTAAACCCGCAATCCAGAGCCAAATAAGGGTTAATCCTCGAATTCATGACGTCATCAAACAAGAGGTTATCAAACTTCTTGATGCCGGAATGATTTACCCTATTTCGGATTCGCCATGGGTAAGTCCCGTCCATTGTGTGCCCAAGAAGGGCGGAATAACCGTTGTTCCCAATGAACACAACGAGTTGATTCCCACTCGTCTCGTTACTGGGTGGAGAGTTTGTATCGACTATCGCAAATTCAATGATGCCACGAGAAAAGATCACTTTCCTCTTCCTTTCATGGATCAAATGCTCGAGCGTCTAGCGGGTAATGACTATTACTACTTCTTAGACGGTTTCTCCGGGTATTTTCAAATTCCCATCGATCCCAAAGACCAAGAAAAGACCACATTCACTTGTCCCTACGAAACATTTGCTTACAAACGTATGCCTTTTGGTTTATGAAATGCTCCTGGGACGTTCCAAAGGTGTATGATGGCTATCTTCCATGACATGGTTGAAGAAACTATGGAAGTATTCATGGATGATTTCTCGGTTTATGGTGATTCATTCTCTGCTTGCCTTGCCAATTTAGAACGTATGCTTAAGCGGTGCGAAGACACTCGCCTTGTTCTTAATTGGGAAAAATGCCATTTCATGGTAAAAGAGGGCATCGTGCTAGGACATAAAATCTCCAAAGCCGGTCTCGAAGTGGACCGTGCTAAAGTCGATGTTATTGCTAAATTGCCACCACCTTCAACCGTGAAGGGTGTGAGAAGTTTCCTTGGTCATGCGGGCTTCTACCGTCGATTCATCAAAGATTTTTCTAAAATCGCTCGCCCGATGACCCACCTCTTGGAAAAAGATACTCCTTTTATCTTTTCCAAAGAGTGTATTGAAGCCTTCAACCTTCTTAAGGATAAGCTAACTAAGGCACCGGTCTTGGTTACCCCTAATTGGGAGCTTCCCTTTGAGTTGATGTGCGATGCTAGCGACTATGCTATTGGAGCGGTTTTGGGCCAAAGAGTAAACAAACACTTCCAACCAATCCACTATGCTAGCAAGACAATGACGGGGGCTCAATTGCATTACACGACAACCGAAAAAGAGCTTTTAGCTGTTGTCTATGCTTTTGAAAAGTTCCGCCCCTATCTTGTCCTTTCTACCACCATCGTTTATACCGATCATTCCGCATTGAAGAACTTGTTGACTAAACAAGATTCTAAACCAAGACTTCTTCGCTGGGTTTTGCTACTTCAAGAATTTAAAATCGAAATTCGTGATAAGAAGGGAGCTGAAAACCTAGCCGCGGATCATCTCAGTAGACTTGAGGATCCTTATCAAGGGGATCATCCGAACAAAGAGATCAATGACTCTTTTCCCCTGGAGACCTTAATGTCTATCAATTCGAATCAAGATGAGACCCCGTGGTTTGCGGACATTGTAAACTACTTGCCGGGTGGAATTCTCATTGACGGGTTAACATCCCAACAAAAGAAGAAGTTCTTTAAAGATATTAAGACTTACTTTTGGGATGACCCGTATCTATTCAAACAATGTGCTGATTTGATTATTCGCCGATGTGTTGATGGACCGGCAGCTTCAGACATTCTCGAAGCTTGCCACAAAGGACCCACCGGTGGTCACTTTGGTCCCAACTACACCGCCAAAAAAGTGTTTTACTCGGGATTTTATTGTCCCACCATTTATCGTGATGCTCACGATATGGTTAAACATTGTGATGCTTGCCAAAAACAAGGCAAGATACACATAAAGATGAGATGCCTCAAAATTTCTTACAAGAATGTGAAATCTTTGACGTATGGGGCATCGACTTTATGGGGTCATTCCCTTCCTCTAAAGGAAACAAATACATCCTTGTAGCCGTTGACTACGTTTCTAAATGGGTTGATGCCAAAGCTTTACCCACTAATGATGCAAGGGTGGTTTGTAACTTTTTGAAATCGCTGTTCGCTAGATTCGGTGTGCCTCGTGCCATTATTAGTGATCGCGGGACTCATTTTTGCAATGATGAATTCGCGAGAGTCATGGCTAAGTATGGTGTAAATCATCGTCTTTCCACCGCCTATCACCCACAAACTAATGGCCAGGCTAAAATCTCTAACCGAGCATTAAAGCGAATTCTTGAACGAACCGTGGGAGAGCATCGTGCCTCATGGGCCGATAAACTTGATGATGCTCTGTGAGCTTTTCGTACCGCATACAAGACTCCGATTGGTTGTACACCATATCGTCTCGTGTACGGGAAAGCATGCCACCTCCCCATTGAGTTGGAGCACAAGGCTTACTGGGCCTTGAAGTGGGCTAACTTCGATATCAACAAAGCCGGTGACCTACGCAAGATCCAACTCAATGAGCTGAATGAACTCCGGAATGAGGCTTATGAAAATTCTTTGATCTATAAGGAAAAGACTAAGCTCATTCATGACTCCAAGATTAAAAATCAAGAGTTCCATGTTGGAGACAAAGTTTTACTCTTTAACTCTCGGTTGAAAATCTTTTCGGGCAAGCTGAAATCTCGTTGGTCCGGCCCATTCACCATTGCCCAAAATTTTCCATATGGTACTCTTGAGCTCGCTCAACCTAATGGACCTAATTTTAAGGTGAATGGCCAACGAGTGAAGTTGTACTTTGTTGAGGACATCTCTCATGAGATGATTCCATCCCTCACCACGTTTCCCATGAACTAATTTTGGGTCGAGTCAGGCTCGTGACTCGGTTATAAAAAACAAGCGCTCCTCGGGAGGCAGCCCGAGTATCTATCCTTTTCCGTTTTAACCTCCTAAGTGTAGGGGGACCTCTATAGGTTGTTTGTGTTTGTGTGGTGATGTGATTACAGGGATGAATGCACTTTTGGAACCTTTGAAGAACCGTGCTCCCGTGTTATCCGAAATCCGGTTCTATCTCTCTACTATCGTGATTCAATTTTCTTCATTCTCACATTTGAAATTGATCACGTTAGTCGTCTCTTCCTTAGCTTGATTTAACCAACGTGCACAATGTCATAAGTGTAGGGGAGACTTTTCCCACATGCTTAAACATTGAGGACAATTTTTATCTTAAGCGTAGGGGGGACTTCTATCGAAGTTTTAAGTGGACTTTTCCATTAAAATGCCTTCTTTTAACTGGAAAATCATCTTTTTTAGCATTTTTCAAATTTTGAATTAACTTTGGCCATATAGTCATAATTTTTAAATTTTTATCGTTGCTTTCATGTGTATATATCCCGCATAAAGTCAAAAATATTAATAAAGTGGTGTAGCTAGTTTTGAAATCTTTGACATATTAGGCCCGTTGCGATTATTTTGACTCAACCCGAACAAACTTATCCAAGTTTATTCTAGCTAGTATCCTTAACCATGTAGACCTTAATTGGTTTATTAGGCTAAGCATCCACGAGTCTCATTACTTGAGATTTTAAATTGTGGAGGACGAGAAATGATAGAGTCAATTATAAGTCGGTATTCTTGCACAATCACACTTGGTGTGATTATAAGCCTATTCTCCCATCGCTTGCTAATAAGTTATCTGAAATAAGTAAGGTCGTACGATTTGAAAAGTTACTTAGCTTCTAGCCCAAGATCGTTTAAAAGTTGCTCGGTAATGATAAGAGTTCATATCCAAGGCATAACTTATGAAGCGGGGCGCGAAGATTGGCGAGTCCGAAAAGGCCCTAATAAGGCATGAGGATTCAATCTTATTGCTAAAGATCCAAGGTGATGTGAAAAGCATTATTCCCAAAATCAATATGAAGGATCAAGACTCACGACGAAAAGCAATCAACTCCCATAAAGATCATGGAGAAGTCTATCCGAAAAGACCCTAACAAGGTATGAGGATAAATAGATCCAAGTCCGAAAAGGAGGCGGATCGTTGTATCTCAAAATCCCAATTAGCGATTGAAGAAATAATGATGAAGTCCTGGTCAACAAATTTGGAGTACCCCTAAAAAATACTCCAAGTGAAGAACTCAATTAACAAAGAGAAGACCATTATCTCAAGAACGTCTCTCAAGATATGAAGTATGAAGTACATGCCAAATATCGGCCCGAGAAAGGTCTCAAATCGTGAAGCGAGTTATGCCAAGATATGAACTTTTTGATATCCCGAGAAGCAGTTTTAATAGATTTTGTCCTTTATCTAACTATTAATCAAATCGTCCTACTTTGCTTTCAGCCTAAATAAACTATCGCAATAAGTCCAAAAATGCATCTTCATGATCATTCTAAGACAAAAATAAAATATAAGAGATACACCTAGGAATAAGGGAGTTTAAGCATATAATTAAGCCATGTGTGTAAGTGTTTGATTTGCTAACTTATAATAACAATGATCTCGTTTTTAAGCTTAGTTTGGGGAACGTGAAACTTGAGGGTGATGAATCTTTGCAGCACCGAAGCCCTAATGTAAGTCTTAGATCTCTTTGCAAGTTATTTCCATGTAGCTATTTTCAAGTGAAAATGGTTTTCTATCCTTTTGTTTCCTTTAAAGTTTTAATTTCTCTTAGTACTCTAATTTTTGTTTTAGTAGTATGTTAATAAGGCCAAGGTTGATTGATTATGAGAAAAGTGTAAATTTGCTTTGTCACTAAGCATTGCATGAGGGCATGGCAATGGTTAAGTGTAGGGGATTTGATAGGTGTGAAAACACCCATCCTTTTACCACTTATTTCTTGCTAAAACAAGACCAAAACGCGTATTTAATGTCATTTGTTTGGAATTATGCGTGGTTTGTGTGTTTGTTGTGTTTTCAGAGCCAACCAGATAAATATTGAAGAAAACATGGGATTGCACGGGTTTTATCGAAGAAAAATACTCAAGACGAAGTCTATAGTCCCAGAGATGCAAAAGATTTGAAGTCAATGGGCCTATTTGAAGATTTATCGAAGAAAAGGACCAAAGATGGAAGATTTACATATGTCGAAGGAACTCAAGTCTATTAAACGAAGAAATTAAAAGACGAGTTGAATTTAATCGTCGACAAATCCCGAATCAGAATCGAAAACGTCAACTTTACTGAAAAGACGAGAAGACGAAAAGAAAGAAGAAAGCCCACTCACCAACCAACCACTTGGCTTATATAAAGGGATCCTTCACACATTTTGAGCCAGCTTTTATTTTTTTTCTTTCTTTCTTTTTGTTTCGTAGGGAAGAAGCCAACACCACTAAGGTGTTGGTGATTTTTATTTTTCTTGATTCAATCTTTAATCTTGTAAGTTTTTAATCTTTCCTTTTGTTTACTCTACATTAATCAATCAATTTAATCTTTCCATTGATCTTGTTCATCTTGTTCTTATTGATTTAAAGTTTTTAAGTTTTATTTGGTTGATTTGATCTTCAAAAGTTAGTGGGTTTTGTGTTTTTATTGTTGGGATTTGATGTTTATGGTTAGTAGATGATTATTGGTTAGCTTGGTTTAAATCTTTTGGTTTATTTTGATTGATTTTGTTAAAAATCGTCTTCTCTGTTTCTTTACTGTTCTTCATCATTCCCAGATTCCGCATCCGTGATTTTGACTTATTATTCCGGATCAGCATTTTTATTCCGTATCAAGTTTATTCATCCGGAATATTTTTTATTCCGGATCAGTGTCTTCCATCCGGAATAACCATTATTCCGAGTCAAGCCTTTCATCCGGAATAATCAATCATTCCGGATCAACCCCGTTATTCCGGATCAACCGGATATTCCGGATCAATCATTTTCTTCAAAACAATCTGAACAACCTTCTTTCCAATTATTCCGCATCAAGCTCCACATTCCGAATCAAGTTGTTTCATTCGGAATAATATTCCGCATCACCTTCTTCATCCGGAATATCCAATATTCCGGATCAACCTTCACATTCCGGATCAGTTAGTTCATCCGGAATAATCAATATTCCGGATGAGTGGCATTATTCTGAATCAAGGTTTTTAAGAAAGTTATTCCGCATCAAGCTCTTATTCCGGATCAACACCATTTATTCCGCATCAACCACTACATTCCGGATCAACTCTTTTATTCCGGATCAACTTTCTATTCCGAATGAAGTATTTTCTAGTAAGGGGTATTTACTGTTTGTGTTTTATTATTTAATTTTAATTCGATTTCAGTCTTATTTTATTAACTGCTTTTAGTCTAATTTTATATCTTTTTGCATTTAAACCTTTTTAGTAGAATAGAAAACCAAACCCTTTTTAGTAACCAAGAACAACTATTCCACTTTGAGCTGTGATCAATTCGAGAAGATTCCGAGAATTAATCTGAACCCCATGCAAAATCAATTTATCACATGCCATAGTGATAATCATTCAGTTTATTGGTAGTCATCAGGACATAACCAACATTCATATTAGAATCACTATTAAGCCTAAACATTTGATTACACAAACATCCAACACCAATAAACACCATGTTTAGATAAAATAAATTTATTAGATCCAATCACTTGTTTATAACCACAATTATTCAAAACACTACTAGAAACCAAGTTCTTCCTAATATTAGGAACATGCAAAACATTAAACAAAGAAAAAATCTTTCTAGAACTAAATTTAAGATCTACACAACCACATCCATGCACTAGGGCTGTTGACTCATTTTACATGTGAAGAATAGATCCATCATTCAGTGACTCATAAGTCTTGAACCAACATCTATCTTTACACACATAAACAATCACTCTAGAGTCAACCCACCACGCCACATCATCATCCTGCACAAAATAAGCTTTAGATACATATGTAACATAATAAATCTGGAGAGATTCATTAAACATATTCAGACCTTTTGTGCCTGATCCACTAGCTTTACTGCTAGTACCAACAGCTTTTCAATCCCTTTTCAAGTGTCCAGGTTTCCCACACTTCCAACAAGCCACTGATGGCTTCTTGTTAGGATTAGCTTTGGTGTTATGTTGATGTTTACGTTTTCCCTTGTTGTCATTATACCTGGAGGAGTATTATGCTCCACCATATTGACAACTGATGAATTAGCAACATTGTTGCTCTTTGGCTTGCCATTATCATGCACTCTGAGATTCCTCAATATGCAAATGACTGCCCAACTCAACAAGAGTTAACTCCTACTTCTTATGTTTCAAGGTGTGCTTGAAATCTTTCCAAGAAGGAGGCCGTTTGTCAATGACACACGAGACCTGAATGATCTCATCCATGTTCATTTTATGTTGTGTAAATCTACCAAGTATTCCAAGAAGTTCATTGTATTGTTCCATGACTGGTATTGAATTAGTCGTTTTGTAATTTGTGAAATCATTCACAAGGAACTTCTTACTTGATGTATCAATCAACCATATATTTGGCTTCCAAGAAATCCCATAGTTCTTTACCACATTCAAAATTTTGGTAAATATCAAACAAGGAATCAGACATACCATTGAGAATTATGTCACGACACACATAGTAATCATTCTCCCATTTGCTCCTTTTCCTTATGTCCTCCAAGGTAGCATCATCACCACCAGGAATGGGAGTGGTCAGCACGTACACCACGCTCATGGTAGAAAGAAAAAAGTGCATCTTCTTTTGCCATCCCCTAAAATCAACCCCTTCAGACTTGTCCAGTTTGGAGAAGTTAACCACTATATGTTTCATTGCAGTCGCCATTGATTATCACATATAATCTTCTTTGATTGGTGGGGTTTACTTCGTTCCAACAGTGTAAAGATAATCAACAACCTAACAACGTACCAATGAATGGTTATCAGATATCACTTGAAGTCGTGTAATCACTTTCCAAAGAAGATTATTCGACCATATTCCTGGGTTAACACGAATACCTCCTTGGGATAAAACCAAGTGTTAGTTCTTGTTATAGGCATAAATCAAGAACTTTGTGCGTGTAAGTGTTTATGTTTTTGTATTTCGTATATCTCTTCATGCAAGTGTGATCACTTTTATAGTGATCCCATTTCTAAGAATGTAACGCATAGTCAAAGAAACAATGAGTATTAATCGGTCAATTAATCTCATTATTTCCCTCATGATTACATATTGGTTACATGACCATAATCATGGTCATTAAGTCAATCTTAAACCCCTTATGAACGGTCCAAGAGGTTACAAAGATAACCCACCCACTGATGACCTAGCCGCTGACAGACATAACCTAGCCGCCGACAAGGCAAAGCCTAGCCGCTGACAAGGCAAAATCTAGCTGCTGACACAGGAAAATCTAGCCTCTGACAAGCATAATCTAGTCCCTGACATGAATCACTAGCAAACCACTATATTGAGTCCAGGGAGGTCAGAGACTTAATGGGTGTACATGTAAGTAATGTTGATTGTGTTGTCTATTCCATAATAAACGTGAGATATATAGACAAATACAAGAATTGGGTTGTTAGCCCATTACTACTGATTAACACTAATTTATAGCTAATCCCTAAACATTAGGATGTATACTGATAACTAACAGTTAAGAGTCTACTAACAGTACACTTCGTACATCCAAACCCATTTATAAGTCTGACCATATCCCTCAATTGCATTAAATTTTCAATAGAGACCTCTCCAACAATACTTCCCCAAGGTTACCTTTGATGGTCAACCGATGATACACCATCAGGTCTGGGCCAGGTTAGAAGATCAGGACGGGTATCTAAGGCGTTGGGCTGGCAGAAGGATTTCATCGTGGGTTAAGATATCTACTGTCATATCTTCTATTGTTTTTGGATATACTATGTGTTTGGGATAATATCTTTTATGTTTAGGATTTATCCTGTGGTTCAACTTGTGGAACAAGTTGTTATGTTTTATTCGGTATTATATAAACCAAATGTGTCAGTGAATAAAGATATAAGTTTTAGAGTCATAAAATATCCGTTTCTTCCTCTTTTTCTTAAGGAGTGCGCGCCTACTATAGTGGTGCCGTCGTTGATACATCGAGCACATATCATTGGTGCTTTCATTGTTGTACTCATGGATGAAGCTGCAGTGCATCGTTTGCTTCAGGAGCAACACAATGCATCCGAGAAACTCGCACAGCAGCAGGCTGTTTTCCATCAACGAATACTTTACCTTGCTTAATACACCGACTGATTAGCGTCTCTGCATCGTAGGATTTAACCTCGAAGGAGCAGCTGCAGAGTGGTTTCGGTGGATGTCTAGGAATGGGCTGATTACCACTTGGGCTCGGTTTGAAGAAAGTGTAAAAAACTGGTTCGGACCATCTAAGTATGAGGACCCGCGGGGGACCTTATCTAAGTTGTTGCAATTAGGGTCCATCAAAGACTATCAGAATGAGTTTGAAAAACTCATGAATTGCGTGGTGGATATTCCAGAACCTCTACTCATATCTTTTTATGTGTCAGGGCTCAAACTACCTATCCAACGCGAATTATTGGTGGCCAAACCAACCACCCTTGGCGATGCGTTTTCCTTGTCTCGCATCACAGCTGCACGATTGGACGATCAGGCTTCTACGTTAGCCGTTGATGAGACTGCAATTATACATAGTCTCATCGTCCAAATCGGGCTTAAAACGCTTAAAATATCGTCAAAATACCCAAATATATGCTTGTGTTTGTTCATTGTGTATTTTAGGTACGCATATCGTGAAATCAACAAATGATCACAAGAATGAAGCAAAAACGAACACGGGAAACGAAGTCGCACAAAGAACCGGACCCGAAGAATGAATTTTGCAAAAATGCCCTTGAAGTTTGAAGATTATACAAGATTGGTCCCTCTACTTTGATGAAATGTCACTTTATACCCCTAAAAATATTCAAATATGCAAAGGAGTCCCTAAAGTTTCATGAATTATCAAGACATGCCCTTGAAGATTGATTGAAGTTTCAAAGTTAGTTCTTAAACTCCAATAGTTAACTCAAGGACTAACTATGCAATTGCATAAGGATGGATGATGCATAATGACAAGGACTGGAAATGCAAAGATGCTTAATGCCACTTTTAACAGGGAGGACTTAAATTGCCAACTAACCAAACTATTTAACCTACCCACCCATTAACTCTAACTACCCGACAAGCTTAACCCCTCCTCCAATCCCCTCACCCACGTCATCCATCCACTCCACCTCACCCCTACACATCAGCAATCCACTAAACCTTAATATATTAACTAATCATTCAAATGATTAGATTAATACTTTAATCTGGCGCCAAAAACATCACCTGTTCACATCATCACCCCTAATTACCACCCCCAATCCCTCATAAACCCTAATCCTAATTACCTTTTAAACCAAAGGGTTTTTGCATAATACTTTCCAGAATCATGATTCAACACCTAATAAACAAAACCCACCAACAAACTCCTTCACCTCGTGACTCATGGACCCCTCATGGACCTCCCGTGCTACAAAAAAGAGGAAAAATACAAAATCTTGGCAGAAAATGAACGGGTAGATCTTTTTGCGTGTTGGCTACATCATTTGGACGACCTAGATCGCTTCTACCTCACTGGCTACTTCACAAACATCCAAGGATTGCACATGGGAATCTTTGACCACAGATTTTTGAAATTTCTTCAAGGGTAATTCAGGAAAATCATTTGCTAGGGTTTTTACATTGTTTAGCTAATCTAGAATCTTCCTTAGACTACTATAAAAAGAGGCCTAAACCTGTTGGTGCCCTTTATTCCAGTTTTTTTGTAAAAAAGTTTAAATTATTAATGAAAATGAACCTTTAAATCTTTTGCAAAAATCTGAGTTCCTTAATTGCTTTTGTAGTTGTAGTCTATTATTTACATGTTTCTTGCAAGTATTTGTTTAAAAAATTCGTCATGAAAAGGAGTTTTAGGGTGAGAGGACACTTTAGCCTTAAAACTGCCTTTCTTATTGAGAATTATAGGAGCTTATTGGCTTATTTGGTTGACAACCAAATAAGTTAATAGAGCTTGTATAAGTTCTTGTTCTTAGATTTGGTGGTTTCAAAAGTTTCAAGAAAATCAGTTTCAAGAGTTTCATTTTTTTTATTTTTAAGCAATAAGTTATAAGCTGCTTAATTCATAAGCCAGCCTTATAGCTTACTTGCCTTATTAATCAGTTTACTTTCTTTGGATTTCTTTCTTGGCAGGTTCAAAATTTTTAATCCTTTGAAGAATATTAGGGGTGTTTGGGACTGCAGTAGTCCTCACCCAGTTTTCTCTACATCAAAAGCTCTCATATAAGCCAAAAGCTCAGCTTAAGCTGAAAGGAAGATGGCGATCAGCCATCCCTCTGATTTGGAAGTAAATCAGATAGGTATTTAGGCTTGAACCCTTGTTTTTCAGTTCTTAAAGTAGGATATTTGGATTTTGTGAGAAATACTGTTTGAGTGCTTCTATTGGCTTACTTTGTTCTTAGTTTACCTTTGAATGCATGTTTAGACAGGTTTAATTCATGTTAGTCAAGTTTTGAGTACAATATCTTTGAGAAAATTTTTTACAGCTTATTTAAGGTGTGTTTGGCTTAGTGATTCATTTGGCTTGAGTGACACGTAGGTCCAATAAATTCTGGCTTAACATACTCTGATAAGTTAGTTATTAGTGGTAGTACAAATTGGTTTGAGATAGGCTTAGTAATTTAGAGTTTGCTTGGCAATTTTTTAGTAAAAATAGCATAAACTGTCATAGGCCTTTATTTAGTTTGTTTTTCAGTAATTTTGATCCTAGGAAGTTTTGGATTTGATAGATTAGGGTGTTAGCTAGGGCTTGTTACTGGACTGGTATGATTTGGTGACTTTATCACCAAGATTTTAGCATTAGAAATTCATTTTTGTGCCATTTGCACCAGTACTGTTCACCAGACCCCATAGCACCATATCAGTAACTTGTTAGGGCTTATTATGTGTGATTTTTGCTAAGTGCTTGCTGTTTTTATTGCATTTCTAGACTCCCTACACTCCACTGAGTGTAGGGGTGCCTTATTGTCCAAGAAAATCCAACCAATAAGCTTTCCTAAGCTTAACAATCACCAGACCCGTTTTTCTGCATAGACAGTGGGAGCCAAGTTCCCACTGGTAGTGTTAGAAGTTCCCACTGCTAAGCTACTAACAAAAATCAGCCAAGTGTCACTGTCAGTTTTTTAATTTTTTGTCTTTAGTGGTCAAAATTAGGAATTAACACTTGATTTTAATTTAGTTATTTTTATTATTTTAATTCTGATTTTTCTGTCTAGTTTAGTTTTCCGTCACTGTTCATCTTCTATTTTTAGATTATTGCTATTTTAATTAGTTTTCTTTTTATTACTGTTTTTGTCTTTTAGTGTAAAAACTTTATATTTTTCAGTTGTATAAATTTTCTTAGATTTAGAAAAATAGTTTAAGATTTTTAGTTTAAAAAGATTGTACTTTTCACCTTTTTAAGTAATTCTTAGATTTAATTTAAGTTTAATTAGTTTTTTCTATTACCCTTTTTGTCTTTTAGTGAAAAATTTTACTTTTTAATTTTTTTTTCATTTTTCTACTGTTCATTAGTATAATTTAGGATTTTTAAAACAGTAGGTTTAATTTTAGCATTATTTTAATATTTTTAATCATTATTTTAGTTAAAAAAATAGTTTTTAGTGTTTTAAAAATAGAAAAATAGTTTTGAAAATTTAGGAAAAATATTTTTTAGTCTTTAAATAATATAAGTAATTTATTAGTTGAATAAAATAATATTTTGGGCTTTTTCTTAATTATATTTAATTTTAGGGCTTTAATTAGCATTTAAAATTGAATATTTAATTAATAAAAGGTTTTAAAACTTATTTGTTGAATTTTTATTCTTATTTATATTATTTTAGACTTAGTTTTAATCTTTAAATAATTTTTAGGTTTAATTTTTAATTTTGTCACGTTTTACGTATTTACGTTCGCGTTTTACGTCAATTCGTCGTAGTGTAATCGTAGTCGTAGCTCGTCTTTAATTTTCTCTCTTCAAACCAAAAACGACACTAATCCAAACTTGTTATTTATTTTTGGCACCTAATACACACATCTCCTTCGAGAACGAACTTGGAATTTATTTGTCTTTACGGTTTTTCATTAAATCGTATTGATTAATACTTACCACATTTATACGTTGTTTTCCTAAACACGTATTTCTACACCTATCATTTTGGCGCCGCTGCCGGGGAGGTGTTTTTAGTGCCATACTAGATATCGTGTTTGTGTGAGTAGTGCGTTTTTGCTTTTCATTTTTGGAAAGCGTATATAACGTACATACTCCTTTTTTATTTTTTATTATTATATTACTGAATATCCAAAAAACGTGTTTAGTTTTCCTAAACTAAACACACCAAAAAAATCTTTACTATATTATAGATAAATCATTATCGTTTTCGTTTTCTTTGTGAATATATTAATATATTGTATACGTATAACAATAAATATACAAGTACTCCAAAAGCGTGAAAACGCAACCTTGATTCAGGATTTCATCACTCGATCATTGTATTCGAATCTAAAGCAAAGTTTAAAGGCAAAGTAGATAAATACTTTCGTGAGGCTTAATTTTGAAAAACACAAACTATAAGGTGGGTATAAGGCGGTTGTATTTCACGACCTAAAGGAAAAAGGCTCTTAAGTGCTTCGCGCCGCCTCGTTTCCTCCGCTTGCTTGTGCGTGTTTTGAGAAAGAGGGTTAATCGAGGGTTTGCCGCCCAAGTATTATCTACGTATCATATATATTTGCTTGTTTTCAAGATTAAACCCTCTTGAACGTTTTGGTGTTCCACCAACGTTCTAAAGTCATCGAAAGCGTTCACTTCACGTGATCGTTTTCATTCCTTGAGGCTCCTTTAATCGAGAAAGTCGATTCGAGGAGAGATTTGTAGATTTTTGTCTACGTAATACACAAAAAATCCAAAAAAATTAAAAACAATCAAAAACCAAAAAAATTGAAAAAATCATAAAAACCCAAAAAGAATCTTCGTTGCTACCTCTCATTCTACGTTAGTGCATGCGCACCCGATCGAAGGAATACACGAATTCTAGCGACACATCGAATCGACGCAATCGAAATCGAAAGAATCGACAACGTAGACGAACTTTAGAAACGTACGTTCCTAATATCGTTGTCGAAACTGTTAATCCCATTCAATCCATAACACAAGATTTAGAAGAGATATTTAGAGAGAGAAAGAGAAGAAAGTAGAGAGAGAAACAAGAGAGAATTTGGAAGGTTAAACACTTTTAGAGAGAGAAATAAAATGGTAACCAACACCCTCTTCCACACATGGAAGAGGGTATATATATACCCTTGTCCTTTTGGGCCGTGGGCTTTGTTTCCTTGGGCCGTGCTTGGCTTTGCTTTGGGCTTACGCCCCTAACTTATACAATATTAGCTTAAAGTCCAAGCCCGGTTTTCCCGACTAACCTATTACAATACAAGACCTTTTAACGACTAAGATGACCTATTACATTCTTGTTCGACTATATAAAATATAGGGCTAACAATCTCCCCCAATGTATCGGTCATCTTAAAAAGCTTAAAAAGCATAAGATGATTGAGTGAATACATTCTTGTAGAGGAGATCTTCCTGCTTTGGTCTTGTATCTTGGTCTTGATCTTGTTTGTAACAACTTTGTTCCTTCATGCTTTCGTGATCTTTATCTTGAGCCTTTGTCATTTGACTTTGAGTGCTTGAGATCTTCATCTGTACTCCTTGTGACTAAGATGACCTATTACATTCTTACATTCTTAGGTATCTTGATTATCGCCATCTTGTGCTCTTGTGACTTCTGAATCGACATCGGTTACACAACTACGCCACCTTCTTGATATGCAGCAACACATATAGACATGGATAAAATGGCTTTGAACATTTCATCCTAACTCGGTAGCGTTTTACCTCCGGTCGGTGAAGACCATTAAACGGTATTAAAATACCGTACATGTGATCAGGTAGATTCGATTAAGAACCTCCTTGACAGGGTTTCCCGGCGGTAGTAGCCAGTTCTCTTTACTCGACCGTCTCAAAGCAGACTGCGAACGTAAAAAGTGAATCATAAGGATAAATTATCCGTCTGATTAGAGTCGTCAATTCAGATTTCCTGGAACAAGTTTGATTCTAAAAGAATCGCACCATTGTTGCTTTCCAGTTTGTCACAAGCTTGATTCATAGAGAATCTTGCAAGTTACCTACCGCAGTGCTGTTTGATGTTGACACTGGAAGGATTTCCATTCGTCACTGTGAACACTAATGAGTGTCACTCTGAATGTTCTGGCAAGATCACATGGATTTTGCGAAGAAACCTGGAATCAAGTTTGAATCAATTAAGAATCGAAACTTAGTTGCTTTCCAGTTCTCACAAGTTTGATTCGTGTAGAATCGCACAAGTTACCTACCATGAGCTTGTTTAATGTTGGCTCAAGCAGGATTTCCATCTTCATTGTGAATTGTATCACTCAGATGTTCTGGCAATATCACAAGGATAATGCGTAGGACTCGATTGTGTCCTAATGAGATGATAGATAGATCTCGATTGGCTCTAGACTCAATAAGTGCATTTTGGTAATCGGAGGCTGGAGCAGACTGCCACCTTTTCAATATTAACTGACTCGGAGTGAGAAAGTCAATAGATACGTGTTGATCTCCGTGACAATGAGACAAGTTTCTTTTGAGAGAAACTCGAATGGCTGGGGAAGGGTTGTGCATCGCATCACTGGGTCCATGGCACTTGTCTTCAAAAGATGTGTTAACCCGGTTTCTACCTAAGTTGCATAGAATATTCAACTCCTTCAATGCTTACCAATACGTCATCATTAGCACCTTGTTGTGATTGTTCTAGTGCTAACTTAAGTAATTGGTCCGCATTCAGCTTCATTCCACTCCATCTTTCCTAAGGACAACTATTTCTAGCTATGGAATGTCCTTGGGTAGATCCCTCCGGTTCTGGTTGGATCATAGGGCTTAGTTTCCTATCCTAAACCACCTTTTGACTCCATCGTTCCGTCGTGGATAGTAGGTTGTTTTGGGTATAGATCGTAACCATAAACCATTGAAAACCATTCAAAGTGTTTGATAAAAATCAAAACTTTTAACACTTGAAAGTTTTACATTTCCGAAAAACTCCCCCTACACACATGCATCGATATACGAAATAGTTTGGCATGTGAAGGAAAGAGTTGCACTTGAGTCTTTAAGATCACTTGTTGCGATATATTACATTTTAATCACATTTTCTCCCCCTATCTCTAATATAAAAATATAATATTAGAGATACCAATAGATTAAAATATGACAATTTCCGAAAAATCGACGGGAGAGAAACATGTGTGCACGCATGAATCATGGAACATTTTCAGTCGGGTCGCTCCCCCTCAACAATATATGTGTGTCTTGAGACAAAATTTGACAAAATTTTAGAAAAACGACACCACAAAATATGTTGAGGTACGGAGTTGAGATGCCTTTTCTGATATAATATATTACATTTGACAATTTCATATCATTTTCGGAATGTGTTGGATACATAAAATATGACAATTTTAGAGATGTACCCAACAACATTAAAAGGCTTGATTTTAAAACGCTCCCCCTCAAATATTGATCAAAATAACATATGACAATTTTGAGATATAAAAACCACTTATGAGGAAGGGAGTGTTGAACACACAATTTTGAAAGATTTAGAAAAACCTTATGAGAAATTCTTGAAAAATTGTGTTCAACAGTTTTAAAATAATCAGGATAGAAGACTTCTCTTCTATTGATTAGGGAAAGCGCACTGAAACGTACACTTCCCTTTCGGGTCCGTTTTCATGAGCTCAAAACTTTGATTGTTTTGTGACTAGCTCATGACCGAGAAAAATAAATTTCCCGTTGTGAAGGATAAGTTATCATCCGTGATAAACTTTCCTTAAGTTGAAGTTCGAGTTCTAAGATGACATTTACTTAGAAATCGTTTTTCATGAACTTAAAAACTTTGAATGTTTTTATGAGAAGCTCATGACCGAGAAATATGAATTTCTCGTTGAGAAGGATAAGTTATCGTCCGAGATAAACTTTCCTTAGTTGAGGGCCGAGTCCTAAGCTGTGATGTGCTTAGAAGTCATTATGAGAGAATATCAAGCAGCTTCATTTACCAAAACCTCCAAGTCTTCTGGAGTCATATACTTCATACCAAGACGGCCAACGAGATACGCAAACCTATATTTCGATAGAGCTTTTGTAAACAAGTCTGCCAGCTGGTACTCAGTTCTGACAAAGTATAATTCCACGATGCCGCGTTCCACTTGTTCCTTGATGAAGTGATATCTGACATCGATGTGCTTGGTGCGGGAGTGCTGAACCGGATTGCAAGATATGGCTATGGCCGACTTTGAGTCACAATACATAGGTATTTTATCAAAGTGGAAGCCATAATCCGTGAGTTGAGTTCTCATCCAGAGGACTTGAGCACAACACGCGGATAGAGCCACATATTCTGCTTCAGCTGATGAGAGCGAAGTGCAATCCTGCTTCTTTGACGACCAGCTGACAAGCTTGTCTTCCCCTAGAAATTGTATGCTACCAGAAGTGCTTTTACGACTATCAAGACAACCTGCATAATCAGAATCTGAAAAAGCTGTTAGATGAAAACCGGTTTCCCTCGGATACCAGAGTCCTATGTGAATGGTATTCTTAAGGTATCGAAAGATCCGTTTAACCTCTTTGAGGTGCTTTTGAGTAGGTCTGGCTTGATATCGTGCACAATAGCATGTGGCATGATGAATATCAGGCCTGCTGGATGTAAGGTACATAAGTGACCCGATCATACTGCGATATCGCGTTTGATCTACGGGATATGAGTACAAGTCAGCGTCTAGGGATGTGGTCGACAATGGTGTACCAACGCGAGCACATGAGGTCATGCCATGCTTTTTAAGTATCTCTTGAGCATACTTAGCTTGGTTAATGAAGATACCACGCGGGGATTGATGAATCTGGAGGCCTAAAAAGAATTTTAGCTCCCCCATCATTGAAATTTCAAATCTGCTGTGCATTAATTTTTCAAAACGTTTTGAAAGTTTTGGGTTCGTAGAACCAAAAATAATGTCATCAACATAAACTTGCACCAGCATTATGTCATCCCCATATTTATTAGTAAAGAGAGTAGGATCAATAGAACCTTTGGAGAATCCTTTGGACACCAAGAAGTTTGAAAGTTCTTCGTACCATGCCCTTGGAGCTTGTTTAAGTCCATATACAGCCTTTTTGAGACGATAGACTTTGTCAGGATGATGAGGATCGATGAATCCTTCCGGCTGATTCACATACACTTCTTCCTTCAAATGACCGTTGAGAAAATCAGTTTTAACGTCCATCTGAAAAACCGTGAAGCCCTTATGTGCAGCATAAGCAAGGAATATCCTGACTGCTTCCAAACGAGCAACTGGAGCGAATGATTCATCGAAATCTATCCCTTCTTGTTGACGATACCCTTTAACCACAAGACGAGATTTGTTTTTGATGATGGTTTGTTCTTCATCCAGTTTTTTTTTCCAGATCCATTTGAAATCTAAAATTGACATTCCATAGGGCCGGTCAACAAGTTCCCAAACATTTAGGCGTTCAAACTGATGAATTTCGTCTTGCATTGATTCAATCCACGCATGATCAGTCATGGCTTGTTTAATGTTTGTTGGTACAGTTGAACTCACGGTGAGTGCATACATACACACATCACCATCGGTTTCGAGTTGTCTGCGTGTTCGAACCGGTTGTGAAGGATTTCCAATGACTTGCTCCAATGGATGATCACGTGTCCAATGGTGAGTGGATGGATATGGTTGTTAGAATGTATGCATGTTGGACGGATCAACATGTTGAGTAGAAGACTCTCCGACTTCGTATACCGGTGTATCGAACGGATTGATAAATTCTTCATCGTCAGGTTGTGCCGACTGCTTGATTGTCGTTTCCTCCTTCAACATTTACGGTTGGTGATGTTGGTTGTATGATTGTTTCTTGAGTTTGTTGAGAAACCAATGGAATAGTCTCTTGAGCAACGGTTGCTGAAGTAGAGGCAGTTGTGTCTTGTTGATTTTGTTCGGGTACATCAACAGTATTGACAGCGGAAGGCTTTGACACAACTTGACTGTTCCCATAGTAATATTCATCAAACATTGGATCATATAAATCAACCAACTCACTCATTTGTGTCGTATCCGTCGAGTCTGCTGTAGGAGTACTTTGTTGACATTCTTGCACGGGACGTACACTGTTTTGTGTAGGTGCCATTGCTGGACATTGAGGTGCGGGACTTGAGCTGTTGTGATCAAGTACCATTAGTGGCAATTCGTCAAAGTTCACATGAATTGTTTCGACAATAATCTTTGTTCTCTTGTTATAGACCCGATATCCTTTCGACAATGTCGCATACCCCACAAAAATACATGCATCACCTTTTTCTTTCATCTTGTCGAGATTCTCACCGTCTTTAAGAATGTAGCATAAAGATCCAAATACGTGAAAGAATTTGACAGTAGGTTTCCTGCCATTGATGATGTGGTAAGGTGTCTTTTCATGTCTAGGGATAACGAGAGAACGATTCTGAGTATAACAGGCAGTTGCAATTGCTTCAGCCCAGAAGAATAGCGGTAATTTCGAAGCAGAGAGCATTGTTCGAGCAGCCTCAACCAAAGTACGGTTCCGCCTTTCGACAACGCCGTTTTGTTCAGGAGTTCGAGCAATAGACGTTTGATGTTCGATGGCTTCTTCTTGAAAGTAAGATTGCAAGTTCTTGTTCAAAAATTCAGTACCCCTATCCGTTCTAACGGTTAAGACTTGAGCTTGAAGATTGCGTTGTATCATCTTGAGAAAGTTTTTGAGAACCTCTGGAGTTTCATCTTTGGACCTTAAGAAGAAAGTCCATGTGTATCTAGAATAATCATCAACAATCACGAGAATATACTTTTTCCCGTTAATACTCTCTACACGCATGGGACCACATAAATCCATGTGTAGAAGTTCCAATCGTCCTTTTGAGCTTCGGGTAGTCTTTGATTTGAAAGACTTCCGTTTTGCTTTCCCCAACTCACAAGAAGAACAAAGATGGTCTTTGACGAATTTCAACTTAGGAAGACCGGTCACAATATCATTCTTCGAAAGCAAGTTCATGGTGTCAAAGTTGAGATGTGACAATCGTTGATGCCATAACCATGCTTGAGATGATGAAGCTTTAGCCATTAAGTAAATCGGATTTGTTGAAGATGTGTCTTGAAGAGTTACTGTGTAGAGATCAGAACCACGAGAACCTGTAAGAAGGTCATTCCCATCGTAGTCTCTAACATAGCAAGTAGATTTCCGAAAAGCCACTTCCAAATCCACATCACAAAATTGACCAACCGAGAATAAATTATGATTCAGTCCCTCGACGTAATAAACCCGTTTTATAGTGATATTCCCTTGAACCAAGTCTCCATATCCGAGTATCGGTGTAAATTGATCATTTCCAAACCGTACCGTACCCAGAAACTTCTCCACGAAGTTAATGAGAAGCTTGAGATTGCCCGTCATGTGCTTTGTGCACCCGGAGTCCATTATGAATAGGATGATTTCGACGAGCTGCAGAAGAATTAGAAGACAATGTAGCATTTGACAAATGGGATCCCTTGATAGAAACGGGTTCCAAAATAGTAGTGGACCTAGATTCTAAAGGCAAGCTAACATTCATAGACCCAATTAGAATGGGGGTTGTCTTAGGTACCCATTTGTATCGGGGTGGTGTAAATCTTGAATACCCCCGTGTACATGTCCTAATCATGTTCTTATAGAGCTTTTTTAACCTGCTTTGTTTACGTAGAGTAGTGGATTCTAACGCACTTAGTTTCTTAAGTGGTTGCTCAGTGGACTGGTTCAAAGTTCTTGTGGGTTCACTAGTACTAGTGGGCATACGAATAGGCTTCCTAGTTCTAGTATTCACGCCATTATAAAATATAGGGCTAACAGAAACCGTAGACGAGATGGCCGAGAATCGTACGATGATGGAATTGTTCCAAGCACCTACCGAGGGTTATGGAGACGCGATCGTAATTCCCGCCATCGAGGTGGAGAATTTTGAGATTAAGAGCGGAATGTTTGCGTTAATCCAAGCTACGAAGTTTCGAGGTCGTGAAGCCGACAATCCTCACGATCACATTCGAAATTTCGATCGTCTTTTAGCCACGAGCAAGTTTAAGAACGTCGACACCGATGTCGTCAAGCTTATGCTTTTTCCGTACTCGCTCGATGGTGCTGCCAAGGATTGGTACGAGAAAGAGCCACCTAATTCCATAATTACGTGGAAGGATCTCGTTTCCAAATTCATTAATCATTTTTTCCCACCGTCTAAAACGACGTTTTTCAAAAACGAGATTACGAGATTTGAGCAAAAACCGAATGAATCGTTTAGAGACGCGTGAGATCGTTTTAAGGAATTGCTTAGGCAATGTCCTCACCACGGCTTTTCCGAGTTGCACCAAATCGATACGTTTTACAACGGTCTTAGTTTCCAAGAACAAGATTCGTTGAATTCCGCCGCCGGTGGCAACTTTTTGTGTAAAACTCCGAAAGACGCTTTGATGATTATCGAAAATCAATCCAAGGTCTTCCAACTCCGTAGCACACCGAGTGTTGCCAATGTCGCCAATGTTAGTAATTCTAATCGCGACATTGAGAATTGATGCAAAAGTCGATAAGTTAACGAATGTGTTTACGTCTTTTCTCATCGAAATGCAAAAGAAGGACGCTCCCGCTACGGTGAAAGCGGTGGAGGTTTCGTTTACGTATTGTGGTGGACCACATAATTATTACGATTGTGCGGCTACGGATGGCCAAACGTCGAACGTGAACGCGTTAAACAACAATTTTTCGAATCAAAATCAAAATAACGCCGGTCCATCACAAAACACGAATAACTACAATCAAGGCATTAATTTCGAAAATCGTAACAATTTTCAAGGAAATAATCAAGGAAATTTTCTGAATCAAGGAGGTTACAATCAAGGTCATAACTTAAATTGGCAAAATCGAGATAATAACCAAAACTCGAATTTTTCTAACAACAACAATCAAGGAAATTTTCAAAGAAATAATCAAAACCAAGCAAACTTTAATTCAAATCAAAATAGTTTGTCAAACGATTTTCAAAATTACATGAAAACGTATGAGGCTAATATGAGACGATTAGAGGGAGAAATTGGTACTTTGAAAAACGAGTTTTCTACAACGTTGAGGAATCAGAATACTAAAATTGAACAAGGACAAATCGACATTAAAAAGATGTTTTCGGCCATAATGAACAAGTCTAGTGGTGCGTCATCGAGTTTGTTACCTAGCGACACCGTTGCCAATCCTAAAGAACAATGTAAAGCCGCCTCAGCCGTTGGAAAAGGTCGTTTGATTTCCCCAAACCTTAGCGGGTTTAGAATTGTTACTATACCTCAACCCTCGACTTCACAAACGCCTTCATGTTCTAAAGTCGAGGGGATGAACGTGGCGCCCAAGGAAAGGAGTGCACACCCTCGTGTACCTCAAATTCCATCCATGGTTCAAAAAGAGAGCTTCATTGACCTTACGAATGTAACCCTTGAAGAAACTTGTGCCTCGATTCTTCTACAAAAGCCTAAAAGGCGTATGCCGAGAAAGGAAGAAGATCCGAGCCAATTTCTATTACCTTGTGATTTTTCCGAGATTGAGGGATGTTTAGCCCTTGCCGACTTAGGTGCTAGCATCAATCTCATGCCTCATTCTCTTTGGAAATTGATGAGATTGCCTTGTCTCACCCCAACGAACATGACAATCGAGCTAGCAAATTGTACACCTTTGAAACCAATTGGAATAGCCGAGGATGTCTATGTCAAAATAGGAACGTTTATTTTTCCCGCGGAATTTCGTCATTTCCGATTACGAGTGCGATCCTAAATGTCCTATTATTTTAGGTCGTCCCTTTTTATCGACCAACTCACGAACTTCATAATCCAATTCTCGAGGAGTTATCTAATCAAGACTCCTCAAACGAGAATTACGTTTACCACATTCGTGAGGATCTAACTTATCAACGATCCCCACAAATGAATGATGGTTTCGTGCTTGATCGTGATCTTTTCGAGAGAGTTTCTAAAATACTTAATGAGGGGAATGACAAACCTTGGTTTGACAAGCCTATCTTTGATGAAGAAATCGATGAGATTCACGATCACGAGGATGACGAATATGTAGACCCCGAGGGGGCGGTGTTCTTTGTTGACCAACGTTTTGAGAATTTATACAATCCACCACCCCCTACCCATGACTTAAATGTGAGAATTTTTAGCGTGACTAATTTTGAATTTGACACGCCAAATATTTTTGACAAAATTCAATCGGGTTTTCATAAGGAGTTTTTAAAAGATGAAAAAGGAAAGGATTTTAAATTTAATTTAAAAGATTTTTCTAAAATTTTAACTCCGTCATCACTACGTTTCATGAGTGCTACCACCTTGTCTACTCCTTTTGACGATGGTGTGTGTGGTTTTAGTGTGGGGGAAGCCCCTTATGTTTCCTCATGTTTCTCCACCGAGGACAAGATCTACGATCCCAGAATTGCTTGTAAAGGGAAATCTCGGTCTTCCACCGATGCAATAAATGGAAAAATTATTCATTTGCTAGGTGTGAGTCTACCTCGAGTAGCTCATTGTGTTGCCCCACCCATTGCCCCACCCTTCTACTTCTCATCTCTTTTCTTTAACCCCTTTGGGGTTCCACTATCGGTTGAAGTGGCGTTGGTTCGTTTATCCCATGAAAACGAGGACGCTATCTTTGACCCCGATATACGTATATCGGGTTTTTAAGGTACTCCACGTAATTTTGGGCATTGTTTATCATGTAATCTCCAACAAAAATGACCATACCATGATAATCCCTAAATGATCACATTTATGGGGATTCGAGTCAAGCTCTTGACTCGGTTATCAAAAACGAAGTGCCTCGTGGGGTAGTTCCCATGTTTATCCTTGTACATATTATCGCTTTCTTAGTTAATGTAACGAGGGGACTTGTGCTCTTCCAACCTTTGTTCCGTGGTTGTTTGTGATTGTGATTCATTAGGTACATCGACATCATTAAAGCCTCTCGTGTTCGTTTTACGGATCACTCGAGCTTCGATCGTTGCCTTTGGAGATTTCCGATATCCGATGATATCCTTTTACGTTCTAACGTTTATCTTATTAGCATAATTCATAAACGGCTTTTAGGTTATTCGTTTTACCCTTTCCATGCTCGAGATTAAGCATTCGACTACATCTCTAGTATGGGGGTGTTTTCACCCTTAGACTCGAAACATTGAGGACAATGTTTAGTTTTAGTATGGGGGGTGAGTAGATACTTCACCTTGCTCACGTCAACACGCAATCCAATATTCATCGTTTTGTTCTAGTTTTGTTGCAAATAAGGCTAAAAATGGCCAAATTTTAAAATTTTTCTAGTTTTTCATAAGTGTTTAAGACACGAATGTAGGTTTTCCGATGGTGAGAATAAGAGTAATTTTCGACTCGACCGTGCGTGTTGAGCACTTAGCTTCAATTCCTTAACTTTTGTAGGCTAAGTCTCTTAAATGAGGACGAGAAATGATAGAGTTCCTATAAGTTACGTAATCTTTCACGATCTTATGTGTAGTAATTATCGCTTATTCTCCCAATGCTTGTATATAAATAAATTGTTAATAAATATTGATTTAGCGGTTTAGTCTCTATTGTTGATTTCTAATTTGTTTTAGTATCTTCCATGTAATTAAATTGGGAAAACACTGAGGATTCTCCAGCGTCACGGTTTTGAAGTATTGGCACCCGAATAATCAAAGGTTTCACCCAATAAAAAGATTTCAAGTGCTCACCTAAATTAAGCAAAAATTTGAAGCTCCCAAAGCCGAAAAAATCTATGCAAAGTTGAAAGTGAATCAAGCCTTAATCTTTGAAACCTTAAAGATCCAAAATTCGCCTTAGCGTGAGGATATACGTCAAGTCATAATAAAACCACCGATGATGGCGGATAATAAAAGACAAGGGCAAGACTGAAGTCATAATAAAATCTTCATGGCGAAGTTGAATAAAAGATGGAGGTAAACCAAGATAATAAAACCACCGATAATGAGGCGGATAATAAAAGTCATGGTAATAAGTCTCATGTTCAAAACCGTTATAAAACCGTGTTTATCGATCCTCTTTGTTAACTTAATTTTTTGACATCGTTGTCTATTAGGATGAATTATTAATTTAATGATTTAGGTTACACCGTTAAGACTCTATTTTTGGACTTAATCTCTATTCACGCATAAGTCAATGATGTATCTTCGTGATCATTAAGACAAAATAAAATATAAGAGATACCAATTAGGAATAATGGAGTTTAGGTACGTAATTAACACTCATGAGTAATGATTGTGTTGCTAACTTATAATAACGATGATCTCGTTACACGCTTAGCATGGAATCGAGTGAAAATCGAGGATGACGAACTTATCTTTATGAGGCATTCACGTGTTCTTATTCTTTGACCCTAAAAGTCAATTTTTCGTGATGAAAACATTACATTATGTCTAAAACGCGTGTTGTAGTTTATTTAAGTTTACGTTTTTAAATAAATGTCATCATAAAATAAATTTGGGAAGTGCTAAGATACTTAATTCTAGCATTGTGTGGGGACACGGCAATGGTTTAGTATGGGGGAGTGATGAGACTGCAATTATACATAGTCTCATCGTCCAAATCGGGCTTAAAACGCTTAAAATATCTTCAAAATACCCAAATATATGCTTGTGTTTGTTCATTGTGTATTTTAGGTACGAATATCGTGAAATCAACAAATGATCACAAGAATGAAGCAAAAACAAACACGGGAAACGAAGTCGCACAAAGAACCGGACCCGAAGAATGAATTTTGCAAAAATGCCCTTGAAGTTTGAAGATTGTACAAGATTGGTCCCTCTACTTTGAAGAAATGTCACTTTATACCCCTAAAAATATTCAAATATGCAAAGGAGTCCCTAAAGTTTCATGAATTATCAAGACATTCCCTTGAAGATTGATTGAAGTTTCAAAGTTAGTTCTTAAACTCCAATAGTTAACTCAAGGACTAACTATGCAATTGCATAAGGATGGATGATGCATAATTACAAGGACTGGAAATGCAAAGATGCTTAATGCCACTTTTAACAGGGAGAAATTAAATTTCCAACTAACCAAACTATTTAACCTACCCACCCATTAACTCTAACTACCCGACAAGCTTAACCCCTCCTCCAATCCCCTCACCCCACGTCATCCATCCACTCCACCTCACCCCTACACATCAGCAATCCACTAAACCTTAATATATTAACTAATCATTCAAATGATTAGATTAATACATTAATCTGGCGCCAAAAACATCACCTGTTCACATCATCACCGCTAATTACCACCTCCAATCCCTCATAAACCCTAATCCTAATTACCTTTTAAACCAAAGGGTTTTTGCATAATACTTTCCAGAATCATGATTCAACACCTAATAAACAAAACCCACCAACAAACTCCTTCACCTCGTGACTCATGGACCCCTCATGGACCTCCCCTGCTACAAAAAAGAGGAAAAATACAAAATCTTGGCCGAAAATGAACGGGTAGATCTTTTTGCGTGTTGGCTACATCATTTGGACGACCTAGATCGCTTCTACCTCACTGGCTACTTCACAAACATCCAAGGATTGCACATTGGAACCTTTGACCACAGATTTTTGAATTTTCTTCAAGGACAATTCAGGAAAATCATTTACTAGGGTTTTTACATTGTTTAGCTAATCTAGAATCTTCCTTAGACTACTATAAAAAGAGGCCTAAACCTGTTGGTGCCCTTTGTTCCAGTTTTTTTGTAAAAAAGTTTAAATTATTAATGAAAATGAACCTTTAAATCTTTTGAAAAAATCTGAGTTCCTTAATTGCTTTTGTAGTTGTAGTCTATTATTTACCTGTTTCTTGCAAGTATTTGTTTAAAAAATTCGTCAAGAAAAGGAGTTTTAGGGTGAGAGGACACTTTAGCCTTAAAACTGCCTTTCTTATTGAGAATTATAGGAGCTTATTGGCTTATTTGGTTGACAACCAAATAAGTTAATAGAGCTTGTATAACTTCTTGTTCTTAGATTTGGTGGTTTCAAAAGTTTCAAGAAAATCAGTTTCAAGAGTTTCATTTTTTTTTTATTTTTAAGCAATAAGCTATAAGCTGCTTAATTCATAAGCCAGCCTTATAGCTTACTTGCCTTATTAATCAGTTTACTTTCTTTGGATTTCTTTCTTGGCAGGTTCAAAATTTTCAATCCTTTGAAGAATATTAGGGGTGTTTGGGACTGTAGTAGTCCTCACCCAGTTTTCTCTACATCAAAAGCTCTCATATAAGCCAAAAGCTCAGCTTAAGTTGAAAGGAAGATGGCAATCAACCATCCCTCTGATTTGGAAGTAAATCAGATAGGTATTTAGGCTTGCACCCTTGTTTTTCAGTTCTTAAAGTGGGATATTTGGATTTTGTGAGAAATACTGTTTGAGTGCTTCTATTGGCTTACTTTGTTCTTAGTTTACCTTTGAATGCATGTTTAGATAGGTTTAATTCATGTTAGTCAAGTTTTGAGTACAATCTCTTTGAGAAATTTTTTTACAGCTTATCTAAGGTGTGTTTGGCTTAGTGATTCATTTGGCTTGAGTGACTCGTAGGTCCAATAAATTCTGGCTTAACATACTCTGATAAGTTAGTTATTAGTGCTAGTACAAATTGGTTTGAGATAGGCTTAGTAATTTAGAGTTTGCTTGGAAATTTTTTAGTAAAAATAGCATAAACTGTCATAGGCTTTTATTTAGTTTGTTTTTCAGTAATTTTGATCTTAGGAAGTTTTGGATTTGATAGATTAGGGTGTTAGCTAGGGCTTGTTACTGGACTGGTATGATTTGGTGACTTTATCACCAAGATTTTAGCATTAGAAATTCATTTTTGTGCCATTTGCACCAGTATTGTTCACCAGACCCCATAGCACCATATCAGTAACTTGTTAGGGCTTATTGTGTGTGATTTTTGCTAAGTGCTTGCTTTTTTTATTGCATTTCTAGACTCCCTACACTCCACTGAGTGTAGGGGTGCCTTATTGTCCAAGAAAAGCCAACCAATAAGCTTTCCTAAGCTTAACAATCACCAAACCCATTTTTCTGCATAGACAGTGGGAACCAAGTTCCCACTGGTAGTGTTAGAAGTTCCCTCTGCTAAGCTACTGGACAAAAATCAGCCAAGTGTCACTGTCAGTTTTTTAATTTTTTGCCTTTAGTGGTCAAAATTAGGAAATAACACTTGATTTTAATTTTGTTATTTTTATTATTTTAATTCAGATTTTTCTGTCTAGTTTAGTTTTCCGTCACTGTTCATCTTCTATTTTTAGATTATTGCTTTTTAATTAGTTTTCTTTTTATTACCGTTTTTGTCTTTTAGTGTAAAAACTTTATATTTTTCAGTTTTACAAATTTTCTTAGATTTAGAAAAATAGTTTAAGATTTTTAGTTTAAAAAGATTTTATTGTTCACCTTTTTAAGTAATTCTTAGATTTAATTTAAGTTTAATTAGTTTTTTTATTACCCTTTTTGTCTTTTAGTGAAAAATTTTACTTTTTTAAAACTTTTTCATTTTTCTACTGTTCATTAGTATAATTTAGGATTTTTAAACAATATTTTTAGTTAAAAAATAGTTTTTAGTGTTTTAAAAATAGAAAAATAGTTTTGAAAGTTTAGGAAAAATACTTTTTAGTCTTTAAATAATATAAGTAATTTATTAGTTCAATAAAATAATATTTTGGGCTTTTTCTTAATTATATTTAATTTAGGGCTTTAATTAGCATTTAAAATTGAATATTTAATTAATAAAAGGTTTTAAAATTTATTTGTTGAATTTTTATTCTTATTTATAATATTTTAGACTTATTTTTAATCTTTAAATAATTTTTAGGTTTAATTTTTAATTTTGTCACGTTTTACGTATTTACGTTCGCGTTTTACGTCAATTCGTCGTAGTGTAATTGTAGTCGCAGCTCGTCTTTAATTTTCTCTCTTCAAACCAAAAACGACACTAATCCAAACTTGTTATTTATTTTTGGCACCTAATACACACACCTCCTTCGAGAACGAACTTGGAATTTATTCGTCTTTATAATACTTACCACATTATACGTTGTTTTCCTAAACACGTATTTCTACACCTATCAGCCGCACCAAGGGTTGGGAATAGTACTGGAGGAGCATTGTTACCACGACCTACAGCAGGAGCTACATCCCTTGTACCGCCAACCCCACATAAGGTTGTAGGTAACACCAGTAAACCCCTTGCTATCAAATGGATCTCACCCGCGTAATGGCAGGAACGCCTTAATAAAGGGCTGTGTTTTAATTACGAAAATCATTGGACGCGTGGCCATAAGTGTCCCGCGAAGTTTTTATTGTTAATGACGGAGACTGAGGACGAGCCTAGTGCAGATGAGGCTGCGACTGTCGTTGAAGAAGTCATGGAGAGTGGGGATATCTCCATTCCGAACTCGTTGGTGGATCATGGCAGCCCTCGCTCTCTTCAGTTGTGGGGAACGATCAGGGCTACACGGGTACACGTACTCATTGATAACGGGAGTACGCACAATTTTATCCGTCTCGATGTTGTTGAGCGCTTGCATCTACCACTTCAGTCGACTAAGGTGTTTAAGGTTTATATTGGGAGCGGGTCCATGTTAATGTGCAAGAGTTTGTGCTCTCAAGTAGATCTACATATGCAAGGAATGGATCTCAAGGTCGATTTATATGTTTTGCCAATGCAAGGGCCGGACGTGGTACTTGGAATTAAATGGTTACGCAACAAGTTATCGAGTTTACTCTCTTGGGCACTGCGTATAAGTTGAATGGGGACGAGACGTTGTAGATGAATAAAATCAGCCTTTATCGGATGCAAGCATTGTTAGATGCGGATGAAGTTTTTGACATCTATGAGTGTCACGGGTTCTCGCTTCAGAACGAGGAAGCACACGAGGGTGTTTCAGGGTTGGTTGAGCACCGCGAGATTGAGCAACTTTTGGTTCGATATGATTCTCTTTTTCAAGTTCATTTTTGTTTGCCTCCTAGTCGTGACATTGATCATCAGATTCATTTATTGCCTAACACTAAACCCGTTCATGTGCGGCCCTACCATTATCCGCACTAGCAAAAAGGAGAGATGGAAAAACTGTTCAACGAGATGATGGAGCAAGGGATTATCCGCTTTAGCAGTACTCCGTTCTCTTCTCCTGTTTTGTTGGTTAAGAAAAAGGATGGTAGTTATCGTTTTTGTGTCGATTATCGTGCGTTGATTGTTGTCACAGCTAAGGGCACGTTTGCAATTCCAACGTCCAATGAAATGTTTGATGAGTTAGGTGGGGCTAGTATCTTTATCAAATTGGATTTGCGAGCGGGATACCATCAAATCCAGGTTCATGAGCGGGATGTTTATAAAACGGTGTTCCGTACTCACGAGGGGCATTATGAGTTCTTGGTCATGTCGTTCGGGCTGACTAATGCTCCCTCGACCTTCCAAGCTGCGATGAATAGGTTGTTTCGGCCTTATTTACGCAAATTTATGATCGTTTTTTTGATGATATCCTTGTCTATAGTACGACACTTACGTCACATTTGGAGCATTTGGAGTGTGTATTTTGTTGTTTACAGGAACATCACTTCTTTGTCAAGCATTCTAAGTGTGTCTTCGGGGTAGGAGAGCTCGAGTACCTTGGGCATATTATTTCGACTCGGGGAGTCGAGATGGATCCCAAAAAGTTGTTGGCAGTTCGTGATTGGCCGGAGCCTAAAACTCAGCGGTAGGTGCGGGGTTTTGTGGGACTCGCAGGATATTATCGTAGGTTTATTCAGGGGTACGCCTCAGTGGATGCTCCACTTATGGACTTATTAAAACAAGATGGGTTTCATTGGGTGAACTAGAAAAGCAGGCTTTCGTGTCTCTTAAACATCGGCTATCTACTGCTCCTTTTCTGAGCCTTCCAGAGTCTGATCAACCTTTTGTAATTGAACCTGATGCATTGGGGCAAGGGATTGGCGTGGTGTTGATGTAAGCGAATCGCCCAATTGGTAATTTCAGCTGCAAACTTGGTCCAAGAATGCATGTGGACACCACATACCAAAAGGAGCTGTTTGCAATTGTTGAGGCGGTGTATAAGTGGCGTCAATATTTGTTGGGGAGGCGCTTTGTAATCCATACATATCATAAAAGCAGCAAGGAGCTTATGCAGCAGGTCATTCAAACTCCACTTCAGCAAAAGTATGTACGCAAGCTAATGGGATTTGATTTTTCCGTTGAATATAAGTCAGGGAGTACGAATCGGGCCGCGGATGCTCTTTCTAGGATGTTTGAAGAAGACGAGGCGCTCATGGCTTCGTTTATGGCCTTGAGTCAACCGATATTGAGATTCATGGAAGACTTACACGGTGAGAATGGGACACTAGCGGACCTACGTGACTTGCACCATCAGATGGATAGTGGGGCCGAGTTGCCGGGGTTTCGCTGTGAAAATGGGTTGTTGGTTTTTAAAGACCGATATTATATTGGGCAAGATTCCAAGATTAAGCTGTTATTGTTACGGGAGTTTCATGATACTCCAACCGCGGGACATGGGGGAGTAAACAAGACGTTGGTAGGTCTTTCGGCTTTGTTTTTCTGGAAGGGCATCGAAAGTCGGTGGAAGAATTTATTAAGCAATGTGTTGTGTGTCAAACGATCAAGTATTCAACCGAGGCTGTCGGCGGGTATTTGCAGCCGTTGCCCACGCCTACGGCAATTTAGGAAGACGTCTCTATGGATTTCATTACGGGGCTACTACCATCCAAGGGGAACACTGTTATTCTAGTGGTTGTGGATTGGCTCTCCAAATATGCCCATTTTGGGGTATTACCCACTAGTTTTAATGCTCACAAGGTGGCTGAGTTGTTTTTGGAGATGGTTGTTAAGCATCATGGCATTCCAAAAACTATCGTCTCTGACCGTGATCCTATTTTTATGAGTGGGTTTTGGAAGCAATTATTTCAGCTGAGTGGCACCAAGTTGTGTCATAGCACCGCGTGTCATCCTCAATCCGATGGGCAGTTGGAGGTAGTAAATTGATGTTGGGAACAGTATTTACGTGCTATGGTATCTCATCAGCCTCAGCAATGGGTTCGGTTGTTGCCTTGGGCTGAATATAGCTACAATTCTAGCTATCATAGTATCATTCAAATGTCGCCCTTTCTAGCTGTGTATGGGAAGCAGCCATTGTCGATCATACCATATCCGCCTGGTTTCACTAAGGTAGCTGCTGTCTATGAACTACTCGCGGAGCGCGATGCGTTGTTAAGACAACTCAAGGATAGTTTTTAGCAGCTAAAAATAGAATGGAAGTTCAGGCTAACCGCAAAAGGAGGAACATTGAGTTTAATGTTGGTGATTTGGTGCTCGTCAAACTTCAGCCTTATCGTCAAGTTACGCTTGCTAAGCGAGTTTCTAACAAACTTGCTAAACGTTACTATGGTCCTTAGAAGGTAGAGGCCCGCATAGGGAAGGTTGCTTATCGTCTAGCATTGCCAGCTACAAGCAAGATTCATCCAGTTTTTCATGTGTCTATTCTGAAGCCGTTTGTTGGAGATAATAGTGTAGACGTCGCCGCGTTACCTGAGGATTTGCGTGATGGTCAGCCACTCGAGTATACTTTTGTGATTTCCGCATGGTTTTACGTGGTGGAAGTCCGGCTCAACAAGTGCTTGTTCAATGGGTAGGGGTTCACATGAGGGTGCCACGTGGGAATGGCTTTCTGATTTTCACACCGCCTATCCAACCTTTAACTTTGAGGACAAGGTTACTTTTGAAGACGGAGGGAATGATACACCATCGGGTCTGGGCCATGTCAGAAGATCGGGACGGGTATCTAAGGCACCGGGCTGGCAAAAGGATTTCATCGTAGGCTAGGATGTCTGCTGTCATTTATCTATCATATCTTTTATTGTTTTTGGATATACTATGTGTTTGAGATAATATCTTTTATGTTTAGGATTTATCATGTGGTTCAACTTGTGGAACAAGTTGTTATGTTTTATGCGGGATTATATAAACCGAATGTGTCAATGAATAAAGATATAAGTTTTAGAGTCATAAAATATATGTTTCTTCCTCTTTTGCTTAAGGAGTGCGCGCCTATTATAGTGGTGCCGCCGTTAATACATCGAGCACGTATCAACTCAGCTAAGTCACTAGGTTATTTTGGTTTTGATTCATTTGTTGTAAGATAGACTTGATATTTTTGTTGTGGTCTTGATATTTTGGTTTTGGTCTTGATATTTTGTAAACAAATTGTTAGTGTCATTTATTTGTTGTAATATAGATTTGATTTCAACTTTCTATAAGGTCGGCTTTCAGCAAACCTAATTTACGTACGCTACAAAGGCCCCACCTACTCGTGAGAGCAGGTAAATAATGTTTACTGAACAGCTTGATGAGATGGTAATCCGCATACGAAGAACCAGTTAATTAAGCTACATTACATATAACGAATACACACTTGCTTAAGGACGTAAAAGCTAAACTTTTCAACAACATTGCAAATAAGATAAGCTACAGATAATACCTTCACTACTTACCTAGCAGTAACTTTCATTCCAAAAAAAAGTTGTATATTGGCTGAAACACCTTGACCCTGGGTGTCTTTTGGCATCAACCATTGTCCACCCCACCAGAAATAGCTCCGGCAACTCTCTTGGCCAGAGGAGCAACACTTGAAGTGAGACGAGCCGAGACTCGACCCTCGATCTCTTGTTCCATAGATTCTTTCCAGTGTACTCATAGGTTTTGCGGAGGAGGTACCTATTTAAAGCAAAAGCCAAAGATAGGAATTGAACTTGGGTCATTTGACCCAAGCATAAAAGTGCCACCCATTGGACTAATTCTCCAATGGTAGAATGCTCCAATGGTAGCAGTAACTTTCATTACATGGCCAAAGCAATCTTTGTCGTGATTTAGTACATATAAATGTACATAAATATGACAGATCACTACTACACAAATGGGTATAAATCCCCCCTAATAAAGCCCCTTGTTTGAAAAAAGGGGGTCTAAAAGGATTCCCCTTCTTTTTGAAAGCTATACAACCATGTTTCTAAGTATGGAACATGGCTCTATTCGAGTAAACCCATAGACCCATGTTTCCTTCCAAAAAACAGGGATCTATTCTACCCCCATAGATCCCCCCATTCAGAAAACAAGGCACTATTATAGCCTCAAACGGCCAATACCCAAACAAGTCACAGTAACGGGCTGAAAACACAAAATTCTTCATTTTTTTTTACCATTTTTGGCCTACCTGCACATTCTGATACATCCTGCCTGCAATTTTTTTCTTTACACCCTCTTTATTCAAACCCACAATAAATGACAGCTTTATATGATCCAATCCAACTGATATTTAAACGTATGTTACACTTTCTTTTAATTCTTATTGTCATAAATAATACCAAAAATATGAAATTAAAACCTCAATATCATTACAAAATGATTGAAGAAGTCTTATACATTAGTACTTTTTATCTATATTTAAACTAATATACAAGTTAGAGGCTTAGTTAAAAAAAATAACATTCAAGAAATTATAAATAATACTAGATGCTTACTACACAACTGCAGAACGACGCCTTCTATCACATACATAACTGCCTTCATTCTAGTATACTTTTCGTTATCATTTTTGGCACCTTGAATTTGGAATGGAACTACAGTAGTTACTTTCTAGTTGTAAAACTTCCGTTTCGTTTATATGCATCCCGCCCCTGGTCTCAAGCTGGTTTCCTCCGAATCTTTGGCTAAGTAAACGGATCTCCTCCCTGTAGGTTCATGTTTGTTCTTCACGTTCCCCTCCTTTCTGTGCTAAAGCAGCCTTTAGATTGGCAATCTGAGAGAGCACTTGTTATTTCAAATATCGAGGCAAATGTCACACAACTACTAGAGCGACTTTTTTCATGTACATCACTCATCTATGGATAGGCAGAATAATGTTTTGTACATATACCAAATCTCATTCGTATAAAAAAGTTATAGTAGTATTCAAAACATTTTAAAGGCAAGCCACCCAACCTGCCCATATTGCCACTTCTAAAATCCAGTACCAAGTTCTTTTAAAACGTGTTCTTATCAGTGGTTTCCCATTACGGATACAGGAAAACAATAAGGGCCAAATTTTATGAATCTACAAACCACAATATACAAGTTCTCACAGATAACCCCTATTTCACCAAAACTGATTATGATAATCCTTGAAGAGGGGTCTAGTAAGACATTCGTAATTTCCATAATTACATTGACATCAAGAATACAGGATTATACCTACTTAGTGTAAATATGAATTATCCTTGTGTACTATTTCTGCCCTCATCAAATGAAGATAATAGTTCAAAAAGGGGAAACAATGCATGGTTCCCAAAAGGGATCAAGTAGAGTGACAAGGTTGCTATATATATCATTGATGTCGCATGATAGTATGATACTTGGTCACATGAAGTCATTCTATTCAAACAGGAATGAAATCGTTGAGCATGAAAATAGTACTTATTCTTCGAATCGTTCGTAGCTACCTTCCTCATAAAAAAGAGCTTTAAGGCCGACTTTATGTCTTTTCTAATTTTTCTTTTTCCCATTTTATATTCTAGTACACAATATCTATACACATACAGCAGACAACGGATTAAAAGGAATCCTTGTTTTCCTAATCTTGCAAACTTTAACCACAAAACAGAGATGCTCTGTCTACATCCATGAAAAATGTAAAATTATCCATAGTGCATTGCAACATGTCAATTATTAAAAGCCTTTGAAAGATGAAAATTGTTAGCAGAATTGACATATGACAACCACTTGCCTAAATTTGTATGCTCAGGGTAGATGCAATTTTCATAGAAAGAAGGCTAATAGTACACACGTGCAAGGGTTTAAAAATGAACTCACTAATGAAACTAACATTACGTACAAAACCTTAAATCGATGTTGTATTAACCAGGGTGTAAGAAAATTCCTAGCCTTTGTAGTAAGGTGAATCTATTGTCTATGGAGCAAATTTACCACACCTATGTCTTAAAGATATTGTGAGGCCGAGTTTATTTCCACACAAAACTACCAAATACAAAAACGTTGCGACTCTTGTGTAACATCCCGAAAAAGACAATGCCGCAATTAAGTACATATTTCAAAAACTGACGATTTCATCGATATCTAAGATTCTAAGCTATTTAGATGAACATCAAAATACATCAAGTAAGACATCAAACAAACTTGATGAATCGGAGGGTACATTAACTTGGTGCACATGGGACATTCTAGAAGCTCATACACGCCATTGTTTGAAGACATAGTATGCTTTTCGGCTGACCTACTGGTTGACTTCGTAAGCCTATTAGTTTTATCTGCCTTTTCCATTACTACATCATACCTCAAATACTTAGGATGAGCCTCCATAACGTCTTCACTATCACCGCCTCCAGCCATTAAATATTTACAAACTCTAAATTGCTAATCTACACGGTTGTTGTACTTAAAGCATATCGAAAAACCGAGTATTGTTGCTCTCTCTAACCACTAGCATTAGCAATATCCGTTAAACACAATACGTAAAAATGAGCTTTTCAACAGAAGTAATATGCTTATTGATATACTACTATAAGTTTAGCCACTTATGAGACTAATAATTGGAATCGAAATGATGTAACACCTAACAACAGAAACAACAAGCAGAAAAACGACAGGCCAACAAAAAATGATACTGAAATATAAAACCAATCAGCACCATGCTTGGTTCATTCTCGACGCACAAAAGCTTTTGACTGATATGCTTATAAATTTAGAACAAATTAGCAAAGTCAGCTACATAATGCATCTCCACCAAGAGTAGCAATCTAGATGAGCAATACTCAGATGTGTAAAGATGGTGTGTATCCAAGATATCTAGAGTGTTCATATTGTCTTGCAATTCAAACATTAGCAACCAACGTGGCTCCTATTAACATACAGAAGTATGAAGTCTTTCACCCCTTAAGTCTTTCACCGCAAAACAGATATATAATCAGATGAACGAGGAAGTGTTTTACCATATACGTTATTGGCTATAAATAAAGAACTTAAGCTTTCATAGAATTTGATGCATGCTATATAAAGAACCAAAACCTAAATTCTAGTAGTTAGAAGATAAGAACGCGTTAAACACTCTAGAAAGTCACAAAATTCATATTGTATCCCACACACCCTGCATATCCAAAAAAAAGTAAATACAGATTCAGGTTGCAATAACTCCGACCAATTTCACAACCTTGATAAACGTCTAACATTATAATTGCCTTGCTGCACTAAAGTTGTAATCCTTATCAAACATTTTATAGATGCCGTGGAGCGACAAGAATCCATTTATTACCAAAGAGTTGGAAAACATTTTGAGCTTGATCATATCAGTGTCCGGCATTTGAGGTTCAATCATGCTAGTGTTTCAGTCCGTAGAATTTGTATCTCTTCTTTCCCGTAGCTTACCAAAACATTTATGTAACTGTTGTACAATGTTTAATTAGTGGTATTATTATGTTTGTTAAGTTACTGTTATGACCACAGAATTTGTATTAAACTGATGTGAATCATCTTTGATATTGAATACATTGGTTTTGCTATAAACGATTTTGTTGCAAATTAGTTTTGTTGCTTGTTTTGTTGTGTGGATTACCTGGAAATACATACAGGTGGTATTTGATTAAAAAAAAGAATGTCATAGAGCTATGTTTCAAAACAAAGAACAGGGATCCATGCTAATTTAAAAACTGTTTTTTAATCAAATAGAGCTAGGTTATGAAGAGGAAAACAGGGCTCTATTATTCATCATAAAGCCCCTTTTATAAACAGAGAACTATGCCATCTTTTAATAAAATCCCCCTTTTGATTCTCCTAAAAAAAAGGGCTCTAATGGGGTTTTAAACAAGGCTCTATGTCAGTTTTTTAGTAGTGGATGACCGAAGCAAAGTTTAATTACCACATGTATAATTACAACCACATCCATGAATTTCAAATATTGTTCAAACTAAACTGTTAAAAGTGTTGTCCACTGTTTAAAAGGTCCAAGTTTTCTTGACGTGAAGATTACAATATTGTTCAAGGTTTTATCATTGTATTTAAGGTACAAGTGTTTGTTGGCAAGTCTGAATAGTTAGCTTGTTGGTCAATATTTCACAATATGTTAAAGTTAAAGGATTTTAGTTGTAGTTATCTATATCTATACTACTTCATAAAGCATTTGAGATCTTCTTAAAATAGCAAGGCTGAAAATTCAGATTTTTTTACCTACTAAATAAAGCAAGTTGATATCTTCATCAACATTATATACTATAACATTTTCTAACAACCTTTTTCACAAACTTTTGTAACAACCTTTTAAAATAACATTTTTTCTTTTAAATTGAAAAATCTTTTTATTTATTTATTATTTTTATAATCTAATTTCATTATATTTTTTAAAATTTTGTGTTTTTTAATTCGATATCCATTTTGATATATTTTTATTAACTTTTAGACTTTTTCATTTTAATGGGTTTTTTAATTCGATTTTTTTTAACTTTACAATGAGTAAGAGATTAATATTTGTTAGTTTCAAAAGTCCTTATTAGAATATTTACCATCCGAAAAGAGGAAAAAACGGGTACTCGTCGCCGCATTACGCATGTACCGTTCTAGTAGACCATAAAATAGGCACTACTTGCATGGTTGCACCCCCTTTAACATCCTCCTATCTTTTAAGTGACCATGTAAGGATCATTACTCAGTTTTTGTCAATAGTGTTCTTGTTGCGCCAGACACAATAGAGAAGCTTCTTTACTTCGGACTAACAACAACATTATTTCTTACTCGAAGACAGAAGACACATAAGTGAATTCTACTACGCTAGAATTAAGGTATTATAGTTTGTCAGTATGTAGTTTCCTAAGACTAGAAGCAAATAAGTAAATAGCAATGCACCTTCAGCAGATTCTCAACTGAGCCCAGAAGAGTTCAACAAATTTCTGCATTAAGAAGAAACCAAATTCTTCAAGAAAACAAACATTTCTCTTTATATATTAATTGTCACTACAAGCAAATTTGTTTTGTTTAGATTGTTTAAGCCGTTTCGTTTTATGCCAAACAAACTTTTTGACAACCCAAACCTTAAGTAATAGGCAAGGTATTATATATGCAACTTTAACCGGCTAGGATCCTGCACAAAACAAGGGACAGAGTCCTGGAAAGTGATTACATCTATAATTACCTAATATATTGGTGGCCTAATAAACATCATTGTCGTTATTGGTCTATCTGCTATACTGAAGTCTCTATATGGCTAAAAAAACAAACGGAAAAGTTTATAAAATAATTCATATAGGTCATCCTAAAAACTAAAAGGGACTTATAAAAGAAGGAACACCTAGTCATCTGATTAAGTATATTTATGTTGAAATATTGGAGCATCTTATACTGAAAATATGGAAGATTTCATGGAGGTGAAACTTCTATGAATGCACGAAAACTTATAGCGAAGAAGAAACCTCTCAATATAGGACACCATATAGCTGTCTCATAACTAACTTCCCAATTGTAGTCCATTGAGTAATCTTAATATCATGTATGTATCATAAGTTCTATTCAAAAATGTCATATTCCATGGGCATGACACGAAAGCCAGTGGTTGAATACGAAACTCTCCTCTACATACCCCGTCCCCTCTCAAAGATCTATATATAAGCATCAGGATAAACCTAGATATCCACAAACTCTTCGATTATCATAACAAGTGATAGATACAAAATGTTGCAAACAACGATTGGTTTTTTGTTAATTCTCACTTGCACCACCATTTTCAGTATATTTCCTACAAAAGCCAATGAACTCAGAACCTACATTGTTCATTTACATTCACCTGAAAGCAAAGATTTTTCTCAGCCACATAAGCTTGAGGAATGGTATAACTCGTACTTGTCAAAAATAGCCGCTGGCTCTCACGATAAACCAAAACTGGTTTATGCATACCATCGTGTGATAACAGGATTTGCTGCAAAAATGTCGGTTGAACAAGCAAAGAGGATGGAGAATTTAGGTGGAGTATTAAATGTAAGGCCTGAAAGTAGATACGAGCTGCATACAACTCGTTCACCTCACTTTCTGGGCTTACGCCAAAATACTGGTTTGTGGAAAGATTCAAACTACGGAAGAGGAATCATAATTGGGCTTCTAGACAGCGGAATTACTCCTGGACATCCTTCCTTTAACGATAAAGGAATGTCACCTCCACCAGCAAGATGGAAAGGAAAATGTGAAGTGGCAGGATGTAACAACAAACTGATCGGATTAAGAAACTTTGTTAGCGACGATTCACCACTTGACAAGGCGGGCCATGGGACACACACCTCAAGTACCGCAGCAGGGAATTATGTAGACAATGTGAGTATATTTGGACAAGCAAATGGAACTGCAAGTGGGATGGCGCCGCTTGCACACTTGGCAATGTATAAAGTATGTGCCGTTGTTTGTTCACTTACCGACATCTTAGCGGGCATGGACGCAGCTATCGAAGAAGGTGTCGATGTGCTTTCGATTTCGCTAGGTGGACCTCCCCAAACCTTTTATGATGATACTCTGGCAATAGCTGCCTATACTGCCACAAAGTCGGGGATATTTGTGAGTTGTTCATCGGGTAATGCTGGTCGAAAAAGTGGATCCTTATCGAACCAGGCTCCATGGATACTTACAGTTGGAGCTAGTACCACTGATAGAAAAATAAGGACATCAGTTTATCTCGGAAATAAAAAGATACTTAATGGTCAAGCCTTAAACCAACCAAAGAATTACAAAAGGTTCGGCCCCATGTTTACCCAGCTGAAAAGGGTTATCCATGCTGGACAGGGTCACTCTCCAACGTTGATGTCAAGGGGAAAGTCGTTTTGTGTGATGTAGATGATCTTATTGTGGGAACTTCAATGGGTCGGGCAGTTAAGGAGGCAGGAGGAGCGGCTATGATTCTCGCAAACAACCGCACATTAACTGGCCAGAGTGTAGCAGCCGAATATCAAGTGCTTCCTTCATCACATGTCGGCTACAAAGAAGGAGTTAAGATTAAAAAGTATTTGAAATCCACTTCGTCTCCTGTGGCAACTATCATCCAACATGGAACTGTACTTGGCGTTAAGTCCACTCCAGAGGATAACTCTGTAAGTCCTGGAATAATGAAACCAGACATTATTGGGCCTGGCGTTGACATTCTTGCCACTTGGCTAGTGTCCGTGGATAACAGGACTAGAACCAAATCCTTTGATATGTTACTTGGTACATCAATGTCATGTCCTCATCTCGCTGGAATAGCAGCATGATAGGTGTGAAAACACCCATCATTTTACCACTTAAAACAATTAAAAACGAGACCATAACGTGTATTTTATATCGTAAATGTCGGAATTATGCGTGGTTTGTGTTTTTGTTGTGTTTTAGGACCAAAAGATGAAAAAGGAAGAAAACACGAGCTTTCACGGGCTTTTATCGAAGAAAAACACAAAAGACGAAGTCAAAAGATTAAAAGTGCAAGAAGAACGGAAGTCAAATGCCTATTCTGAAGATTTATCGAAGAAAAAGTCTAAAGACGGAAGTTTAACCAAGTCGAAGAACCAAGTCTACTAAAAGAAGAGAATTAAAAGACGAGTTCATGTTACCATTCGACTAATCCCGAGACAAAGTCGAGAAAGACGAGAAGAGAAGAGAAAGAAGGAAGCAACACACCACATCCCTTCCTACTATAAATAGTCTTTATTTTCTTCATTTTAGAGTTAGTCTTCATTTTTTTCTTTTGTAGTTTTAAATGTTTAGAGAGAGAAAGTGTTTAACTTTCTCTCACTAGGAAAACTTCATCTTTTATTTTCTTTCTTTCTTGTTTTAATCTAATCTTTACATTTTAAAGTTTAATCTTGTTCTAATCTTCATCTTTTTAATCTTTCTTTTTAGTTACGATTTCGTGTTCATCATCCTTTTCACCTTATTTTTCTACACGCCACATAAAGATTTCTACTTTTTATGTTTCTTGATTCGTGTGTTAAAGTTTTACAAGTTTTTTCATTAGTCTAGTATTCGTGGTCACCTTTTTGAGCTTTTATCTTATTTAGTGTTTAGCTTATTCTCTTTTAAGTGTTTTCAAAAGTTTATTTTTTTTAAAAGTTTATTTTATGAATTTTGCTTATTTAGTATTTGATAAGTTTTTCATTCGTAGCTGATTGTGCTCTTCCTAGTATTGAGTTGGTTAAGTTTTCGAAAAAGTGCTTATTCGGGTTTATGGTTATTTTTACTCCATCCGAATATTGTGTTCTTTCCATCGCAATATCATTAGGGTTTCTACATTGCGACAGCACATTCTGACGGCTTATTCCGACAGCTTCATTGCGATCGCAAAAACCTTAGGGTTTCTACATTGCGATCGAGATTGCGATAGCCCCTTATTCCGATCTTGGATTGCGATAGCCCCTGGCATCGTGGATTGCGACGGAATTTAAGGTATATTGCGACGAAACGCTGCCCAAATTTTGACAGCCATATTGCGATACCTTTTACATTGCGACAGCTTTACATTGCGACAACTTCATATTGCGATAGGCAACATTCCGACAACTTAACATTCCGATAGATTACACATTACGATACGTTCCATCGCAATAACTGGTTCATTTTACTTGGTTGATTTCTTTTCGAGTTTATTTCTTTCCCGCCATTTTGTTCGTGGTATTTTATTTTCAAATTTACTTTTTACTAAGTTTTAAATTTGTTTATTCTCTTTAGGTTTTAATTCGTTTTAGTTTAAAATAGATAATTCAGCATTCCCCCTTTTAGTCACCAAAAACGATAATTCCAGCTAAATCCCTTTTTCAATTCGAATCGAGTCGAGACGTTCAAGAACCATATAAAATCTACATATTAAAATGGCGCCGCTGCTGGCTCTTTTCGTAAAGATTAACGGTTTTTTGTGAGAAAATTGGATTTTGGGATCCGTTCTCTTGGGAACGTTATTTTCAACGCATAAAAATTTCAAAAAATCCAAAAAAATTTAAAATTTTCAAAAACTTCAAAAAAAATAAAAAACGAGAAAAAATCAAAAATATTTTGTTGCATTTTCTTTTTAGTGTATGCGTACTCGATCTTCGTCTAATCTTGAGCCCGAGACTCGTGAAGACTTAGAGATGGCCGGTGTGCATAACAATAGCAATCCACCGCACCCCGGTGTGAACAATAATAACCAACCTCAACTCGACCTTCGTACGATGGAGGAGTTATGTCAACCGACAATGAACGGACGTGGAGGACCGATTGCGCCGATGCAAATCACGGCTCCCGAATTTTCGTTGAAGCATCACATGATCCAACAAGTTCAAAACGCTTGTCCATTTCGTGGATTACCGGATGATGATGCCAACAAACACCTCGACAAATTCATTACCGACACTCAAAGCATGAAATTGCCCGGTGTTACCATGGATTCTCTCCGCCTTCATCTATTTCCACATACTTTATCCCACCATACCGAAAAATAGTTTGATCGCCTCCCTAAAAATTCAATTCACACATGGGACGAGATGACTCAAAGATTTTTGTCGCGCTACTTTCCACCATCCATGGTAACGAGCCTTCGTAATCAAACTAGTGGTTTTACGCAAGAGCCCGACGAATCTTTTTTCGATGCTTGGGAAAGTTACAATGTTTTGATCGATCGTTGTCCAAACCATAACATGCTCCCCGTCACTTTAATAGATACTTTCTACAACGGTTTGACTTTTCGTGATCGCGATACGATTAATGCCGCCGCCGGTGGTACGTTTATGAAAAGAAGACCCGAGGAGTGTAGAGAGCTTATAGAGAACATGACCACTCATCAAAAAAATTAGGATTCATCCGCATCCTCAAGAAATAATCCGAGGGTCAATGCTTCTTCTATTTCCTCCAACCCCGAGTTGACCGAACTCACCCGCCAACTAGCCGAAATGAGCAAAAATTTCCAACTCATGGCTATGAACCAATATCAACAAGTTAAAGTTGTTGCACTTTCTTCTGAGACGTGCGGCGGTCCGCATTCATAAACTGATTGTCCTTTTACTCATGACAATCCGAAAAACGTGTATGCGGCTAACGGTAACTATTCCACGGACGGCTATCAGGCCCGACCTCAAGGTAATCGTAATTTGATTAGTTACCGTTTCGACAACTTTCTTTCACCCGGTTTTTCTCCTCAAAACCCAAACCCAAACAACTTTAATAGAAGCAATTCAAACCAACCTCGCGCTTCTATTCCATACCCACCACCCGCTCACCAAGCTCTACCTCTCACTTCACCTACTCCATTGACTCAAGAGGTCGAATCCTACATGAGGACCAATGCAGAGGTGGTTAAGAATCTTCAAAGCCAAATCATTAACTTGAAAAGTGATATCACTAAACAAGAGAATGATATTCGAACCGAGCTTAGGAATGATATGAGAACCTCGTTAAGCAATCAAAAGAATGATTTGAGGGATATGATGGCTAGTTTCTTCCAAACTAACCAACCCTCTCCCTCTGCTTCGGGTTCTCTTCCTTCAAATACTGTGACTAATCCTAGGGCCAATGTGAGTGTTATTACTACAAGAAGTGGGAATACCCATGAGGGACCTTCCATCTCTTCGCCAATAAAGGAGAGACAAGGCCCGAAGGTCATAATGAGTAATCCTACTCTCCCTTCGGTGACTCCTCCCTCACCTACTTATTGTGACATTCCTCCATTGAGTAACCCTTCAATTCCCCCATCTCCCCTTTCATGTCTACACCTTCCCCTTCGGTTCCTACACCGATTCCTTCCATCCCCACCCCTCCACCAAAGTTTATTCCAGAAGCGAGTCCTTCTCCTTCTAAACCTTCAGCATCTAAGCCTAACATTCCTTACCGTTCTCGGTTGGACAAGGCTAAATTACTTACCAAGGATGACGTTCAAGTCTCCAACTTTTTGAAAATGATTTCTGGAGTGAACGTCATCATTAGCCTTGTCAAAGATCTTGCCCAAATGCCCAAATTCTTTAAGATGTTTAAAGATTTGCTTAATAAGAAGGAAAAGTTGGTTGAGCTTGTTAATACCCATTTAAATGAGAATTGTTCCGCGATTCTCCTCAAAGAGCTTCCCGAAAATCTAGGAGATCCCGGCCGATTCGTGTTACCTTGCTCATTCCATCAAATCGAAGATTGTATGGCATTAGCGGATCTTGGGGCTAGTATCAATTTAATGCCGTTAAGTGTTTGGAAAAGTTTATCCCTCCCCGATCTTATACCCACCCGTATGACCCTTGAGCTAGCGAATCGAACTCTCGCATACCCCATTGGTATCGCTGAGGACGTTTTTGTTCAAGTTGGTACATTCACTTTTTTGGTTGACTTTTATGTTGTTGATTATGAAATGGATCCTCGTATTCTGTTAATACTTGGACGCCCATTCTTACGAACCGGAAAAGCTTTAGTCGATGTAGCCGAGGGAGAACAAATTCTTCGGGTTGGAAACGACGCACAAGTTTTTAAAATGGGGAAGCTTACAAAAAAATCGAATGGAAGAGAATCCGCGAACATGATTGATGTGCTTCAAGACGATCTTGTTCCAACTCCATTGGAAACTCCAAAGCTCGATGTAAATGATTTTGTCGTTTACAACAATCCTCTTTTCGAGCCTCTTTATTATAATCCACTTTTCCAAGAAAATATGGACGATTCTGACGATCCTCTTCCCCTTTTGGATGCTCCACCAATCTATGACCCTCCACCAATATTGGATGAATTTGATGATGTTGACACTCTCTCAAGTGATTCTTCACATGATGTGTCTTCTCCTAATGATTATGCTACTTTAGAGGATTACTCATTTGAGGAAGATTTCGACACCTTTCTCAATACATACTTCCCCAATGAGCATGAGTCTCCTCCTTTGGACTTTGATTATGGTATTTATCCTCCTTTGGATATTAAGAAACCCGTTTCAAAGGAGAAGAAACCGGACGACACCGACATCCGCAGTACTTATGTTTTGACACCTCTCTACCCACCTGCTGAGTATGAGATTGTGCGATTTATGAGCGGATCTTCTTCATGTTCTACTGAGCCTGAGTCTTATTTTCCCCTAAAAGAAAAGGCGTTCGACCCGGGTATCACGATTTTTAAGCCATCTCAGTATCCATCTGATGAAACAAAAGGAAAAACTTTGGAATCTTCCGAGCTATGCTTTCACTTCATCATACCTTCTACCCCCATGCTCCACTTTTGCTTAAGGGAACCTCACCTACTCTTCTTTGGCTTGTGCTCTTTATGTAACACCCCCAAATTTATACAACTCAATACAGCGGAAGACTCGTTGGTGTTACGGGATAGCACATTACTCACATCATAGACAACGCATAAAAATCGCGTCGTTTAATAATAAATCATTTCCATTCATAAATATCAAAGTTACATCGGTCCCAAGTCATTTCATTTCATACAAAGTTTTACAAAATATTTGAATGGAAAATATTGTTTAAGTGCGGGCCATGGATTCTTGTCGTCTTCCCGAGAATTACCTTCAAGTACCTGAGATAAAACATGTTAAAAGAAAAGGTCAGCGATAACGCCGAGTGAATTCATAGAGTTTAATAAATTACATCAATATAACTTTGGTATAAAATTATTACCAAAAATCGTTTTGTACAAATCTTTGTAATAGGCCTTAAAATAGCCAAAATCATTTTATACAAATCTTTATCGAGAATCATAATATAGGCATTCGCCTTAAAAATCATTATACGAATCATTGTCGTTAAAAACACCATACAATACGTTTTGCAACGTTGTATAGATTAAATAAAAATAATTATACGAGCCAATGTCGTAAAAATGTCATACAATACGTCTTACGACGTTGTATGAAAATAAAACCGTTATACGAATATGGTTATGGAAACCAAAACACAAACATAATATCAATAGTATGACCCTGTATTGCTAGTCAGGCAATACATCATAATTCGGAGCGTCTAGTAGTATTTCGTTAGTTTTGGATTATTATAAGCCGCATGACATTGTTACCTTACTAAACCAACAACGGGTAGCTAACCCGATACAAATTTTGCCCATCTAAAGTAGCGTGTCGTCACAAAGGTCATGCTATGGAAATCTTCTCATACATAAATTCGCTTACCAATCAATGTGGCACGATGGGGATCAACCGTCAAGGCGGGAACTGGGGTGATCGTCCCCAAATAGTACTATTAAATGCATAAGCCTCTACCAAATCCCGGTAGTTCACAATGCATGCTAATGGGACTTTTAGTGACATAACCTAACTTTAATAATCCATTTAATTTCATCTATCGGGTCCTTTAATCATTCATAGGGTCATACAATCGAGTCATTCAATCATTCGGGTCCAAATCAATAAACAAGCAATCGGGACAAATGGTGTCCTATTTTTATAAAAACTAACATGTTATCTCCCTCGCGGGTTTATAAAACATTTATAAAACATTTAAAAGAGTGCGAGGCTATGAACTCACGTTGATTTGGGAAGGCGGGTTGTCGGCAATTCGGACGTACGGTACGTGCTTCAATCACGGAAACCTAGACAAATAATACTCGTCTTAGACTCATGTCCAATGACTTTATAAAAATAACAATTATGTATACATATGATGATTATATATATATGATGATCAAGTGGGTTTACATATTTTCGTTTACTCATTTTTAGTGTTATATGTCGATAACTTTTATACTAGCTTACTAGTTTTACCCATTTACGTGTTTTAAGTCCAATAAACTTATTATAAGTTCTTTAACTTGTTTTAATCCTTGTTATACTTATTTTATCAGTATGTATACTTTCCATGTTGGGCCCAAATGGGTTAAGCCCAATAAGTTCTTTTTACAAGTTTTTATCTTATTTATTCCAATTATTAGTCCAATATGTTTACTTAACTCGTTAATGTCCGTATGCCCTAAAGTTCGGGTTTTATCGGTTTTTACTTGTTATACATGTCTATATATCAGTATATAAGTTTTATAAAGTTTTCATTAGACGGGTCCAACCATCTAAGTTTTATTTAACAAAAACGTTAATTTTACGGCAATAGCCGTAAAAGTCGTAAAAATCATGTTTATAGTTTTATATCTTATAAAACATAACAAGTTACCATTTTTATAAAATGTACACTTATTTAACCTTTTACATACTTATATAAATAAAATCCATAAGTTAGTGGGTTTTAATTTATATTTTATACTATTAAATTTTTGAGTGCTTATATAATAGTATTATTCTTTAATTTCCAAAAATCTGATTTTTATCTTTACTTTCACCAAAACTGCCATATCTTGAGTTCTATATGGAGATAGAAGCTCAAATTTTTATCACATAAACTACATGATATGTGCTACATTTAACTCTACTATAGCTACTGTTGAATCATCTTCTAAATATTTTCTAAAAATCGTCCAAAACAGTGAACTCAGATTTATACCTTAAACTTGTTTTGATCATATCTCACTCATTACTTTGATTCCATTGCATGGCCAACTCTCACATGTGTACAAGACTCATAGCTTACTGTAAATGGATTCTACTTCATCATTTTATCAGTTTACCATATGGTTCTTTACTGTTTTATACAGCCATCAAATTTAACCAAGATTTTAACCTTGTTTCATATGGTTTTTCACCTTTTTAATCATGTTTATCAACAACAAATCCCCACATAACATTTTTATCATCATATAATCATCATATACATATACAATAGGAAATAAAATACATGTTTACATAATCAAAATAACAAGAAGATGAGGAGGACAATCTTTATACCACCATGATGATGTAGGTTGATCAAAACATGGATTTTTGATGGAGAAACTTGTGGATATCCATGACCATCTTCAAGACCACCATGCTCCATGAACTCCTTGTGGAAAATCAGCCCTACTACTCCATGAAAACTCCTCCTTGGATGTTATAAGCACCACTAATCAATAGGGTTTCAAAGTGGCTTCAACATATGTGTAAATAACACATGACTTTGTGGTGGATTCAAGATCAAATTGGGTGTTTTTGTGGTGGATATGGACGGCAAAAAATGGAGTCAAGAGAGAGAGAGAAAGTTTGTAGCTTGTTTGCATGAGAGGAAATGAGAAGAGTGGTAATGGTTAATGGTTTTGGTGTAAGCCTTAGCTTACATTGTAAGCAAAGGACATGTGTAGCTAGTTTAAGTGAAAACTTGACACCAAGTTGTCTTGGTGGAGTGTTGTAGCCGGTTTTGATGGGGGTGGGACAAGTGTCCCACTTGTCTCATCCCCATTTATTTACGGGTACTCCTCGATTCTAGTTTCCTCGATTTGCGTGCCCTCGGGTCGTTTCACGAAAGACGTTTTTATAAATTATGAATCAACGTCACAAAACGAATCCAATAAAAATTGTCTCATCAAAAACGGAGTTCGAAAACGTAAATACGTAATCCTAGGGTTTCAGGTTTAGTCGTAAAGGACGTTAAAATAAAATCGTAAGTCCTAATCTCTTTTCGTAAATTTGTGAGTTTATGAACCAACACAAATTTAAAACTCCAAAATAATATTTACGGATAAATTTATTTTCTGAAATGTCGGACTGCCACCAAAACGGTGTATGTAAACGTAAGCACGTAACGTTGAATCCTCCGGTTTAAACGTAGTCGACGCTACTTCAAGACGTAAATCCAAATTTCTTCCCAAAAATATGTGAGTTCATACTGTAACATCAAAATAATGTTTTCAAGTAAATACTGAGAATAAAATATCGACCATAAATTGACGGATTGTCACAGCATTTACCCCTAAACAGGATCTTTGTCCTCAAAGATCATCTTACCTTACTACTCGCTTCTTATAGAGTTAAAGCCATGTGGTTATTTCCTCCACATTCGGTCTTTTCTCACAAGTGCAATTCATTACAATACGCGAGTTCTACCAAACATAACTACGGAAATAAGATCAGGCTTAATGTTGACTTACTTTCTCTATCCATGATGTTCATGGGTTTTTGATGAATGCAACTTTTCGCCGATCTAAGCTTTATTAAGAATAATCAGAATTTCACTTGATAGATATTCCATCAAGTTCGATTTACGAAACATAATTCACGCGGTTCTTGAAGTCCTAGGGTAGATCCAGCTTATATGCCTTTCGATCCCAACTTTTATATCATTTCAATGGTCCCATACAACGGGGACTTATATCCCATGATTTGTCAGATCATGAATTCATTTTTCTAAGGTTAAAAATTGTGGCATAACTTCGCTACCCATTTGGCACTTCAAGATCTACTTTTCATATTCACATATCCTCTTGCCCACTATCGGCAGTCAATAATCAATTCCTAATCTCAGCAATCATTTCAGATCTCGCGGGTCGGGTATTTTGCAAGGTTAGGTTCGCTATCATAGGAAACCTTAAACCTAAGAGACATGTCCAACTCACAATGGGTGTAGGTCGGATGTCTTTATCTCAACTCTTGCTTACAGATGCTCTAAGATTTAGATCCTAACAAGATTCGATCTCAATCCTAATACGATGATTATCAATGATAATCCTTCCAAAGGAAAGCGATTATACGGTCTATTACCAAAGGTCAATCATTCAAACATAAAACAACACTTATATTACTTTGTATCGTTACTTTACCTCGTCCCTTCGATTTGGGGTGGTACATAGTATTCTCATCAAGGTTCGTTCTCAATGATTTCTGAGCAAATCTCTAGAAATTCGATGCGAAGCGAGGATCTTGATATAGATGTTCGATACAGGCACACTATGTTTACATAACTCTTTTGCATTTATCATTAACGAGAATGATATTAGCAGATTTGGTCAGTCTGTCGACGATGACCCAAATCGAATCAAATTCAGATGATGACCTTTGCAATAGCTAGACGTTTACTAATGTATGAGGCGATGTCTGCCTGCATAATTGCCATTAGTACAACTTCTTCAGACAAAGATACTTTTAGTCAAAAATAACATACATATAATACTTATACTTACAAATTCCAACATAACTATATCTTACAATCCTCTATTTTTAGGCAACCACGAGTGGCCTTTTATAAATTTAACGCCATCGGCTTCTCAATCTTAATGATTCATATTAGTCGTGAATCCCTTTTTATTATCTATATTATCCTTTTTACAAACATTGTTTATTTTTATATCGTTCGGCAATTTATTTTGCACCTTCATTATTAAGGAACATGTCCTAACTGGTTCTTTATCTTTTATACATAATGCGTCGGTATCTATATTCACTTCTCATGATGATATAATTATCATGTCCACAATTCACTCAGATATTCTTTCTATATTATGCGTCAGTAATTACATTCACCTTTCTTCATATTTTCTAAGTGTCTTCTCCTAATGATTATGCTACTTTAGAGGATTACTCATTTGAGGAAGATTTCGACACCTTTCTCAATACATACTTCCCCAATGAGCATGAGTCTCCTCCTTTGGACTTTGATTATGGTCTTTATCCTCCTTTGGATATTAAGAAACCCGTTTCAAAGGAGAAGAAACCGGACGACACCGACATCCGCAGTACTTATGTTTTGACACCTCTCTACCCACCTGCTGAGTATGAGATTGTGCGATTTATGAGCGGATCTTCTTCACGTTCTACTGAGCCTGAGTCTTATTTTCCCCTAAAAGAAAAGGCGTTCGACCCGGGTATCACGATTTTTAAGCCATCTCAGTATCCATCTGATGAAACAAAAGGAAAAACTTTGGAATCTTCCGAGCTATGCTTTCACTTCATCATACCTTCTACCCCCATGCTCCACTTTTGCTTAAGGGAACCTCGCCTACTCTTCTTTGGCTTGTGCTCTTTATGTAACACCCCCAAATTTATACAACTCAATACAACGGAAGACTCGTTGGTGTTACGGGATAGCACATTACTCACATCATAGACAACGCATAAAAATCGCGTCGTTTAATAATAAATCATTTCCATTCATAAATATCAAAGTTACATCGGTCCCAAGTCATTTCATTTCATACAAAGTTTTACAAAATATTTGAATGGAAAATATTGTTTAAGTGCGGGCCATGAATTCTTGTCGTCTTCCCGAGAATTACCTTCAAGTACCTGAGATAAAACATGTTAAAAGAAAAGGTCAGCGATAACGCCGAGTGAATTCATAGAGTTTAATAAATTACATCAATATAACTTTGGTATAAAATTATTACCAAAAATCGTTTTGTACAAATCTTTGTAATAGGCCTTAAAATAGCCAAAATCATTTTATACAAATCTTTATCGAGAATCATAATATAGGCATTCGCCTTAAAAATCATTATACGAATCATTCTCGTTAAAAACACCATACAATACGTTTTGCAACGTTGTATAGATTAAATAAAAATCATTATACGAGCCAATGTCGTAAAAATGTCATACAATACGTCTTACGACGTTGTATGAAAATAAAACCGTTATACGAATATGGTTATGGAAACCAAAACACAAACATAATATCAATAGTATGACCCTGTATTGCTAGTCAGGCAATACATCGTAATTCGGAGCGTCTAGTAGTATTTCGTTAGTTTTGGATTATTATAAGCCGCATGACATTGTTACCTTACTAAACCAACAACGGGTAGCTAACCCGATACAAATTTTGCCCATCTAAAGTAGCGTGTCGTCACAAAGGTCACGCTATGGAAATCTTCTCATACATAAATTCGCTTACCAATCAATGTGGCACGATGGGGATCAACCGTCAAGGCGCGAACTAGGGTGATCGTCCCCAAATAGTACTATTAAATGCATAAGCGTCTACCAAATCCCGGTAGTTCACAATTCATGCTAATGGGACTTTTAGTGACATAACATAACTTTAATAATCCATTTAATTTCATCTATCGGGTCCTTTAATCATTCATAGGGTCATACAATCGAGTCATTCAATCATTCGGGTCCAAATCAATAAACAAGCAATCGGGACAAATGGTGTCCTATTTTTATAAAAACTAACATGTTATCTCCCTCGCGGGTTTATAAAACATTTATAAAACATTTAAAAGAGTGCGAGGCTATGAACTCACGTTGATGTGGGAAGGCGGGTTGTCGGCAATTCGGACGTACGTTACGTGCTTCAATCACGGAAACCTAGACAAATAATACTCGTCTTAGACTCATGTCCAATGACTTTATAAAAATAACAATTATGTATACATATGATGATTATATATATATGATGATCAAGTGGGTTTACATATTCTCGTTTACTCATTTTTAGTGTTATATGTCGATAACTTTTATACTAGCTTACTAGTTTTACCCATTTACGTGTTTTAAGTCCAATAAACTTATTATAAGTTCTTTAACTTGTTTTAATCCTTGTTATACTTATTTTATCAGTATGTATACTTTCCATGTTGGGCCCAAATGGGTTAAGCCCAATAAGTTCTTTTTACAAGTTTTTATCTTATTTATTCCAATTATTAGTCCAATATGTTTACTTAGCTCGTTAATGTCCGTATGCCCTAAAGTTCGGGTTTTATCGGTTTTTACTTGTTATACATGTCTATATATCAGTATATAAGTTTTATAAAGTTTTCATTAGAGGGGTCCAACCATCTAAGTTTTATTTAACAAAAACGTTAATTTTACGGCAATAGCCGTAAAAGTCGTAAAAATCATGTTTATAGTTTTATATCTTATAAAACATAACAAGTTACCATTTTTATAAAATGTAAACTTATTTAACCTTTTACATACTTATATAAATAAAATCCATAAGTTAGTGGGTTTTATTTTATATTTTATACTATTAAATTTTTGAGTGCTTATATAGTAGTATTATTCTTTAATTTCCAAAAATCTGATTTTTATCTTTACTTTCACCAAAACTGCCATATCTTGAGTTCTATATGGAGATAGAAGCTCACATTTTTATCACATAAACTACATGATATGTGCTACATTTAACTCTACTATAGCTACTGTTGAATCATCTTCTAAATATTTTCTAAAAATCGTCCAAAACAGTGAACTCAGATTTATACCTTAAACTTGTTTTGATCATATCTCACTCATTACTTTGATTCCATTGCATGGCCAACTCTCACATGTGTACAAGACTCATAGCTTACTGTAAATGGATTCTACTTCATCATTTTATCAGTTTACCATATGGTTCTTTACTGTTTTATACAGCCATCAAATTTAACCAAGATTTTAACCTTGTTTCATATGGTTTTTCACCTTTTTAATCATGTTTATCAACAACAAATCCCCACATAACATTTTTATCATCATATAATCATCATATACATATACAATAGGAAATAAAATACATGTTTACATAATCAAAATAACAAGAAGATGAGGAGGACAATCTTTATACCACCATGATGATGTAGGTTGATCAAAACATGGATTTTTGATGGAGAAACTTGTGGATATCCATGACCATCTTCAAGACAACCATGCTCCATGAACTCCTTGTGGAAAATCAGCCCTACTACTCCATGAAAAATCCTCCTTGGATGTTATAAGCACCACTAATCAATAGGGTTTCAAAGTGGCTTCAACATATGTGTAAATAACACATGACTTTGTGGTGGATTCAAGATCAAATTGGGTGTTTTTGTGGTGGATATGGACGGCAAAAAATGGAGTCAAGAGAGAGAGAGAAAGTTTGTAGCTTGTTTGCATGAGAGGAAATGAGAAGAGTGGTAATGGTTAATGGTTTTGGTGTAAGCCTTAGCTTACATTGTAAGCAAAGGACATGTGTAGCTAGTTTAAGTGAAAACTTGACACCAAGTTGTCTTGGTGGAGTGTTGTAGCCGGTTTTGATGGGGGTGGGACAAGTGTCCCACTTGTCTCATCCCCATTTATTTACGGGTACTCCTCGATTCTAGTTTCCTCGATTTGCGTGCCCTCGGGTCGTTTCACGAAAGACGTTTTTATAAATTATGAATCAACATCACAAAACGAATCCAATAAAAATTGTCTCATCAAAAACGGAGTTCGAAAACGTAAATACGTAATCCTAGGGTTTTCGGTTTAGTCGTAAAGGACGTTAAAATAAATTCGTAAGTCCTAATCTCTTCTCGTAAATTTGTGAGTTTATGAACCAACACAAATTTAAAACTCCAAAATAATATTTACGGATAAATTTATTTTCTGAAATGTCGGACTGCCACCAAAACGGTGTATGTAAACGTAAGCACGTAACGTTGAATCCTCCGGTTTAAACGTAGTCGACGCTACTTCAAGACGTAAATCCAAATTTCTTCCCAAAAATATGTGAGTTCATATTGTAACATCAAAATAATGTTTTCAAGTAAATACTGAGAATAAAATATCGACCATAAATTGACGGATTGTCACAGCATTTACCCCTAAACAGGATCTTTGTCCTCAAAGATCATCTTACCTTACTACTCGCTTCTTATAGAGTTAAAGCCATGTGGTTATTTCCTCCACATTCGGTCTTTTCTCACAAGTGCAATTCATTACAATACGCGAGTTATACCAAACATAACTACGGAAATAAGATCAGGCTTAATGTTGACTTACTTTCTCTATCCATGATGTTCATGGGTTTTTGATGAATGCAACTTTTCGCCGATCTAAGCTTTATTAAGAATAATCAGAATTTCACTTGATAGATATTCCATCAAGTTCGATTTACGAAACATAATTCACGCGGTTCTTGAAGTCCTAGGGTAGATCCAGCTTATATGCCTTTCGATCCCAACTTTTATATCATTTCAATGGTCCCATACAACGGGGACTTATATCCCATGATTTGTCAGATCATGAATTCATTTTTCCAAGGTTAAAAATTGTGGCATAACTTCGCTACCCATTTGGCACTTCAAGATCTACTTTTCATATTCACATATCCTCTTGCCCACTATCGGCAGTCAATAATCAATTCCTAATCTCAACAATCATTTCAGATCTCGCGGGTCGGGTATTTTGCAAGGTTAGGTTCGCTATCATAGGAAACCTTAAACCTAAGAGACATGTCCAACTCACAATGGGTGTAGGTCGGATGTCTTTATCTCAACTCTTGCTTACAGATGCTCTAAGATTTAGATCCTAACAAGATTCGATCTCAATCCTAATACGATGATTATCAATGATAATCCTTCCAAAGGAAAGCGATTATACGGTCTATTACCAAAGGTCAATCATTCAAACATAAAACAGCACTTATATTACTTTGTATCGTTACTTTACCTCGTCCCTTCGATTTGGGGGGGTACATAGTATTCTCATCAAGGTTCGTTCTCAATGATTTCTGAGCAAATCTCTAGAAATTCGATGCGAAGCGAGGATCTTGATATAGATGTTCGATACAGGCACACTATGTTTACATAACTCTTTTGCATTTATCATTAACGAGAATGATATTAGCAGATTTGGTCAGTCTGTCGACGATGACCCAAATCGAATCAAATTCAGATGATGACCTTTGCAATAGCTAGACGTTTACTAATGTATAAGGCGATGTCTGCCTGCATAATTGCCATTAGTACAACTTCTTCAGACAAAGATACTTTTAGTCAAAAATGACATACATATAATACTTATACTTACAAATTCCAACATAACTATATCTCACAATCCTCTATTTTTAGGCAACCACGAGTGGCCTTTTATAAATTTAACGCCATCGGCTTCTCAATCTTAATGATTCATATTAGTCGTGAATCCCTTTTTATTATCTATATTATCCTTTTTACAAACATTGTTTATTTTTATATCGTTCGGCAATTTATTTTGCACCTTCATTATTAAGGAACATGTCCTAACTGGTTCTTTATCTTTTATACATAATGAGTCGGTATCTATATTCACTTCTCATGATGATATAATTATCATGTCCACAATTCACTCAGATATTCTTTCTATATTATGCGTCAGTAATTACATTCACCTTTCTTCATATTTTCTAAGTGTCTTCTCCTAATGATTATGCTACTTTAGAGGATTACTCATTTGAGGAAGATTTCGACACCTTTCTCAATACATACTTCCCCAATGAGCATGAGTCTCCTCCTTTGGACTTTGATTATGGTCTTTATCCTCCTTTGGATATTAAGAAACCCGTTTCAAAGGAGAAGAAACCGGATGACACCGACATCCGCAGTACTTATGTTTTGACACCTCTCTACCCACCTGCTGAGTATGAGATTGTGCGATTTATGAGCGGATCTTCTTCACGTTCTACTGAGCCTGAGTCTTATTTTCCCCTAAAATAAAAGGCGTTCGACCCGGGTATCACGATTTTTAAGCCATCTCAGTATCCATCTGATGAAACAAAAGGAAAAACTTTGGAATCTTCCGAGCTATGCTTTCACTTCATCATACCTTCTACCCCCATGCTCCACTTTTGCTTAAGGGAACCTCGCCTACTCTTCTTTGGCTTGTGCTCTTTATGTAACACCCCCAAATTTATACAACTCAATACAGCGGAAGACTCGTTGGTGTTACGGGATAGCACATTACTCACATCATAGACAACACATAAAAATCGCGTCGTTTAATAATAAATCATTTCCATTCATAAATATCAAAGTTACATCGGTCCCAAGTCATTTCATTTCATACAAAGTTTTACAAAATATTTGAATGGAAAATATTGTTTAAGTGCGGGCCATTAATTCTTGTCGTCTTCCCGAGAATTACCTTCAAGTACCTGAGATAAAACATGTTAAAAGAAAAGGTCAGCGATAACGCCGAGTGAATTCATAGAGTTTAATAAATTACATCAATATAACTTTGGTATAAAATTATTACCAAAAATCGTTTTGTACAAATCTTTGTAATAGGCCTTAAAATTGCCAAAATCATTTTATACAAATCTTTATCGAGAATCATAATATAGGCATTCGCCTTAAAAATCATTATACGAATCATTGTCGTTAAAAACACCATACAATACGTTTTGCAACGTTGTATAGATTAAATAAAAATCATTATACGAGCCAATGTCGTAAAAATGTCATACAATACGTCTTACGACGTTGTATGAAAATAAAACCGTTATACGAATATGGTTATGGAAACCAAAACACAAACATAATATCAATAGTATGACCCTGTATTGCTAGTCAGGCAATACATCGTAATTCGGAGCGTCTAGTAGTATTTCGTTAGTTTTGGATTATTATAAGCCGCATGACATTGTTACCTTACTAAACCAACAACGGGTAGCTAACCCGATACAAATTTTGCCCATCTAAAGTAGCGTGTCGTCACAAAGGTTACGCTATGGAAATCTTCTCATACATAAATTCGCTTACCAATCAATGTGGCACGACGGGGATCAACCGTCAAGGCGCGAACTGGGGTGATCGTCCCCAAATAGTACTATTAAATGCATAAGCGTCTACCAAATCCTGGTAGTTCACAATTCATGCTAATGGGACTTTTAGTGACATAACCTAACTTTAATAATCCATTTAGTTTCATCTATCGGGTCCTTTAATCATTCATAGGGTCATACAATCGAGTCATTCAATCATTCGGGTCCAAATCAATAAACAAGCAATCGGGACAAATGGTGTCCTATTTTTATAAAAACTAACATGTTATCTCCCTCGCGGGTTTATAAAACATTTATAAAACATTTAAAAGAGTGCGAGGCTATGAACTCACGTTGATGTGGGAAGGCGGGTTGTCGGCAATTTGGACGTACGTTACGTGCTTCAATCACGGAAACCTAGACAAATAATACTCGTCTTAGACTCATGTCCAATGACTTTATAAAAATAACAATTATGTATACATATGATGATTATATATATATGATGATCAAGTGGGTTTACATATTCTCGTTTACTCATTTTTAGTGTTATATGTCGATAACTTTTATACTAGCTTACTAGTTTTACCCATTTACGTGTTTTAAGTCCAATAAACTTATTATAAGTTCATTAACTTGTTTTAATCCTTGTTATACTTATTTTATCAGTATGTATACTTTCCATGTTGGGCCCAAATGGGTTAAGCCCAATAAGTTCTTTTTACAAGTTTTTATCTTATTTATTCCAATTATTAGTCCAATATGTTTACTTAGCTCGTTAATGTCCGTATGCCCTAAAGTTCGGGTTTTATCGGTTTTTACTTGTTATACATGTCTATATATCAGTATATAAGTTTTATAAAGTTTTCATTAGACGGGTCCAACCATCTAAGTTTTATTTAACAAAAACGTTAATTTTACGGCAATAGCCGAAAAAGTCGTAAAAATCATGTTTATAGTTTTATATCTTATAAAAGATAACATGTTACCATTTTTATAAAATGTACACTTATTTAACCTTTTACATACTTATATAAATAAAATCCATAAGTTAGTGGGTTTTAATTTATATTTTATACTATTAAATTTTTGAGTGCTTATATAATAGTATTATTCTTTAATTTCCAAAAATCTGATTTTTATCTTTACTTTCACCAAAACTGCCATATCTTGAGTTCTATATGGAGATAGAAGCTCAAATTTTTATCACATAAACTACATGATATGTGCTACATTTAACTCTTATATAGCTACTGTTGAATCATCTTCTAAATATTTTCTAAAAATTGTCCAAAACAGTGAACTCAGATTTATACCTTAAACTTGTTTTGATCATATCTCACTCATTACTTTGATTCCATTGCATGGCCAACTCTCACATGTGTACAAGACTCATAGCTTACTGTAAATGGATTCTACTTCATCATTTTATCAGTTTACCATATGGTTCTTTACTGTTTTATACAGCCATCAAATTTAACCAAGATTTTAACCTTGTTTCATATGGTTTTTCACCTTTTTAATCATGTTTATCAACAACAAATCCCCACATAATATTTTTATCATCATATAATCATCATATACATATACAATAGGAAATAAAATACATGTTTAAATAATCAAAATAACAAGAAGATGAGGAGGACAATCTTTATACCACCATGATGATGTAGGTTGATCAAAACATTGATTTTTGATAGAGAAACTTGTGGATATCCATGACCATCTTCAAGACCACCATGCTCCATGAACTCCTTGTGGAAAATCAGCCCTACTACTCCATGAAAACTCCTCCTTGGATGTTATAAGCACCACTAATCAATAGGGTTTCAAAGTGGCTTCAACATATGTGTAAATAACACATGACTTTGTGGTGGATTCAAGATCAAATTGGGTGTTTTTGTGGTGGATATGGACGGCTAAAAATGGAGTCAAGAGAGAGAGAGAAAGTTTGTAGCTTGTTTGCATGAGAGGAAATGAGAAGAGTGGTAATGGTTAATGGTTTTGGTGTAAGCCTTAGCTTACATTGTAAGCAAAGGACATGTCTAGCTAGTTTAAGTGAAAACTTGACACCAAGTTGTCTTGGTGGAGTGTTGTAGCCGGTTTTGATGGGGGTGGGACAAGTGTCCCACTTGTCTCATCCCCATTTATTTATGGGTACTCCTCGATTCTAGTTTCCTCGATTTGCGTGCCCTCGGGTCGTTTCACGAAATATGTTTTTATAAATTATGAATCAACGTCACAAAACGAATCCAATAAAAATTGTCTCATCAAAAACGGAGTTCGAAAATGTAAATACGTAATCCTAGGGTTTCCGGTTTAGTCGTAAAGGACGTTAAAATAAAATCGTAAGTCCTAATCTCTTCTCGTAAATTTGTGAGTTTATGAACCAACACAAATTTAAAACTCCAAAATAATATTTACGGATAAATTTATTTTCTGAAACGTCGGACTGCCACCAAAACGGTGTATGTAAACGTAAGCACGTAACGTGGAATCCTCCGGTTTAAACGTAGTCGACGCTACTTCAAGACGTAAATCCAAATTTCTTCCCAAAAATATGTGAGTTCATATTGTAACATCAAAATAATGTTTTCAAATAAATACTGAGAATAAAATATCGACCATAAATTGACGGATTGTCACAGCATTTACCCCTAAACAGGATCTTTGTCCTCAAAGATCATCTTACCTTACTACTCGCTTCTTATAGAGTTAAAGCCATGTGGGTATTTCCTCCACATTCGGTCTTTTCTCACAAGTGCAATTCATTCCAATACGCGAGTTCTACCAAACATAACTACGGAAATAAGATCAGGCTTAATTTTGACTTACTTTCTCTATCCATGATGTTCATGGGTTTTTGATGAATGCAACTTTTCGCCGATCTAAGCTTTATTAAGAATAATCAGAATTTCACTTGATAGATATTCCATCAAGTTCGATTTACGAAACATAATTCACGCGGTTCTTGAAGTCCTAGGGTAGATCCATCTTATATGCCTTTCAATCCCAACTTTTATATCATTTCAATGGTCCCATACAACGGGGACTTATATCCCATGATTTGTCAGATCATGAATTCATTTTTCCAAGGTTAAAAATTGTGGCATAACTTCGCTACCCATTTGGCACTTCAAGATCTACTTTTCATATTCACATATCCTCTTGCCCACTATCGGCAGTCAATAATCAATTCCTAATCTCAGCAATCATTTCAGATCTCGCGGGTCGGGTATTTTGCAAGGTTAGGTTCGCTATCATAGGAAACCTTAAACCTAAGAGACATGTCCAACTCACAATGGGTGTAGGTCGGATGTCTTTATCTCAACTCTTGCTTACAGATGCTCTAAGATTTAGATCCTAACAAGATTCGATCTCAATCCTAATACGATGATTATCAATGATAATCCTTCCAAAGGAAAGCGATTATACGGTCTATTACCAAAGGTCAATCATTCAAACATAAAACAACACTTATATTACTTTGTATCGTTACTTTACCTCGTCCCTTCGATTTGGGGTGGTACATAGTATTCTCGTCAAGGTTCGTTCTCAATGATTTCTGAGCAAATCTCTAGAAATTCGATGCGAAGCGAGGATCTTGATATAGATGTTCGATACAGGCACACTATGTTTACATAACTCTTTTGCATTTATCATTAACGAGAATGATATTAGCAGATTTGGTCAGTCTGCTGACGATGACCCAAATCGAATCAAATTCAGATGATGACCTTTGCAATAGCTAGAAGTTTACTAATGTATGAGGCGATGTCTGCCTGCATAATTGCCATTAGTACAACTTCTTCACACAAAGATACTTTTAGTCAAAAATGACATACATATAATACTTATACTTACAAATTCCAACATAACTATATCTCACAATCCTCTATTTTTAGGCAACCACGAGTGGCCTTTTATAAATTTAACGCCATCGGCTTCTCAATCTTAATGATTCATATTAGTCGTGAATCCCTTTTTATTATCTATATTATCCTTTTTACAAACATTGTTTATTTTTATATCGTTCGGCAATTTATTTTGCACCTTCATTATTAAGGAACATGTCCTAACTGGTTCTTTATCTTTTATACATAATGCGTCGGTATCTATATTCACTTCTCATGATGATATAATTATCATGTCCACAATTCACTCAGATATTCTTTCTATATTATGCGTCAGTAATTACATTCACCTTTCTTCATATTTTCTAAGTTTCAGTTTCGTCTTATCTATCATTTTTATCAGTTTTTCTCAATTCGGCGTTTAAAGCGTCGATAATTATTACAATTAATTAAATAATAATTATTAAATTTTTATGAAACGTAAACGTAAAAATTTTAAATTTCTTAGTTCGACCAATTATATAAAATGTTCAAAAATAATTTGAATTTAATTAACAAGATTTTTGTTGATTTATCAAAAATATTAATAAGATTTCGTAAATGTTCGAAAAACCTTTGTTTATATTTTGGTCAAAATTTTCTTAGTTGAAAAGCAAAAAGTGTCGTTTCAAATTTCAAGTTATGGTATAAATGGTTTACTCAATCCTTCTTAAGTTATCCTGAGATATACTCAAACATTTACCCCTAAACAGAAGTTTAGTTAAATGTTTAGTGTATAAGGGAATAATCCCTTTAAAATCCTTTGTTAAAAAATTTGTCAAAACATATTTCCATTTCTTTTTGGTAAAATTCAAAGTCTTAAAAGGGCTCTTAATTTTTGAAGAGTCTATATGCATACATCTTACCATTATTAATCCAACGGTCATTTTATGTAAAGGATTAAGTTTTTAATCCCTAAGCGTTAATGGTTCTAATCTTTGAAAAGTCAATATAGCTTCCATTATCTATTAATTACACGGTTAAATCATATAAAGGATTAAGTCCTTAATCACCTGTTAAATATTTAAGGTATAGGTTTTCATTGTTTAGCCAATTGAGAGCAATTTATAACTAATTATTAACTCATTATTATTCTTATTAACAAACAAATAGTCCTTATTGATCGCACGCATAAATTTATCAAATTACAGCCTACACACGTGATTCACCAAATTTATGAATGCTACATGTGCATTGGTCAATCCAAACGACATCACGTGGAACTCATAATGTTCATTACAAGCACCGGATGTAGTGATTGGAATAGATAATCTCTTTCGCAGATGCGAAGTTGATGATAACCATGCTATGGATCAAGTTTGCTAGAACCTTGTAAATGATCGAACAATTCTTCCATTTCGAGTTATGGATATTGTTTTCGATTGTCAATTTACTCAGTCACAGTAATCTATAAATATAAGGAAAGATAACACCATAGCTCTTCAGGATGACAGGCTTGGTAAAATAAAATCTTTCTCCGACAACGCTCTCAATTGTACGGTAATTCCTTTAATTTAGATGGTGGTGACGTACAGTGCACAAGCCATAAGTGCAGCACCGGAAATATAATCAATACCAATTTCTACTTGCCTTAATGGCGAAAGTCTAGGTAATTCATCAACAAATACTTCCTAAAGTTTCAGATAACCGAAACATCTTTTAATAAATTCATATTAGGTTCTTCTGGATTACAATATCTATAACTAGTTCACAACCATTCACGGTATAATTCCAAGTCTAAATACAGGATACGGTCATCCATCAAGAATTATTTAGATCACTTTTGATAATCAACATCTTATCATTTAGGGGAATTCTACTCGAGTTCCCATCAATTAAGACAATGTCGTCATGTCATCATCAATCAATCCATTCTACTGGAATTATCAACTTTCCAGTTTCATTGTTGTCGATAAGATGTGAACTTCTCAAAAGACTAGTAACAACTCATAATCCTTCACAAATTTAAGGATATATGGAGACACAACTACTATTAAAAGAGTAAGGTCAACGCAAAATCTATGCGAGAGAATTTCAAATCAGATACAGACGAAAACATTTAACGAATATGATTATATCCCATGTTTTCATAATTTGAGTACGCATTCGAAAGCTCCTCGGATCGTTACCCAGGTCAGTCAAATGAAATCAAATCATAAGAAATGATAAGAATGTCAATACATCCAGTCGGGTATCAACACTCAGTATTCAGATACTTTTCCTAAGAATCTCACTACGGGAGAATTGGACAAGAAAGAATTGTCAATTGTTAAATAAGACAATTTCCACAGATGAGTAAATTCGACTCAGAAGAATAGATGCTACAGGCACATATGTAGGTGTCCCTAACACTATGTCCCTATTTTTCACTTCTTGCAGATCTCATAAAATTTAATTTTTCACAATCTTCAAAGGAAATGTAGTGTTTATTAATCAGTTTTATGGTGACTACTAATCAGCCTTGCATAGTCCATTCCAAATTGTATGTAGGCGCGCAACTATATACAATTTCAAGATTAACGATGCAATACTCAGTTCGTCAAAACTTTATCATCATGTGTATAATAAAAACATTTACATGCTTAATTCTTAAATAAGAATCAAAATATATTTACAAAGATTTTCCTTGTTATGAAAACAATCAAATTTTCCAAGGTGTTTTATAAACAACTTCATTTTGATAACAATCACTTATAAATCTTACTTTGAATAATCCTTATAGTGATGAAAATTCAATTTCCTCAAATGATACTGTTTTATCTTATAAAAACAATGAGTGGTCTACAAAAGAGTGATGAAAGCTTTTTCACCAAGAATTAACTACGATATGATAGGAAATGAGCTTAGCCAAATAATCATGAGGTTCATGACTTCGATGGCACTCAGGAATACAAAGAGAATAATCCACAACGTAACTCAATTCGAGATGAGTACTTGTTCAATGGTTGTATCACTAATGTGAACATTAGGATGAAGAAATAAAAGATAGATATCATCGATACATGTAGAATTTAGCAATCAAAGGTAGTCTTTTTCATTAATCACAAACAAGTCAAAATTGTACCGTAACACATTACGCGTCACTATGTCATACAATTCTTGGAACTCATCCTACCAACTGATGTCTTAGTTAAGTTAGGGATTTTTAAAAGATACCACAATGAATACTAATCTACAAGAGTCATTAGGTGTTCCACATGTCCCGGAAGATCCATCGGTCCTAATTCAGAAGAAGATTTCTTCAATTTATTTCTTGGACACTGGGCATCCTCATTAGTGGACAATGGCCTAGGAACAACACTTAACACGCATCAACAATCAATTAAAATCTTATAATTCAATCTCATATTCCATACAAGTTAAATTTTTACTTCATTCAAGTTTTAATCAACTTATACTCAAGGCAATATCCTATCTCATCTTCCAATACTTTCAACCTTATTTTTCGGCCTTGTAAAGGCAATACAATCTTAATATAAATCAACACTTAATTTCCAATCTTATTAGCTCTTACAACAACAATTATCAAATGAGTCATTAATATGAAATGACTTGATCATTCAACTTAGACTTCTCGGAAAGGTATTAGTGGCATGAGGCTTTTGGGTAATGGTTCCAATAACAGCCTCAAGTGCAACATTCACCCCTTCGATTTCAATTTAAGAATTGGATGACAACGAATCAGATGACATCTTTCCAGGTGATAACGTTTTGTCAAACTCCACTCTATAAGAAAGATCGTCATGACATCGATATCAGATTTAATCTCGCCAATTCTTTTTCAATATCACAATCAACTAATATCTACATTTCTACAAGTATCAACCATTTGTTGGGATCATAAATATCCACAACTTGGTTTAGATCTAGGATAGCTAGAATTCCTACGAGAATAGCTTCGATTAATTTACTAGGGGATTTAGGGTTTCTTGTGACAATCGACGTCGTATAAATACCTCGTATAAATATCAAAGTAATCATCAAACAATCATGTAATAAAATTACATCATATATATATATATATAATCCAAGTTATATATATATTAAAATAACACTTCTCAGTCAGGCCTTGTCGGTAACTCGGGAATTCTTCGGCACCGTTATAGTCAAAAGATTTTTAGACATTTTTAGAAAAATGTTTATGGTTAAAAGATTTTGAAAAGTTTTATTCAAAACCTTGGTTTTAAAAATCTTTCGTTCTCTATAACGAGAGCTCTGATGCGAAACTGTAACACCCCCAAATTTATACAACTCAATACAACGGAAGACTCGTTGGTGTTACGGGATAGCACATTACTCACATCATAGACAACGCATAAAAATCGCGTCGTTTAATAATAAATCATTTCCATTCATAAATATCAAAGTTACATCGGTCCCAAGTCATTTCATTTCATACAAAGTTTTACAAAATATTTGAATGGAAAATATTGTTTAAGTGCGGGCCATGAATTCTTGTCGTCTTCCCGAGAATTACCTTCAAGTACCTGAGATAAAACATGTTAAAAGAAAAGGTCAGCGATAACGCCGAGTGAATTCATAGAGTTTAATAAATTACATCAATATAACTTTGGTATAAATTTATTACCGAAAATCGTTTTGTACAAATCTTTGTAATAGGCCTTAAAATAGCCAAAATCATTTTATACAAATCTTTATCGAGAATCATAATATAGGCATTCGCCTTAAACATCATTATACGAATTATTGTCGTTAAAAACACCATACAATACGTTTTTTAACGTTGTATAGATTAAATAAAAATCATTATACGAGCCAATGTCGTAAAAATGTCATACAATACGTCTTACGACGTTGTATGAAAATAAAACCGTTATACGAATATGGTTATGGAAACCAAAACACAAACATAATATCAATAGTATGACCCTGTATTGCTAGTCAGGCAATACATCGTAATTCGGAGCGTCTAATAGTATTTCGTTAGTTTTGAATTATTATAAGCCGCATGACATTGTTACCTTACTAAACCAACAACGGGTAGCTAACCCGATACAAATTTTGCCCATCTAAAGTAGCGTGTCGTCACAAAGGTCACGCTATGGAAATCTTCTCATACATAAATTCGCTTACCAATCAATGTGGCACGACGGGGATCAACCGTCAAGGCGCGAACTGGGGTGATCGTCCCCAAATAGTACTATTAAATGCATAAGCGTCTACCAAATCCCGGTAGTTCACAATTCATGCTAATGGGACTTTTAGTGACATAACCTAACTTTAATAATCCATTTAATTTCATCTATCGGGTCCTTTAATCATTCATAGGGTCATACAATCGAGTCATTCAATCATTCGGGTCCAAATCAATAAACAAGCAATCGGGACAAATGGTGTCCTATTTTTATAAAAACTAACATGTTATCTCCCTCGCGGGTTTATAAAACATTTATAAAACATTTAAAAGAGTGCGAGGCTATGAACTCACGTTGATGTGGGAAGGCGGGTTGTCGGCAATTCGGACGTACGGTACGTGCTTCAATCACGGAAACCTAGACAAATAATACTCGTCTTAGACTCATGTCCAATGACTTTATAAAAATAAAAATTATGTATACATATGATGATTATATATAAATATGATGATCAAGTGGGTTTACATATTCTCGTTTACTCATTTTTAGTGTTATATGTCGATAACTTTTATACTAGCTTACTAGTTTTACCCATTTACGTGTTTTAAGTCCAATAAACTTATTATAAGTTCTTTAACTTGTTTTAATCCTTGTTATACTTATTTTATCAGTATGTATACTTTCCATGTTGGGCCCAAATGGGTTAAGCCCAATAAGTTCTTTTTACAAGTTTTTATCTTATTTATTCCAATTATTAGTCCAATATGTTTACTTAGCTCGTTAATGTCCGTATGCCCTAAAGTTCGGGTTTTATCGGTTTTTACTTGTTATACGTGTCTATATATCAGTATATAAGTTTTATAAAGTTTTCATTAGACGGGTCCAACCATCTAAGTTTTATTTAACAAAAACGTTAATTTTACGGCAATAGCCGAAAAAGTCGTAAAAATCATGTTTATAGTTTTATATCTTATAAAACATAACAAGTTACCATTTTTATAAAATGTACACTTATTTAACCTTTTACATACTTATATAAATAAAATCCATAAGTTAGTGGTTTTAATTTATATTTTATACTATTAAATTTTTGAGTGCTTATATAATAGTATTATTCTTTAATTTCCAAAAATCTGATTTTTATCTTTACTTTCACCAAAACTGCCATATCTTGAGTTCTATATGGAGATAGAAGCTCAAATTGTTATTACATAAACTACATGATATGTGCTACATTTAACTCTTCTATAGCTACTGTTGAATCATCTTCTAAATATTATCTAAAAATCGTCCAAAACAGTGAACTCAGATTTATACCTTAAACTTGTTTTGATCATATCTCACTCATTACTTTGATTCCATTGCATGGCCAACTCTCACATGTGTACAAGACTCATAGCGTACTGTAAATGGATTCTACTTCATCATTTTATCAGTTTACCATATGGTTCTTTACTGTTTTATACAGCCATCAAATTTAACCAAGATTTTAACCTTGTTTCATATGGTTTTTCACCTTTTTAATCATGTTTATCAACAACAAATCCCCACATAACATTTTTATCATCATATAATCATCATATACATATACAATAGGAAATAAAATACATGTTTACATAATCAAAATAACAAGAAGATGAGGAGGACAATCTTTATACCACCATGATGATGTAGGTTGATCAAAACATGGATTTTTGATGGAGAAACTTGTGGATATCCATGACCATCTTCAAGACCACCATGCTCCATGAACTCCTTGTGGAAAATCAGCCCTACTACTCCATGAAAACTCCTCCTTGGATGTTATAAGCACCACTAATCAATAGGGTTTCAAAGTGGCTTCAACATATGTGTAAATAACACATGACTTTGTGGTGGATTCAAGATCAAATTGGGTGTTTTTGTGGTGGATATGGACGGCAAAAAATGGAGTCAAGAGAGAGAGAGAAAGTTTGTAGCTTGTTTGCATGAGAGGAAATGAGAAGAGTGGTAATGGTTAATGGTTTTGGTGTAAGCCTTAGCTTACATTGTAAGCAAAGGACATGTGTAGCTAGTTTAAGTGAAAACTTGACACCAAGTTGTCTTGGTGGAGTGTTGTAGCCGGTTTTGATGGGGGTAGGACAAGTGTCCCACTTGTCTCATCCCCATTTATTTACGGGTACTCCTCGATTCTAGTTTCCTCGATTTGCGTGCCCTCGGGTCGTTTCACGAAAGACGTTTTTATAAATTATGAATCAACGTCACAAAACGAATCCAATAAAAATTGTCTCATCAAAAATGGAGTTCGAAAACGTAAATACGTAATCCTAGGGTTTCCGGTTTAGTCGTAAAGGACGTTAAAATAAAATCGTAAGTCCTAATCTCTTCTCGTAAATTAGTGAGTTTATGAACCAACACAAATTTAAAACTCCAAAATAATATTTACGGATAAATTTATTTTCTGAAATGTCGGATTGCCACCAAAACGGTGTATGTAAACGTAAGCACGTAACGTTGAATCCTCCGGTTTAAACGTAGTCGACGCTACTTCAAGACGTAAATCCAAATTTCTTCCCAAAAATATGTGAGTTCATATTGTAACATCAAAATAATGTTTTCAAATAAATACTGAGAATAAAATATCGACCATAAATTGACTGATTGTCACACTTTACCTTAAGCTTGTGCTATTTGTTGGACGAAAACCATGTATTTGATCCCGACGGATTTTCTTCAAGGTTCTGACCATAGTAATCAAGGCCGAGTCAGGCTCACGACTCGGTTAACAAAAACAAGCGCTCCTCGGGAGGCAACCCGATTATCTATCTATCTTTATCTATTTTCATCATAAGTGTAGTGGGAGCCCCGTTGGTGTTTGTTGTTTTCTTTCTTATGATGTGCAGGGATTCAAGCTTTCAAAGACACACTCTTGAGGACTTTTGATGACCCGTGATTTCGTGTACCCGTCTTCCTGGTTCTATCTTAAACTCTTTTGATTCACTATTTTATATTTCTCAATATTAAAATAGGAATCACTTTAGTTGTCTCTTCCTTAGCAAGATTTAAACAATGTGCATGATAGGTGTGAAAACACCCATCTTTTTACCACTTAATTACAATAATAACCAAGCCAAAACGTGTACTTTATGTCGTAAATGTCGGAATTATGCGTGGTTTGTGTTTTTGTTGTGATTTAGGACGAAAAGGTGAAAAGTGGAGAAAACACGGGCATTCACAGGCTTTTATCGAAGAAAAAGACGAAAGATGAAGTCGAAAGATCAAGAGTGGAAAAAGAACGGAAGTTCAAGACCAATTCTGAAGATTTATTGAAGAAAAAGTCAAAAGACGGAAGTTTACTAAGAGCCGAAGAACTCGAGTCTTATTTATGAAGAAATTACAAGACGAGTTCAAAGAAATCCCGAAGACAAAATCATTTAAGTCCAAGATTTAATAAGATTAAAGAAAGGAGGGACCTAATGACACAATGAAGGAAAAGAGGAAAGAGGGAGGAAGCTTCCTAAGCCCCTCCCTAATCACCACTATAAATAGACCATTAGTCTTCATTGTTCAGGTTGTTGGTGGCTTGACAAACCACTCTTCCACCATTTTCATTTCTTGTCATTTCATTTCTTTCACTTTAATTAATTGTTATGCACTTTTAATCATTTTAATTTTCAAGTAAGTTTTCATTATTTGATCTTTACTCTTTGCTTTTCTTATCTTAATCTTTCATCTTCCTTTCTTGATTCTTGTTTACTTTTGGTGCGATTACATTTGATCCGTGTTGTTCATTCATGTTTTCGTGCTTAAAAGTTCATCTTTTTATGTTTTGATTTTAAAAGCTTGTTTATTTTAAGTTTGATAAGTTGATGTTCGAGCTTATTTAGTCATTTTTCATTATTGATTCGTGTTAGTTTTGGTTGTAGCTTAATCAAATAGCTTAAAGCCTTGCCTTTATTTTCGGATCAAGAGACAAATCGGAAAGGGTTTTAAAACCCTTTTCCGATCGCCACTTTCCGACCTGCACAACCTTCATTCCGATCTTATGATCGGAAAAGGGTTTAATGTTTTTCCGATTTGCCCCATTTGCCATCATTCCGATTGGAGCTTGTTTGTATATTCCGATTATGGCAAGTTTTCACTTATTCCGATTCGCTTCCTGTTTGCACATTCTGATTGGAGTGATTATTCCAGTATTCCGATTGGACTCTTGTGTTGGATATTCTGATTGATACTAAGCTTTGCATTCCGATCGTCAGATCGGAACTTATTCCGATTGGACCCCCTTGACAAGGATTCCGATCAGGACCTTTTTCTTCATTCCGATTGATTTTTTGATTTGTTTTAATAGTTTGTTTTAGTTTAAGTATTAACTTTCCTCGTTTTATTTACTTTCCTCGTTTTTATTTACGTCTTGCATTTTTATTTAGTTGTCCATTTACTTTTCGCTTAGTTTTACTTTTACGTCATTTAAGTTCTCGTCATTTACTTTCCAAGTTTTAAATATTGCACCGTCTTACGTTTTAACTAGTTTTAGATTTAATTCCCCGTCCTTTATTTTATAGTATTGCACATTTAATTTACCAAAACCAAAAATATTTGCTTCACCAAGAACAACTAACCTCACACAATTAACCGGAAATCAATTCGAGGAGATTCCGAGAAACGAACTTAACTGAGCAAAATCTCTTACATTAAAATGGCGCCGATGCCGGCTCTTTTCGTGAAGATCGAAGGTTTTTTGTGAGTGAAGCGTTGGCTTTTGGGATCCGTTCACTTGTGAACGTTATTTTTCGTGTCCAAAAATTTTCAAAAATCCAAAAACATTTGTAAAATCATAAAAAGCATTTCTTTTTCAAAGTTTTGCACCAAAAATATTCTTCTTGCTCATCTATTTTTCTTTATGGATTCTTATGTCCATTGCGTCGCGTGTGGGAGACGATTGTACGGGAACGACTCTTGTCAATGGTGTACATGTGAGCGGTGCGGAAACGATATCAAAGATACACAATTAATACCATGATTTTGTCCTTTGTGCCACTCACTTAATTCGTCGTTTTTGAACCCACCTACTCTTTCCCCGTGCATCTATTGTGGAAGCAATTCTCATTGGCATGTTTCGTGCCTGGTTCAATACCCGTCTGTTCACGGACAAGAACCGGGGTACAATTATGACAATGAAAATAGCTATCCACAAGACGCACCCGACTTTTCTCCTTACCCTTCTTGCCAAAATTGTGGGGGTCCTCACGATACCTATTATTGTCAACCAATGAATTGTTATGAGCCAAATCCGTGTCCTCAGTTTTCTTCACCAATGGATTATTATGAACCAAACCCGGTTTATAATTCTTCTCAACCGATGAACTACTATGAGCCACAACCATGCTATAATTCAGGTTTTCACCATTTTGAACCCCCACAACACCCCATCGATCATCAACCCTCCTTCGAACATTTGAGCTCCCACGAACAATGGGCCACTCTTGCTAAACAAAGTCAACAAATTCAAGAAGCTTGGAATAAGATCATCGAAAAATATCAAGAGGATCAACGAAAGGAGCAAATTTCGAATATCGAGACTTATCCTCCTCCCCCGGTGTATCCATACTATTATGATGATGATGACGATGAGCCTACTATTTCTTGGAATGATCTTACTGCTCAATGTCCTAGTGCTATTGTCATCCCTCCTCTCAATATCCCAAATATGTCTAAGGATTGTGATACATTGAGTAAGCTTAGTGATGTTGGTCTTGATAAAGTGTTTGATGATGAGGTTTGTGACATACCAGCTGCTATGGAGCCTGAGGACGATGTTGCTCTCACAGAAGCGGTCGATCCTAATGATGACGATTTTTCTCCAAGCTATGAGAATTTCACTTTTGAAATTTCTCCATCTCCACCGGGAGATGCGGGTGATGACGATTTATTCTCTCCGGTTTACGAGAAGTTCACCGATGAACATGATCTTGTGGATAAGGTGGAAGACGTGCTTCTTCGAGATAGATTACGGAAAGTGCACCTTCTTATTGCTCAAATCGAAGCGTTGACTTCTCCTCCTCTTTCCGAGTCTTTGCCTCCATCTATTCCTCCCGTTGAAGATAATGACCCATTGCCGGAAGAAATCGACATTCACTCCATACCACCAAGTAATGATGACGATGACATGGAGGGGGACATTATTTTTGATAATTTGCTGCAGGAAGATATTGTCCCAAGTCCCCCTACCGAGCACCTTTCATCCTCCCCTTTATCCACTATCACGGAGGATGAGTGCTTTGACCCGGGAGGTGACATTGATTATGCTATGATTGATAACAATACGGCTTTGCCGCTTGCTCCGCATCTATTGTCTTTGGGGGAGGACAATGTGCTTACTTTACCCAACCCACCTCCCGTGGATCTTGAGTTCACATACTTTTCGTATGTTGAAAGGGTTTTTCTCCCATTCAAGACTTATCCCCCTACCTCTCCTTTGTTGATGTCAACCGGGAACGAGGACAAGGTCTTTGATCCCGGTATTGCATTCGAGGCTTCCTTATGGACCATTTAATTCGGGGACGAGTCAGGCTCGTGACTCGGTTAATATAAACAAGCGCTTTTTGGGAGGCAACCCAATTATCTATCTATCTTTACCATAAGTGTAGGGGGAGCCCCGTGGTGTTTCTTGCTTTCTTTCTTATCATGTGCAGGGATTAGAGCTTCACAGACACACTCTTGATGACTTTTGACGAACCGTGACTCCGTGTTTCCTTCTTCCCGGTTCTATCCTAAACTCTTTTCGATTCACTATTTTATATTTCTCAATATTAAAATAGGAATCTCTTTAGTTGTCTTTTCCTTAGCGAGATATAAACAACGTGCACAATGTCCTAAGTGTAGGGGATTTTATTCCCACATGCTTAAACATTGAGGACAATGTTTATCTTAAGTGTAGGGGGACTTCTATCGAAGTTAAGTGGCTTTTTCCTTGTATTTGTCCTCATTTTAACCGGAAAATTTGATTTTTCGACATTTTTCAAAATTTTTGATCTATTTTGGCCTATTAGTTTATCCCTTTGTATAGTTATTTTCTTTCCTTGCTAGAATAAATGTTTAAATAAGTGGTTTTAATTTTCAAACGTTGTGAATCTTTTGACTCAACCCGAGTTTACTTGCCTAAGTTTACTCTAGCTAGTATCCTTAAGTGTTTAAGTCAAGTTTTGCTAGGCTTTTATATAGGGAGCTATAAAACGCGAAAGTCTTAACTCTCACGGGTTAAGAACAAGAACTTTTCGCAAGTTCCTATAATTGATCCTAGAGAGTCGTTTATCAAGGGAACTTTAAAATGCGATTTCTAAACTTGAAAGAGTCTAAGAATTTGCAAGATCCTATAGGCGACTCGAAAACCCAAAACTTTGATTTAATAGGCTAAGCGTCCACGAGTCTCATTCCTTGAGATTTTAAATTGTGGAGAACGAGAGATGAAAGAGCCAATTATAAATTCGGTATTCTTTCGTGAATTTATGTGAGTTAATTATAAGCCTATTCTCCCTCCGCTTGTTAATAAATTTATCTGCTAATAAATAAGGTTGTACGATTTAAAAGGTTACTTAGCTTCTAGCCCCAGATCGTTTAGAAGTTGCTCGGTACGGATTAGAGTTCATAGCCAAGGCATAACTTATTGAAGCGGGATGCGAAGATTGGCGAGTCCGAAAAGGCTCTAACAAGGCATGAGGGCTACATTTTGTTGCTAAAGATCCAAAAGTGATGTGAAGAATCATTTATCGAAAATCAATATGAAGGATCGAGACACACGACGAAAAGCAAAACTCCCCAAAAGTCATGGAGAAGTCTATCCGAAAAGACCCTTACAAGGTATGAGGATAAATAGATCCAAGTCCTAAAAGGAGGCGGATCGTTGTATATCAAAATCCAAAATAAAGATTGGAGAAAAATGAAGAAGTCGTGGTCCAAAGATGAAGAATCTCTCAAAACTTCAAGTGAAGAAATTCCCATTATGAAGAGAAGACCATTCTTTCAAGAACGTCTCTCAAAGATTCGAAGTATGAAGTCGCTGCCAAATATTGGTCCGAGAGAGGTCTCAAATCGTGAAGCGAGTTATGCCAAGATATGAACTTTATGAGGTCCCGAGAAGCAGTTTTAAAAGATTTGGTCCTTTAGCTAACTATTGATTAAATCGTGCACTTTATTTTCGGACTAAATAACTATCAAAATAAGTCAAAAATGCATCCTCGTGATCATTTAAGACAACAATAAAATATAAGAGATACACCTAGGAATAAGGGAGTCTAAGTAAGTAATTGACCCACATGAGTTCGTGTTAGTTTGCTAACTTATAATAACAATGATCTTGTTTTTAAGCTTGGTATGGAGAAAGTAAAAACTTGAGGATGATGATCATTCACGACATTTCCAAAACCCAAGGTATGTTTTTAATTTCTTTGCTTTGAAAGTTTATAATTTTCTATCTCTTTAATAAAGGCCAACGTGGATTAATTATGATGAAAAGTGTAAACGTGCTTTGTAACTAATGCATTGCATGAGGACATTGCAATGGTTAAGTGTAGGGGATTTTATAGGTGTGAAAACACCCATCTTTTTACCACTTAATTACAATAATAACCAAGCCAAAACGTGTATTTTATGTCGTAAATGTCGGAATTATGCGTGGTTTGTGTTTTTGTTGTGATTTAGGACGAAAAGGTGAAAAGTGGAGAAAACACGGGCATTCACAGGCTTTTATCGAAGAAAAAGACGAAAGATGAAGTCGAAAGATCAAGAGTGGAAAAAGAACGGAAGTCCAAGACCAATTCTGAAGATTTATCGAAGAAAAAGTCAAAAGACGGAAGTTTACTAAGAGCCGAAGAACTCGAGTCTTATTTATGAAGAAATTACAAGACGAGTTCAAAGAAATCCCGAAGACAAAATCATTTAAGTCCAAGATTTAAGAAGATTAAAGAAAGGAGGGACCTAATGACGCAATGAAGGAAAAGAGGAAAGAGGGAGGAAGCTTCCTAAGCCCCTCCCTAATCACCACTATAAATAGACCATTAGTCTTCATTGTTCAGGTTGTTGGTGGCTTGACAAACCACTCTTCCACCATTTTCATTTCTTCTCATTTCATTTCTTTCACTTTAATTAATTGTTATGCAATTTTAATCATTTTAATTTTCAAGTAAGTTTTCATTATTTGATCTTTACTCTTTGCTTTTTTTATCTTAATCTTTCATCTTCCTTTCTTGATTCTTGTTTACTTTTGGTGCGATTACATTTGATCCGTGTTGTTCATTCATGTTTTCGTGCTTAAAAGTTCATCTTTTTATGTTTTGATTTTAAAAGCTTGTTTATTTTAAGTTTGATAAGTTGATGTTCGAGCTTATTTAGTCATTTTTCATTATTGATTCGTGTTAGTTTTGGTTGTAGCTTAATCAAATAGCTTAAATCCTTGCCTTTATTTTCGGATCAAGAGACAAATCGGAAAGGGTTTTAAAACCCTTTTCCGATCGCCACTTTCCGACCTGCACAACCTTCATTCCGATCTTATGATCGGAAAAGGGTTTAATGTTTTTCCGATTTGCCCCATTTGCCATCATTCAGATTGGAGCTTGTTTGTATATTCTGATTATGGCAAGTTTTCACTTATTCCGATTAGCTTCCTGTTTGCACATTCCGATTGGAGTGATTATTCCAGTATTCCGATTGGACTCTTGTGTTGGATATTCCGATTGATACTAAGCTTTGCATTCCGATCTTCAGATCGGAACTTATTCCGATTGGACCCCCTTGACAAGGATTCCGATCAGGACCTTTTTCTTCATTCCGATTGATGTTTTGATTTGTTTTAATAGTTTGTTTTAGTTTAAGTATTAACTTTCCTCGTTTTATTTACTTTCCTCGTTTTTATTTACGTCTTGCATTTTTATTTAGTTGTCCATTTACTTTTCGCTTAGTTTTACTTTTACGTCATTTAAGTTCTCGTCATTTACTTTCCAAGTTTTAAATATTGCACCGTCTTACGTTTTAACTAGTTTTAGATTTAATTCCCCGTCCTTTATTTTATAGTATTGCACATTTAATTTACCAAAACCAAAAATATTTGCTTCACCAAGAACAACTAACCTCACACAATTAACCGGAAATCAATTCGAGGAGATTCTGAGAAACGAACTTAACTGAGCAGAATCTCTTACATTAGTGCACAATGTCCTAAGTGTAGGGGAGTTTACTTCCACATGCTTAAACATTGAGGACAATGTTTATATTAAGTGTAGGGGGACTTCTATCGAAGTTAAGTGGGATTTTCCATGAATTTGACCTCATTTTAACCGGAAAATTGATTTTTTGACATTTTTCAAATTTTTTGATCTATTTTGGCCTAGTAGTATTTTCCTTAGTTATTGTTATTTTCTTTCTTCGAAATAAATTATTTAATAAAATGGTTTTAGCGAGTTTAGATGTCTTTGATATATTAGGCCCGTCGTGAATATTTTGACTCAACCCGAGTTTACTTATCCAAGTTTACTCTAGCTAGTATCCTTAACCATGTAGACCTTGATTGGTTTATTAGGCTAAGCATCCACGAGTCTCATTACTTGAGATTTTAAATTATGGAGAACGAGAGATGATAGAGTTAATTATAAGTTTGGTATTCTTTCATTAATTTATGTGAGTTAATTATTGATGGGTGTGAAAACACCCATCTTTTCTACCACTTAATTACATTAAAACTTGACCTAAACGTATATTTTATGTCGTAAATGGCGGAATTATGCGTGGTTTGTGTTTTTATTGTGTTTCAGGGTCAAAATGTGAAAAGGAAAGAAAACACGGTCTTTCACGGGCTTTTATAGAAGAAAACGACAAAAGACGAAGTCGAAAGATCAAGAGTGGAAAAAGAACGGAAGTCCAAGACCAATTCGAAGATTTATCGAAGAAAAAGTCAAAGACGGAAGTTTAATAAAAAAAAGCCGAAGAACTCGAGTCTAATAAATAAACAAATTATAAGACGAGTTTAATTAATCCCGAGACAAAGTCGATAAAGTCGAAGAACTTAAAAGACGAGAAGACGTGAAGAAAGAAAGAAAGAAGAGGCAACACATGCACCTCCCCATTTCCTATAAATACCCTCCTAAACTCATTTAGGAGGGTTGGTTTTTAGTTTTTAGTTTAGCTTAGTTTTTCTTTCATTTTTGTAGGTGATTCTAGAGAGAGAAAGTGACAGTTTCTCTCACTAGGATCCCAATATTTTATCTTCCTTTCTTGTTTTTAATCAAGCCTTCACCTTTGATAATTTAATTCTTGTTTTAAGCTTAATCTTATTCTACCTTTCTTAGCTTTTTTATTTGTGCTTAATCCGAAATTCTTTACACAATTAGTTTTTGTTTTATGTTTGATTTATGAAAAGGTTTATCTTTTGGTTAATCTAAGTTTCCTACGAATCAAGCTTTGAGCTTGACATGCTTAATGGCTTAATTTGTGTCTAGCTTATTGTTTTAAGTTTTCTTAAAAAGTTTTAGTCTTTTTAAAGTTTGTTTATTTTGTGTCTTTATAAAGTTTATGAATTTTGTCTTTTAAAAAGCTTTCAAATTTATGCTTATTAAGTTGTTCAAGTTTTGGTTTAGTGTGCTTATTGAAAGTACTTATTGAGATTTTTGCTTACCACCAATTTCGGTTTAAAGTTGTTTTCATCGCAATATTGGGGTTTACCACATTCCGACGGGCAGCTTATGTTCCATCGCAATAACCATTCTTGGTTCTACTTTGCGATGGCTTGTGTTTCATCCCCCTTATTCCGATCAGGATTGCGATCGCTCATTGCGATCGCATATTCCGACGGAGTTTAAGGTATATTGCGACGAAGTGCTGCCAAAATTTTGACAGCCACTTTCCGATGGATTTTGGTACTTTAGTTATTCCGACAGTTTTTATTTTTAGACATTCCGATAGTTTTTTTTAGCTTACATTCCGATAGTTTAAGAAAAAAAAAAATAAAATAAATACATTGCGACACATGAAACCACATTCCGATAGAAATATAAGTGATACATTGCGATGGATTAAAATAAATATTACGATACATTGATTTGACCTGCCAGCATGCCAGCTTGCTTTCCCTTGTTTGGCGCCAATTTGAGCTAGCAGGTTGCTAGCTTGAGCTAGCTGCCTGCTAGCTTGTTTATTTATTGTTTTTGTTCCGTAGTTGTTTAGTTTAATCTGAAAGTTGTTCCGATTTAATTTCTGAAAGTTACGTATTTTTAGTTAATTTTTTCGTCTAATTTTAAAATTAATATTTTTTTGTAAAATTCAAGTTTTATCTTTTATTAAGTACCCGCTTTAGGTTTCGCCTCGTTTAGCTTTAAAGTACCATTTTAGTTTTATTCTCTCCTTTTTCATTTAGTAAACTTAATTTTCGAGTCGATAGTTAATTTTGTCTTTTAGTTTTATTTTTATTAATTGTTTCGTTTTAAATTCGCGTTTTGCTATTTAAATTGTCTTGTTTTTATTAATTAATCGCTTTTAGTTTATTTTGTGCATTTACCTTTTAAGTAGATTAGATAACCAAACCATTTTATTTGCCACCAAGAACAACTGAGTCACACTTTGAACCGGAAATCAATTCGTTAAGACACCGAGAAAACGAACTTTCAACGAGTAAAAATTCAGTTATTAAAATGGCGCCGCTGCCGGGTCTTTTCGTGAAGATCGAAGGTTTTTTGTGAATGACGCGTTGGATTTTGGGATCCGTTCACTTGTGAACGTTATTTTTCTTGTCAAAGATTTTCAAAAATCCTAAAACATTTGAAAAATCATAAAAAGCTTTTCTTTTTCAAAGTTTTGCACCAAAAATATTCTTCTTGCTTATCTATCTTTCTTTATGGATTTTTATGTCCATTGCGTCCGGTGTGGGAAACAATTATCTGGGAACAACTCTTGTCAATGGTGTACATGTGAGCAGTGTGGAAACGATATCGACTACACACAATCCGGATTTTGTCCCTTGTGCAACTCGACTAATTCATTCTTTTTGAACCCACCTCCTGTTCCCCCGTGCATCTATTGTGGAAGCGATTCTCATTGGCATGTTTCGTGCCCGGTTCAATACCCGTATAGACACGGGCAAGAACCGGGTTACAATTATGACAATGATAATAGCTATCCACAAGACGTACCTGATTTTTCTCCATACTCGTTTTGCAACAACAGTGGGGGTCCTCACGAAAGTTTTCACTGTCCTACAGGGGATCACAATTACTATAATTATACCCCTTCCAGTTTTGACCAACCCCTGCAATACCCAATTGATCATCAGCCTCGCCACGGGATGAGTTACCAAGAACCAATTGACAATCTTGCTACAGCCTTTCAAGAACAAAGAAACGATCTTGCTACAGCTTTTCAAGAGCAAACGAAAGAGCTTTTACACACGCTACAAACTTGTATGGAGTCATTTTTACAGCAGCGAGATCAGACGAATACTCATATCCCTGAGCTTATTATTGACCCTTTAGATAATGAGGAGAGTGATGACGATATTGAGGTGATTTTCGACGAGGAGGAATTTCTAAAGCAACGCAAGACTTCTCCTATTCCTCCTTCGTCTATTGCTCCGTCCTTGACTCCTTTTGGAGAAAATGAATTTCTTTGGGATGATATTCAAGCTAGTTTGGGTCCCCTTAATCATAACTCTAACGATTCTTCAACCGATTGGGCAGACGAACTTCTTACAATTGCGAAACTTCTAAAGGAAGATCCTGTCTCTCCGCCTTATCCTGAAACGGTTACTAATGATGCTCCATCATTAGCTCCACCATCTAGCAATGAAGAACCAACTCAAATGCCCAAACATCCTATTCTCGAGGAGTTACATAATCAACACTCCTCTTATGAGAATTACGTTTACCACATTCGTGAGGATTTAACTTATCAACAATCCCCACAAATGAATGATGGTTTCGTACTTGATCGTGGTCTTTTCAAACGAATTTCTACACTCCTTATCTAGGATGATATCGACAAGATCTGCGTTCATGAGGATAAATGCTTTGACCCGGGCGGTGAAATAGACCACTCTATGATTCATAATTTTACGGCTTTGCCAATTGGTCTGCATCCATTGTCTTTGGAGGATGACAATGTGATTCCCTTACCCACCCCACCTCCCGTCAATCTAGACTTCACTTGCTTTTCTGGTATTGAGAGAACCTTTTTACCATTCAAGACTTATCCTCCCGCCTCTCCTTTGTTGATGTCAATCGGGAACGAGGACAAGGTCTTTGATCCCGGTATTACATTCGAGGCTTCCCCATGGACCATTTAATTCGGGGACGAGTCAGGCTCGTGACTCGGTTAACAAAAACAAGCGCTTTTTGGGAGGCAACCCAATTATCTATCTATTTTCACCATAAGTGTAGGGGGAGCCCCGTTGGTGTTTCTTGTTCTCTTTCTTATCATGTGCAGGGATTATAGCTTCAAAGACACACTCTTGATGACTTTTGATGAACCGTGATTCCGTGTTCTCATCTTCCCGGTTCTATCCTAAACTCTTTTCGATTCACTATTTTATATTTCTCAATATTAAAATAGGAATCTCTTTAGTTGTCTCTTCCTTAGCAAGATTTAAACAAAGTGCACAATGTCCTAAGTGTAGGGGAGTTTACTCCCACATGCTTAAACATTGAGGACAATGTTTATATTAAGTGTAGGGGGACTTCTATCGAAGTTAAGTGGCCTTTTCCTTGTATTTGTCCTCATTTTAACCGGAAAATCAATTTTTCGACATTTTTCAAAATTTTTAATTTATTTTGGCCTAGTTGTAGTCTCCTTTATTTTTGTTATTTTCTAGTATTTTAATAAAATGGTTTTAGCAAGTTTAGATATCTTAGATATATTAGGCCCGTTGCGAATATTTTGACTCAACCCGAGTTTACTTATCCAAGTTCACTCTAGCTAGTATCCTTAACCATGTAGACCTTAATTGGTTTATTGGGCTAAGCATCCACGAGTCTCATTCCTTGAGATTTTAAATTGTGGAGGACGAGAAATGATAGAGTTGGTTACAAGTTTGGTATTCTCTCATTAACTTATGTGAGTCAATTATGATCTTTTTCTCCCATCACTTGCTAATAATTATCTGCAATAAGTAAGGTCGTACGATTTGAAAAGTTACTTAGCTTCTAGCCCAAGATCGTTTAAAAGTTGCTCGGTAATGATAAGAGTTCATAGCCAAGGCATAACTTATGAAGCGGGGCGCGAAGATTGGCGAGTCCGAAAAGGCCCTAACAAGGCATGAGGATTCCATTTTATTGCTGAAGATCCAAAGTGATGTGAAAAGCATTATTCCCAAAATCAATATGAAGGATCAAGACTCACGACGAAAAGCAATCAACTCCCATAAAGATCATGGAGAAGTCTATCCGAAAAGACCTTAACAAGGTATGAGGATAAATAGATCCAAGTCCGAAAAGGAGGCGGATCGTTGTATCTCAAAATCCCAATTAGAGATTGAAGAATAATCATGAAGTCGTGGTCAACTAAGTTGGAGTACCCCTCAAAAGTCTCCAAGTGAAGAAACTCTATTACGATGAGAAGGCCATTATCTCAAGAACGTCTCTCAAGATATGAAGTATGAAGTACATGCCAAATATCGGCCCGAGAAAGGTCTCAAATCGCGAACCAAGTTATGCCAAGATATGAACTTTTTGATATCCCGAGAAGCAGTTTTAAGAGATTTTGTCCTTTAGCTAACTATTGATCAAATCGTCCTACTTTGCTTTCAGCTTAAATAAACTATCGAAATAAGTCCAACAATGCATCTTCATGATCATTCTAAGACAAAAATAAAATATAAGAGATACCCATAGGAATAAGGGAGTTTGAGTGATTAATTGAACCGCATGAGTAAATGTTTGTTATGCTAACTTGTACTAACAATGATCTTGTTTTTAAGCTTGGCATGGGGAACGTGAAACTTGAGGGTGATAAACATTCATGACATACAAGCCCTAATGTAAGTCTTAGATTTCTTTACAAGTTTCTTCCTTGTTGCATCTTGTTATTTTCTATCTTTTTGATTTTCCTTAGTTGTTTAATAAAGGCCAAGGTAGGTTGATTATGATGGAAAGTGTAAACCTTACTTTATTGCTAAGCATTGCATGAGGGCATTGCAATGGTTAAGTGCAGGGGATTTGATGGGTGTGAAAACACCCATCTTTTCTACCACTTAATTACATTAAAACTGGACCTAAACGTATATTTTATGTCGTAAATGGCGGAATTATGCGTGGTTTGTGTTTTTATTGTGTTTCAGGGTCAAAATGTGAAAAGGAAAGAAAACACGGTCTTTCACGGGCTTTTATAGAAGAAAACGACAAAAGACGAAGTCGAAAGATCAAGAGTGGAAAAAGAACGGAAGTCCAAGACCAATTCGAAGATTTATCGAAGAAAAAGTCAAAGACGGAAGTTTAATAAAAAAAAGCCGAAGAACTCGAGTCTAATAAATAAACAAATTATAAGACGAGTTTAATTAATCCCGAGACAAAGTCGATAAAGTCGAAGAACTTAAAAGACGAGAAGACGTGAAGAAAGAAAGAAAGAAGAGGCAACACATGCACCTCCCCATTTCCTATAAATACCCTCCTAAACTCATTTAGGAGGGTTGGTTTTTAGTTTTTAGTTTAGCTTAGTTTTTCTTTCATTTTTGTAGGTGATTCTAGAGAGAGAAAGTGACAGTTTCTCTCACTAGGATCCCAATCTTTTATCTTCCTTTCTTGTTTTTAATCAAGCCTTCACCTTTGATAATTTAATTCTTATTTTAAGCTTAATCTTATTCTACCTTTCTTAGCTTTTTTATTTGTGCTTAATCCGAAATTCTTTACACAATTAGTTTTTGTTTTATGTTTGATTTATGAAAAGGTTTATCTTTTGGTTAATCTAAGTTTCCTACGAATCAAGCTTTGAGCTTGACATGCTTATTGGCTTAATTTGTGTCTAGCTTATTGTTTTAAGTTTTCTTAAAAAGTTTTAGTCTTTTTAAAGTTTGTTTATTTTGTGTCTTTATAAAGTTTATGAATTTTGTCTTTTAAAAAGCTTTCAAATTTATGCTTATTAAGTTGTTCAAGTTTTGGTTTAGTGTGCTTATTGAAAGTGCTTATTGAGATTTTTGCTTACCACCAATTTCGGTTTAAAGTTGTTTTCATCGCAATATTGGGGTTTACCACATTCCGACGGGCAACTTATGTTCCATCGCAATAACCATTCTTGGTTCTACTTTGCGATGGCTTGTGTTTCATCCCCCTTATTCCGATCAGGATTGCGATCGCTCATTGCGATCGCATATTCCGACGGAGTTTAAGGTATATTGCGACGAAGTGCTGCCAAAATTTTGACAGCCACTTTCCGATGGATTTTGGTACTTTAGTTATTCCGACAGTTTTTATTTTTAGACATTCCGATAGTTTTTTTTAGCTTACATTCCGATAGTTTAAGAAATAAAAAAAAAAAAAAATACATTGCGACACATGAAACCACATTCCGATAGAAATATAAGTGATACATTGCGATGGATTAAAATAAATATTACGATACATTGATTTGACCTGCCAGCATGCCAGCTTGCTTTCCCTTGTTTGGCGCCAATTTGAGCTAGCAGGTTGCTAGCTTGAGCTAGCTGCCTGCTAGCTTGTTTATTTATTGTTTTTGTTCCGTAGTTGTTTAGTTTAATCTGAAAGTTGTTCCGATTTAATTTCTGAAAGTTACGTATTTTTAGTTAATTTTTTCGTCTAATTTTAAAATTAATATTTTTTTGTAAAATTCAAGTTTTATCTTTTATTAAGTACCCGCTTTAGGTTTCGCCTCGTTTAGCTTTAAAGTACCATTTTAGTTTTATTCTCTCCTTTTTCATTTAGTAAACTTAATTTTCGAGTCGATAGTTAATTTCGTCTTTTAGTTTTATTTTTATTAATTGTTTCGTTTTAAATTCGCGTTTTGCTATTTAAATTGTCTTGTTTTTATTAATTAATCGCTTTTAGTTTATTTTGTGCATTTACCTTTTAAGTAGAATAGATAACCAAACCATTTTATTTGCCACCAAGAACAACTGAGTCACACTTTGAACCGGAAATCAATTCGTTAAGACACCGAGAAAACGAACTTTCAACGAGTAAAAATTCAGTTATTAATTATGATCTTTTTCTCCTATCACTTGTAAATAAATAATTGCAATAAGTAAGGTCGTACGATTTGAAAAAATACTTAGCTTCTAGCCCAAGATCGTTTAAAAGTTGCTCGGTATTAAATAGAGTTCATAGCCAAGGCATAACTTATTGAAGCGGGACGTGAAGGTTGGCGTATCCAAAAAGGCCCTAACAAGGCATGAGGATATCCGAGTCCTAAAAGGCCCTCACAAGGCATGAGGATTCACTTTTTTTTGCTAAAGATCCAAAGATGACGTGAAGAATCATTATTCGAAAATTAATATGAAGGATCAAAACACACGACGAAAAGCAATTACTCCCATAAAGATCATGGAGAAGTCTATCTGAAAAAGACCCTAACATGGTATGAGGATAAATAGATCCAAGTCCGAAAAGGAGGCGGATCGTTGTATATCAAAATCCCAAATAAAGATTGAAGAAATAATGAAGAAGTCGTGGTCAACATTTGAATAATATCTCAACTACTCCAAGTGAAGATATACACTATATACGAAGAGAAGACCATAATTTCAAGATCGTCGTCTTAAGATTCGAAGTATGAAGTAAATGCCAAATATCGGTCCGAGAAAGGTCTCAAATCGTGAAACGAGTTATGCCAAGATATGAACTTTATGGGATTTCGAGAAGCAGTTTTAAAAGATTTTGTCCTTTAGCTAACTATGATTAGATCGTCGTACTTTATTTTCAGCCTTAATAAATTATCGAAATAAGTCAAAAATGCATCCTCGTGGTCATTTAAGACACAAATAAAATATGAGAGATACACCTAGAAATAAGGGAGTCTTAGTGATTAATTAAACCACATGAGTAAGTGTTAGTTGTGCTAACTTGTAGTAACAATGATCTTGTTTCTAAGCTTGGCATGGGGAACATGAAACTTGAGAGTGATTAACATTCATAACACCAAAGCTCTAATGTAAGTCTTAGATTTCTTTACAAGTTTCTTCCTTCAAGCATTTTGTAAATTTTCTATCTTTTTAAGTTTCCTTAGTGTCTAGCATATTAATAAATGCCAAAGTAGGTTGATTATGATGGAGAATGTAAATCTTGCTTTGAAACTAATGCATTGCATGAGGTCATTGCACTGGTCAAGTGTAGGGGATTTGATAGGTGTGAAAACACCCATCCTTTTACCACTTAAAACAATTAAAAACGAGACCATAATGTGTATTTTATGTCGTAAATGTCGGAGTTATGCGTGGTTTGTGTGTTTATTGTGTTTGAGGACCAAAAGATGAAAAAGGAAGAAAACACGGGCTTTCACGGGCTTTTATCGAAGAAAAAGACAAAAGACGAAGTCAAAAGATCAAAAGTGCAAGAAGAACGGATGTCAAAGGCCTATTCTGAAGATTTATCGAAGAAAAAGTCTAAAGACGGAAGTTTAACCAAGTCGAAGAACCAAGTCTACTAAAAGAAGAGAATTAAAAGACGAGTTCATGTTATCATTCGACTAATCCCGAGACAAAGTCGAGAAAGAAGAGAAGACAAGAGAAAGAAGGAAGCAACACACCACATCCCTTCCTACTATAAATAGTCTTTATTTTCTTCATTTTAGAGTTAGTCTTCATTTTTTTCTTTTGTAGTTTTAAATTTTTAGAGAGAGAAAGTGTTTAACTTTCTCTCACTAGGAAAACTTCATCTTTTATTTCCTTTCTTTCTTGTTTAATCTAATCTTTACTTTTTAAAGTTTAATCTTGTTCTAATCTTCATCTTTTTAATCTTTCTTGTTAGTTACGATTTCGTGTTCATCATCCTTTTCACCTTATTTTTCTACATGCCACATAAAGATTTCTACTTTTTATGTTTCTTTATTCGTGTGTTAAAGTTTTACGAGTGTTTTCATTAGTCTAGTATTCGTGGTCACCTTTTTGAGCTTTTAGATTATTTAGTGTTTAGCTTATTCTCTTTTAAGTGTTTTCAAAAGTTTAATTTTTTTTTAAAAAAAGTTTATTTTATGAATTTTGCTTATTTAGTTTTTGATAAGTTTTTCATTCGTAGCTGATTGTGCTCTTCCTAGTATTGATTTGGTTAAGTTTTTGAAAAAGTGCTTATTCGGGTTTATGGTTATTTTTACTCCATCCTAATATTGTGTTCTTTCCATCGCAATATCATTAGGGTTTCTACATTGCGACACCACATTCCGACGGCTTATTCCAACAGCATCATTGCGATCGCAAAAACCTTAGGGTTTCTACATTGCGTTCGAGATGGCGATAGCCCCTTATTCCGATCGTGGATTGCGATAGCCCCTAGCATCGTGGATTGCGACAGAATTTAAGGTCTATTGCGATGAAACGCTGCCCAAATTTTGACAGCCATATTGCGGTACCTTTTATATTGCGACAGCCTTACATTGCGACAGCTTTACATTGCGACAACTTCATATTGCGATAGGAAACATTCCGACAGCTTAACAATCCGATAGGTTACATTGCGATACCTTCCATCACAATACCTTTTTTTACTTTTACTTTGTTTATTTTACATAGTTGTTTTACTTTTCATGTTTGCTCTTTATTACGTTTTAATTTCTCATCATTTATTTTTAAGAGTCTTTACTTTTAGTTTAGTCCTTTCTCGTTTTATTTTTATTTAGTTACTTAACGACGCATTTCCTTTTTAGTAGTTTAAACGAAGACAAAACCCTCTTTTTATTCACCAAAAGACAACTATTCCACCCTAAACCGTGATCAATTCGATATGACACCGAGACGAATAGACCAATCCAAGAACCATACAAAAATCACCATATTACAGCACTTCTGAAAAGCACGCACCCTGAATGGTCTCCCGCTGCAATTAAGTCTGCAATGATGACCACAGCAAGCCATGTAAGCCTAAATGGACATGCTATAGTAGATGAAAGAGATCTTCCTGCAGATGTGTTTGCCATGGGCTCTAGTCATGTGAAATCCACAAAAGCCAATGATCCTGGATTTATTTTTGATATCCAACCTGATGATTACATTCCTTATTTTTGTGGATTAGGCTATACACCCAAGCAAGTTCAAATGATCGTTAAAAAGAAAGTATCCTGCTCAAAAACCATAACAGAGGCGCAACTCAACTATCCTTCTTTTGTGGTTGAACTAAAAAGAGGTGAGAGCAAAACATACTCAAGGACGGTGACTAATGTAGGCAAAAAAGACTCAGCATACGAAATAGGGGAAATTTCATTACCACAAGGTGTGACTATTGATATCATCCCTGAAGCTCAACAACTCAGTTTCACAGCGTCACACCAAAAAGCTTCATACAAAGTAGTAACATTCCCCCGATCTAGTAAGGGGCATGTTGATGGTGCATACGGCGAAGGATATATGACTTGAGTATCAGTATCAGGTAAATATTCCGTCAGGACCCCAATTACGATCATCTATAAATGAAGTAGTCTAGGGTGGTCTATTTCATAATGGTTGATACTAAGCATAACATGTAAAACATGTATGCTCTTTTACATATTTATATATATTATTTGAATCAATAATGAATGCCAGAACATTTAAAGTTGTGTGACAAACTTGTTCGGTTCAATATATATGTAGTGATGTTTTTGTTTTCTCGTTTGTTGATTTATATATTTCAGATAGATGTTAGTTATGACACTGCAAATCATGAAATTCTCCGAATTATGAATCAGCTAAGTTCTGTATATATTAAAACATTTGTGGACAAAATGTTGTGCTAATTAACCTGACATTGACATGTTTCAATGTACAAAATAATCTTCTAGTTTGACCTGAATCAATCTGACGTGTTATCCGATCGACCATTTTGCTACCTTTAAATCTTACTGTTTCACGTATTTGCAGATGAAGATGGCAGTGACACCGAAGATCTTGAAGAAACAGTACATACAAAGGAGGAGCAAACTGTTGGAAGTGAAACACGTGCCAGTGGCAGTCCAGTAGTGTCTATGCAAAAGTTTAAACTTTAGAGTTTGTTATTTGTCCAGTATTTCTAGTTCATTAGATGGACCAGTTTATGTTATATTTTACTGTGATTTTTGGTATCTTGATTGTTTAACAAAGTAGTATAGTTGCTTTCAGTCTTCCACTATGCGGAGATGTAGCAGTTTCAATTCAAATCATTTATATAAAAACAGGTTGAATCAGGTATAAAAAAACTATGGTTCAGGCTATAGTGGTACGTACTGCAAATGAGAGCCCCACGACCACGGTTCAGAGTAAAATACCTGATCAAGTAAATAGCTCATCTTTCCCGTGTTGCAGAAATGCCCATCTGCAAGTCTGCAACGGACAGGTCCGACGTCATCTATGCAATGCATGGAATAAGAACCTGATTTAGGTGCATCCCTGTCTATTCTTATGCAGGAAAAACTAGTTCCGAGCCTATAGGAAAAACGAATAGTCTGCCTAATGTTATAAAAGTGAGTTATTTACGGCAGAGACTCTTTTAAGGATAACTTCTCTTACAGAGACTCTTTTAATTCACTTTTCGAAACAACCCTTTTGTCCGCGTCTTGATGAAAGTGAACCACCAAACACACGTGTCAGCTCGACATTAAAGCAAAAATAATAATAAAAAAAAGTTTTGAAAAGTTTTCTGCGCCTAGTTTCAAGCGGAGTGTTATTTGGAGGCCCACTACATTATCACATTGGAATCAATTTTGCTATTGTAATTATAAGATTTTTCAAAACTAACCTTAAACTCTTTTATAATTACAACTTTTTTACACATAAAACTTTATTCGTTTAATATTTAGCAAATATCTATCGAATTCGTTAATGAAAATAATACCGTTGCAAAGAGCTCTAAATTACGAACAAAACGAGCCCAATATTGACATGCTTTTGATGTACGCAAAATTTTAGAAAAGTTGTTAAAGATTGATAAACATATATATGTTTACGTCTTTTATTTCGTACGTTCACGTTTTAGTAGTTTTAGTTCAACTACGAGTTTTTATATAAAAAAAAGTTGCGCTTATATAAAGGTAAACGTTTTTGTTAAACGCCAAGTTTTATTTACATATAGACTTTTATATATAAACGCTAAAATTTTATATATAAACGCCAAATTTACGTTTAAAAGTTGATGTTAAATGCTAAGTTTTTAATTTGGTTAAATGCGAAGTTTTAAATATTAACGTGTTACATTAAAAAAGTAAACTTTTTTTAATTTGTTAAACGCTAAGTTTTATTTAAACATCAATTTCTACGCAACATAAGTGTTAATAAAAAACCTAAAACTTTTATATGCTGATGACGTATAGTTCCCAGCCGGGTCATGAACCCGGCCCACGTGTACTACCCGTATCTGGCCCATCACAAATGGGTAGGAGTAGTGTTATTTGAGATTATGGGACTCGGATGAACAGTGGCCGCATGAATCATGTACGGCCCACGGCTCGGCACGTCCGGTACAGGGTTAGACAGAATCACAACCTAATTAGGATTACGATTTACCCTAAAGTATAGCATATACACTAACCATAATTAGAAGATAACAATCAACTAATTATGGTATTTATCTTTTACTTGGGGTCGAAGCTTTGGTAAAAGCCAACTAGGGTTTTACCGCCTATATAAGGAACCCCCAAGGGTTCCACTAAGGTATCGCCTCATTCACTATCACATCTTACACATTATTAACCTTAAACTGATTACTTACTCTCATGACGGAGTCTAATCATTGGATACGTTCCCACGGTAAGCCTAACAGCGTGTTACTTTTAGTGTGCAGGATCTCAAACCGAAGTTTACTTGGTGCAAGAGTCGGAGTCCAGACACCCGAATTAAGTCTAATTCGGGTCAAACTAGAATTATCCAACTTTTGTATCAACAATGCGTAACATGACTATTTAAAAAAACTTTACGTTTTCTAGAAAGTGTTAATAAAAAATGTTAGGTAAATATTTGGTATATAAAACTTGATTTATCTTTAAATAAGCGTAACGTTTTATTATATAAAGCTAAAATGTTAATTCATAACTTAAAAATATTAAATAAAAAATACTGAAACATAAACGTACGAAATAAAAGACGTAAACATATATATGCATATCAAACTTTAACAACTTTTATAAATTGTGCATACGTCAAAAGCATATCAATGTTGGGCTCGTTTTTTTAGTAATTTAGAGCTCTTTGTAACGGTATTATTTGCATTAACGAATTCGATAGATATTTGCTAAATATTAAACGAATAAAGTTTTATGTATAAAAACTTGTAATTATAAAAGAGTTTAGGGTTAGTTTTGAAAAAGATTAAAACTTATAATTACAAAAGTAAAATTGATTCCAATCTGAAAATGTAGCGGGCCACCAAATAACATTCCGCTTGCAACTAGGCGCGGAAAACTTTTCAAAACTTTTTTTTTGCTTTAATATCGAGATGGCACGTGTGTGTTTGATGGTCCGCTTTCATTAAGGCGCAGAAAAAAGGGTTGTTTCCGAAAAGTGAAATAAAACTGAGTCTCTGCAGGACAATTATCTTTGATAGAGTCTCTGCCATAAATAACTCGGAATAGAAAAACAAACCTCTCGTATGCAAGGTCTCAATACTAGTATAGAAAAACAAACCTCTCGTATGTCTTTAAATTATCTCCATCTGTATCTTCCATCTCAAATATTAAAAAATTAAATTTTTTTAACATTTCAATATATACATTTCAACATTGCCATATATAAATTTCAACATTGATATTGGTTCGATCATTAGGTCAACTCGGTCGAATCACCGAGTCACGACATCGATTATTGGATCAACTCGATCGAGTCACCAGGTCACACGTTTGACCACCGACTCAACCCGGTTGAGTCATCAGGTCATGAGATTGACCACCGAGTCAAAACCGTCGTGTTACTGGGTCACGAGATCGACCACAGGGTTAACCCGATCGAGCAACCCGGTCACGGATTCGAGCACCGGACACGAATCACTAGTGCACGAGTTTAACCATAAGGTCAACCCGGTCGAGTCACCGGTGCGCGAGTTTGATCATTGGGTCAACTAGGTCGAATCACTAGTGCACTAGTTTGACAAACAGATCAACCAGGTCGAGTCACTGGGTCACTGATTCATCTACCGGGTTAACCCGATCGAGTCACGGGTCACTGATTCGGCCACCGGGTTAACACGATTTGGTCACCAGGTTACTGGCTCGCCCACTTGGACAATTAACATACCGTTAACTATTTGCCGTTAGAGCATAAGGAGTCTTGGTGCCATAGAAGTGGTGCAATAGCCAAAAAGTGGTGTTACGTCAGCAAAGTGGGCTATGACACCAGAATTGCTATGACACTAGTTTTTAGAGGAAGTGGTGTGCCATGACATTTCTGGCGCCATATAATTTTTTATTTTTCTTTAAATTTAACACATGTTATATAAAATAAAATTCATTCATTTAAAACATTACATAAAATTAAACATTACATAAAATTAAAAATTATATAAAATTAAACATTACAAAAAAAATCCAGAAACTAATCTTCTTCATCATCATTTTCATCCTCGTTCCATAGATGCTCCACTGGGTCCCCTTGGAGATCGTTGTGCACTTTCTTATCTCGAAGTTCGTTTGTTTTCGTTTGTCTTTCCTATCCCGAAGTTCTTTTCCCTCCGGATATTTACTTTCGTACTCGTCGTCGCCGAAGTAGTCATCGATTAGCCTTTCTTCGGCAAGTTCTTGTTCACGAAATATGTACGTCATCTTCCCATGTGAACCACGACGCGAACCCCCTGCTTCTTGTTCACACAAACCCACGTAATGTTGATATGACTCATAATCGCGCATATATTGATCATAGTCGGTTTGAAAGAATGCACCAGAATGATCGTATTTGCTGAAATCGTTGACATTATTTTGATCCATATTTAAAAAAGAATTGAGAACTATTGATGTGGAATATGATTTGAAAGTGTGTGAGAAGTATGAAATATTAAGAGGGTATTTATAGGATTTTTAAAAGGGTAAAATTAGGGTTTAGGAGATTTTTTTTAAAAACGGCCTTCCGACGGTCATATGACCGTTATATTCAAAATTTAAAAAAAAGGAAAAAGAAAGAAAAAGAGAACGGTGTGGGATGGTGGGGCCGGGGCGAGAGGCTTGGCGTGAGGCCACCACGGAGTCCTGCACCGTTCAATTTTCTCGCGCGAAGGCTTGGCGTTAGACTTTAGCGCCACCGTTCCAATTCCTCTTAGGTAATTTTCACAGCTATGCGTCTAGTAGTTTATAAAAAGAGGGAAAAAACCTTTTAAAATTTGATAAAATTAATCACTTACCTTTTTATTACCGATACATATTTATAAAATCTTAGTTTTCTTAATAAGATTTAAGTTTTTCTCCTACATTTTTTTTAAAAAATTTAGTTTTTAAAAAAATGTAATTCTTTTTATTTTCACGATTTTTTTTTTCGAAGTTAAAAAATTATTTTTTGTTTATATTTCTAAAAGAGTAAAGTGCATTTTATTTAAAGAATTAAGACTTAAAAAATACAAAAAGATTTTAAATTATAAAATTTTGTAAAAAGTACGAAAAAAGCTAAGGTAAGAAACTTACTTTTTTTAAAAACACAAAACTATTTTTTTGTACATTTTTATATAAATAACACTTTACTCTTTTAAATATGTAACAAGAATTCTATTTTATTATGAGGTAATGTCAAAACATCCGAATGATACGAAAGTATTCCCAATGTAGATGGAAATTCTACATGAGTCAACATTAAACAAGCTCATGGTAGGTGACATGTGTCGCTTTTTTTATGAACTAAATTTGTGATAACTAGAAAGAAATGATGGTTTGACTCTTAATTGAATTTAAACTTGTTCCATGCCCTTACCCAATATCCTAGTGATCTTGCGAGAAAATTGAGAGTGACACTTGTTAAACCCACTTTAATCCATAACACAATATAAGATGATATTTAGAGAGATAAAGAGTAGAAAAGTAGAGAGAGAAATAAGAGAGATTATAGATGATTAAAAACTTTTAGAGAGAGAAATCAAATGCTAACCAACACCCTCTTCCACACATGGAAGAGGGTATATATACCCTAGGCTTTGTTGGGCCGTGGCTTAAGTAACATGGACCGGGCTTGGCTTTGCTTGGGCTTACGCCCCTAACTTATACAATATTAGCTTAAAGTCCAAGCCCGGTTAACCCGACTAATCCTAGTACAAAACAAGACCATTAACGACTAAGATAACCTATTACATTCTTGTTCGACTATATAAGATATAGGGATAACAATCTCCGCCAATGTATCAGTCATCTTAAAAAGCTTAAAAAGCATAAGATGATTGAGTGAATACATTCTTGTAGAGGAGATCTTCCTGATTTGGCCTTGTATCTTGGTCTTGATCTTGTTTGTAACGGCTTTGTTCCTTCATGCTTTTGTAATCTTTATCTTGAGCCTTTTTCATTTGACTTTTAGTGCTTGTGATTTTCAATCTATTCTTGATAGTGTTCATCTTGAGCTCTTGTGACAAGATGACCTATTACATTCTTATATTCTTAAGTATCTTGAATATCGCTATCTTGTGCTCCTGTGACTTCTGAATCGACATCAGTAACACAGCTACGCCACCTTCTTGATATGCAGCAACATATACAGACACGAATAAAATGGCTTTGAACATTTCATCCTAACTCGGTAGCATTTTACCTCCGGTCGGTGAGGATCGTTTAGACGGTATTAGATATTGTACCTGTGATCGGGTAGATTCGATTAAGAATCTCCTTGACAGGGTTTCCCGGTGGTAGTAGCCAGTTCTCTTTACTCGACCGTCTCAAAGCAGACTCCGAAAGTAATGAGTGAATCATAAGAATAAATTATCCGTCTGATTAGAGTCGTCAATTCAGATTTCCTGGAACAAGTTTGATTCTAAAAGAATCACACCATCGTTGCTTTCCAGTTTGTCACAAGCTTGATTCATAGAGAATCTTGCGAGTCACCTACCGTAGTGCTGTTTGATGTTGACACTGGAAGGATTTCCATTCGTCACTGTGAACACTAATGAGTGTCACTCTGAATGTTCTGGCAAGATCACACGGATTTTGCGAAGAAACCTGGAATCAAGTTTGAATCAATTAAGAATCCAAACTTAGTTTCTTTCCAGTTCTCACAAGTTTGATTCGTTTAGAATCGCACAAGTTACCTACCATGAGCTTGTTTAATGCTGGCTCAAGCAGGATTTCCATCTTCATTGTGAATCGTATCACTCAGATGTTCTGGAAATATCACAAGGATAATGCGTAGGACTCGATTGTGTCCTAATGAGATGATAGATTGATCTCTTTTGGCTCTAGACTCAATAAGTGCATTTTGGTAATCGGAGGCTGGAGCAGACTGCCACCTTTTCAATATTAACTATCTCGGAGTGAGAAAGTCAATAGATACGTGTTGATCTCCGTGACAATGAGACAAGTTTCTTTTGAGAGAAACTCGAATGGCTGGGAAGGGTTGTGCATTGCATCACTGGGTCCATGATGACTTGTCTTCAATGGATGTATTGACCCGGTTTTTGCCTAAGTTGCATAGAATATTCAACTCCTTCAATGCTTACCAATACGTCATCACTAGAACCTTGTTGTGATTGTTCCAGTGCTAACTTAAGTACTTGGTCCGCATTCAGCTTCATTCTACTCCATCTTTCCTAAGGACAACTATTTCTAGCTATGGAATGTCCTTGGGTAGATCCCTCCGGTTCTGGTTGGATCATAGAACTTAGTTTCCTATCCTAAACCACCTTTTGACTCCATCGTTCCGTCGTGGATAGTAGGTTGTTTTGGGTAAAGATCGTAACCATAAAACCATTCAAAGTGCTTGATAAAAATCAAAACTTTTCACACTTGAAAGTTTTACAGTTCCGAAAAGCTCCCCCTACACACATGCATCGATATACGAAATAGTTTGGCATGTGAAGGAAAGAGTTTCACTTGAGTCTTTATGATCACATGTTGCAATATATTACATTTTAATCACATTTTCTCCCCTATGTCTAATATAAAATATAATATTAGAGATACCAATTGATTAAAATAAGACAATTTCCGAAAAATCGACGGGAGAGAAACATGTGTGCACGCATGAATCATGGAACTTTTTCAGTCGGGTCGCTCCCCCTCAACAATATATGTGTGTCTTGAGACAAAATTTGACAAAATTTTAGAAAAACGACACCACAAAATATGTTGAGGTACGGAGTTGAGATGCCTTTACCGATAATATATAAGACAGATTTAATATCATTTTCAGAATGTGTTGGATACATAAAATATGACAATTTTAGAGATGTACCCAACAACATTAAAAGGCTTGATTTTAAAACGCTCCCCCTCAAAAATTGATCAAAATAACATATGACAATTTTGAGATATGAAAACCACATATGAGGAAGGGAGTGTTGAACACACAATTCTGAAAGATTTAGAAAAATCTTTTTGAGAAATTTTTGAAAAATTGTGTTCAACGGTTTTAATATTGTTGTCCCATATATTTGTGATTGATTAAACAATGAAGAAAGAAAGAAAATAGATGAAGAAGAGATGAATTCCTAGAGAGAGAAAGTAGTGATAGAAAGTAGAGAGAGAGATGATTAACTTGGTGAATATTAGATTAAGAAGTGAGTTGTTACAAATGACCATCCACCCTCCTAACATGCTAGGAGGGTAGTATATATAGTCCACCCACATGCGGGCTTTAATGGACTATATATTGGGCCGGGCTTGTCTTTTGGACTTTAATTAGTTTAAATCCAAGCCCGTGAACCACGACTAAATAACTACCTATTACAACGTTCTAATAAATATTACAGTAGAAACCTATGACCGAACGTTCTTGTTTGACTCAATATTTTGAGGCTAACAATCTCCCCCAATGTGAGGTCATTCCTCTTTGATATTTGGATTCCAATGGAAATTTATGAATTTCGTCATAAATGAGTCTTGAACGTGTAACAGTAGTTTTGTTCCTTCATGCTGTGAACTTTGAGCCTTTGTTGTTGTCTTTCGACTTTGTCTTCTATCTTGAGATCTTCAAATCATCCTTGACTTGTCATTGCCATCTTGCGATCTTGTGTCTTTATCCACATGCTCACACTATTAATTGTTGAATAAGTCTTTGGGCATGAATATGTGGTTTTGAATCTTTGACTTTGCTGAGTACACCGTGACGCCACCTTCTTGAGACAAAACTTAGACACGGACTGAATGGCTTTGACATTCGTCCTAAATCGGTAGCATTTTACCTCCGGTCGGTGAAGATCGTTATACGATATTAAATACCGTACCTGTGATTAGGTAGATTCAATTAAGAATCTCCTTGACAAGGTTTCGCGGCTGTACTAGCCGTTCTCTTTACTCGACCGTCTCAAAGCAAGATTGCGAACATAAAGAGTGAATCAATTGGATAAATATCCGCTTGATTAAAGTCGTCAATTCAAATTCCTGGAACAAGTTTGATTCATTAAGAATCTTACCATTGTTGCTTTCCAGTTGACACAAGTTTGATTCATGAGAATCTCACAAGTCACCTACCGTAGCGCTGTTTGATGTTGACGCTAGAAGGATTTCCATTCGTCACTGTGAATATTAATGAATATCACTCTGAATGTTCTGGCAAGACCATAAAGATATTGCGTAGAAACCTGAAACGAGTTTGAATCAATTCAGAATCAAAGCACTGTTGCTTTTCAGTTTTACATATGTTCAATTCATAAAGAATCTTGCATATGACCTACCGCAGTGCTGTTTGATGTTAACACTGGAAGGATTTCCGCTCATCATTGTGAATACTAAGTAGTATCACTATGAGTGTTCTAGCAATATCGCAAGGATATAGCGTAGGACTCTCTTGATCTTCATCCGTGTGTCCTAACGAGATTTGATTGATCTCTTGGCTCTAGACTCGATTTGTGCACTTTTAGTGGTCGAGGCTGGAGCAGATGCCACCTATTCAATATCAACTATCTCGGAGTGAGAAAGTCAATAGAAGTCGTGTTGATCTCCGTGACAATAAAACAAACTTCTTTTGAGAGAAGCCTGAGTAGCTAGGAAAGGGTTGTGCTTCACATCACTGGGTCCATGATGAGTTTGTCTTCATGATGAGTTGACCCTGTTTCTGCCTAAGTTGTATGGAGGGCTTCTTTCTTTAGACCCTTTATCCTTACATTTCTTTTTCATTCTTCAACCCCTTCAATGCTTACCAAGACATCATTAATAGCACCTTGTTATGATTGTTCCAGTGCTATCATCAGTACTTAGTCGGCATTCAGCTACGTTCACATTCTACTCCATCTTTCCTAAGGACTTCTAATAATCTATTGGATTGTCCCTGGGAAGATCCCTCCGGTTCTGGTTGGATCATAGGACTTAAACCTAACCACCCTTTTGACACCAATAACGTCGTGAATTAAAGATGTTGTGGGTATTTGATCGTAACCATGAAAACCACTTTAAATTCTAACAAAGTGTTTGAAAACATTTAACACCTTGCTAGTTTTGTCGTTTCAGAAATGCTCCCCCTTCACATGTGCATCGATAATCGAAAGTGTTTCGCACATGTAGGTAAGAGTTAAAGTGCTTGAGTCTTATATAAGATCACATTTTAATCACATTTTCTCCCCTATCTCTAATATATAAAATCTTTTGATATTAGAGATACCAAATTTGATTAAAATATATTTTGAAAAATAGTCTTGAAAATCTTCGGGAGAAGGATGTGTTAATCTTTTGCATGAAGTTGAATTGCTCCCCCTCAAAAATTGATCCAATGGAATTGTCATTACGAGGATTTGATCCACATTAAACTTTTGAGGATAGTAGTTGTTGAACACACAATTTTTGAAAGATTTTGAATATAATTGAGAAATTCTTGAAAAAAATTGTGTTCAACGCTTTTCGAAAAATCAATTCTTTTTTACGAAAAGGTTTTTCTAAAGCATAAACTTGAGTTCATAGACTTTGAATGTCTTGACGAATCCACTCAAGTGTAAGAAGATTTAACTTCTTTTGCTAAGGGTAAGAGTACAAAAGCGTACACTCCCCTGTGAATTTAGATCCGGGTTGCAATCTGAAAGTGATTACAAGCCATTGTGTTGAGCTCAAAACGTTGAATGTTTTGTGACAAGCTCAACCCAAGATAGATTTCTCTACCCGTTGTTGGAAGTATTGTCCAAAATAGACAATTTCCTTTTGAAAAGATAGAAATGACATGTTTTGAAAAATATTTACAACTTTCATTCGAGCTTTATGTACACACCCGTGTCGTTATTGAGTGACATTTCTAGGTACGTCCATATTATCGATACTGAAAGACATGTCGAGAAGAATATTTTTGGATTATCAAAGATTTTTTAATTTTGTATTTTGTTTTTTGATTAATATTTACAAGTAGATGTTTGATAGATGAATCAAGCAGGCTTCTTTGCCAGAACCTCCAGTTCTGCTGGAGTCAAACATCTCATACCAATTTGCCTAACTAGATACGCAAACCTCTCTTTCGAAAGAGCTTTTGTAAACAAGTCAGCTAATTGGTAATCAGTTCCAACAAAGTATAATTCAACAATACCTCTTTCAACTTGTTCCTTAATGAAGTAATATCTGACATCAATGTGCTTCGTGGGGGAATGATGTACCGGATTACAGGAGATGGCTATGGCAGACTTTGAGTCACAGTACATGGGTACTTTATCAAAATGGAAGCCATAATCCATGAGTTGTGTTCTCATCCAAAGAAATTGAGCACAACACGCAGATAGAGACACATACTCCGCTTCGGCTGATGAAAGTGAGGTGCAATCCTGCTTCTTTGAAGACCATCCCACAAGCTTATCTTGTCCTAGAAATTGTGCACCACCAGAAGTACTTTTACGTGTATCACGACACCCTGCATGATCAGAATCTGAATAGGACGTTAGAAAGAAACCGGTTTCCCTCGGATACCAGAGTCCCATGTGAATTGTATTCTTAAGGTACCGAAAGATCCGTTTAACCTCCTTGAGGTGTTTTTCAGTGGGTCGTGCTTGATATCGTGCACAATAACACGTAGCATGATGAATATCAGGTCTGCTTGCTGTCAAGTACATGAGGGACCCGATCATGGAACGATATCTCGTTTGATCTATGGGTAATCCCTCCAAATCAGCATCTAGGGATGTGGTTGATAATGGTGTCCCAACGGGGTCACATGATGTCATACCATGCTTTGTGATTATCTCTTGACAATACTTAGCTTGGTTAATAAAGATACCACTTGGGGATTGGTGAACTTGAATTCCTAGAAAGAATTTTAGTTCGCCCATCATAGACATTTCAAATCTGCTGTGCATTACTTTTTCAAACCATTTTGAAAGTTTTGGGTTTGTAGACCCGAAAATAATATCATCAACATAAATTTGCACAAGCAAAATGTCATCCCCATATTTATAAGTGAACAAAGTTAAATCAATGGAACCTTTTGAGAAACCTTTGGAGACCAGAAATTTCGAGAGCTCGTCGTACCACGCCCGTGGAGCTTGCTTGAGTCCATATAGTGCTTTGTGGAGACGATACACCTTGTCAGGATAATGAGGATTGACGAATCCTTCCGGCTGCGTGACATAAACTTCTTCCTTCAAAGGACCGTTAAGAAACGTCGTCTTTACGTCCATTTGATAAACGATGAATCCCTTATGTGCAGCATAAGCAAGGAAAATCCTGACCGCTTCCATTCGAGCTACTGGTGCAAATGATTCTTCAAAATCAATACCCTCTTTCTATCCATACCCTTTAGCCACTAGTCTAGATTTATTCTTGATGATCGTGTTCTCTTCATCCATCTTGTTTTTCCAGATCCATTGAAGATTTAATGGTGTTACATCGTATGGTCTATCAACAAGTTCCCAGACATTAAGTCTTTCAAATTGTTGAAGTTCATCCGTCATCGATTCAATCCAAGCATGATCAGCGAATGCTTCTTTGATGTTTTTCGGTTCAGCTGAACTCACGGCGAGTGCGAACATACAAACATCGGCATCAGTGTTAAGCTGTCGTCTTGTGCGAACGGGCTGTGAAGGGTTTCCAATGACATGAACCAAAGGATGATCTCGGGTCCAATGATGTGTTGAAGGATGTCGTTGGTAAAACGTATGCATATTTGATGGATCAACATGGCGAGTAGAAGACTCTCCAGTTTCGTGTACCGGTGTACCGAATGGGTTGATAAATTCGTCTTCGTCAGATAATGCATTGTCTGCTTGATTTGTGTTCTCTGGAGCAATGACAGTAGTTGTGGATGTTGTAGGATCGATTGTTGAAGTGATATTCTGAGGAGGTAAATCTGCAGCAACCCGTGTTGAAGTAGATGAAGTTGTATCCATTTGTTGACGATGATCGGTATCATCATTCATATCATGAGTGACAGCGGAAGACTTCGATACAACTTGTTTCTCCCCCGTGAAATATTCATCATACATTGGTCCATATAACATTTCCAACTCTTCAATTGTCGTGTCGACTGTCATATCAGCTCTAGGAACATTTTCTGGAACCAGCGTTGAACTTGACGGTTCATTGCTGTGGTCTTGAGTTCCGAGTTCCGTGCGGTTGTGAACGGAAGTCGTTTGTCGTTGTGGATCGGGACTTAATCTGTTTTGTTCAAGTGCCATTTCTTGTAATTCATCAAATCGGATGTGAATAGTCTCGACTATCAATTTTGTTCTCTTGTTGAACACTCTATATCCCTTAGACTGAGTTGCATATCCCACAAGAATACATGCATCACCTTTTTCTTTCATCTTATCCAAGTTTTCACCATCTCGAATGATGCAACAAGTACATCCAAAAACATGAAGGTGTTTGAGTGAAGGTTTTCGATCATGAATTATGTGATATGGTGTCTTTTCGTGTCTTGGGATAATTAAGGATCGGTTTTGTGTGTAGCATGCGGTTGACACGGCTTCGGCCCAAAAATATAGTGGAAGTTTTGAAGCAGATAATAATGTTCGAGCAGCTTCAACCAAAGTACGGTTTCGTCTTTCAACAACGCCGTTTTGTTCGGGTGTTCGAGCAATAGATGTTTCATGTTCAATTCCTTCGGATTCAAAATACTTTCTCAGATTTGAATTCAAAAAATCTGTACCTCTGTCAGTACGAACCACTCTAACTTGAGCTTGAAGACCACGTTGTATCAATTTAAGGAAGCTGATGAGAACTTCAGGTGTTTCATCCTTGGACCTTAAGAAGTGAGTCCATGTGTACCTTGAGTAATCATCGACAATTACCAGAATATATTTCTTTCCATTGATAATCTGAACACGCATGGGACCACACAGATCCATGTGAAGAAGATCTAACCGTCCTTTAGAGCTTGGTGTGGTCTTTGTTTTAAAGCTACTTCGTTTAGCTTTACAAAGTTCACAAGAAGAACAAAGATGATCTTTGATGAATTTTAAGCTTGGAAGGCCTCTCACAATATCTTTCATGGAAAGCAAGTTAATGGTATCAAAGTTGAGATGAGAAAGACGTTGATGCCATAACCATGCCTGAGTCGTTGAGGCTTTAGCCATGAAGCAAATTGGAGTTGATGAAGTTGTGTCTTGAAGTGAAATTGTGTAAAGATCAGTACCCCGTGTACCGGTAAGTAAGTCATTCCCATCATAATCACGAACAAAACATGTCTTCTTTCTGAAAGCAACTTCCAAATCCGCATCACAGAATTGACCAACCGAGAAAAGATTGTGATTGAGCCCTTCGACGTAGTATACCCTTTTAATCGTGATATTCCCCTGAACCAAATCTCCATATCCTAGGATCGGTGCAAATTGATCATTTCCGAATCGGACCGTACCTAGGAACTTCTCCACGAAGTTAATTAGAAGCTTGAGATTCCCCGTCATGTGCTTCGTGCATCCGGAGTCCAGTATGAAGAGAATTATTTGTATCACCTGCAGAAGAGTTAGAACACGATGGAGCATTTGCTAAATTGGATACCACAGTAGTTGTGATAGTAGAATCATTAGTGTCCTTATCAACAATTAAAGGCAAACTAACACTCGTTTTCACATTTTCTGTCCTAACTTTAGGCATCAATTTATATCCGGGAGGACATTGATTAGCAAACCACCATTTCCAAGACTTGCTAGCAGACTCAAATAGTTCCTTAATTTTGCTTCTAGGATTCTTAGTGGTGGAGTCTGATGCATTACTTTTCTTAGTGGGGGTTGCACCAGAATGGTTCACTTTGCGTTTGGGTTTACTAGCTCTAATAGGCATTGCAACTTGCTTCTTAGTTCTAGTATCTACGCCTTTGACTTTATTTATAGCACACATTGAATGATTAGCATTAGCACACTTTCCACATTTGACACAAACAAATTTCACATTCATAGCATTCAAATCATTCACAGCATTCAAATCGTCATTACATGCGATTACAGACTTTTTATTCTTGAAAACGTTCAAATTCCTAGGGTGTTCTTCTACTTCCTGCATCTCCCCTTGATTCTTGTGTTTCCAGACCTTATCATTCACTTGAGTGCGCTTAAGCTGAGGCCGGCTAACACTAGTAGTGGAGACTATTCCTGTAGTAGAAGACACACGAATATTAGTGTTTCTAGAAGTCTGAGGCGAGTGAGTATCTTTGTTTGTGGGCTTCGTGGACATTCTATACATCCCTGGTTTAATCACATTATTGTGCTTAACGCTTGGTGCTATAGGATTCCTTATGGGTTGAGCTTGTGGTAACCTTTCCTTTCCATCCATCTTGGGGGCAAACACAGGTTTTGCAAACGAGGAATTAGATAAAGCAGATGGTTTTCCTAAGATAGAGGATCTATTCTCTTTAGAGGCATTGGGTTGTCTAACAACATTTTTCTTAATGCTAGGTTCCAAAATTTTCCCACCCATTTTAGCAATGAGTTTTTGCAACTCTGCTATCGCTCTGTCCCTGTCTTGTAACTGAGCTTTCAACCCTTTAATTTCCAAATTCTGTTCATTCATTTCTCGAAATGTTTGGGAAAGTTTTTCTTGCAATTTATTATCGTGTGGAAAACTACCAACGTCTTTTTGCAAAGCAAGTTCAAGTGAAAGACAATATTTTTGAAGGAAATTATTTTTGTGTTGAAGTAACTCAAAAGCCTTTTTGTCAACATTTTCTTTACGTTTCGAAAGCTCAATTTCAAGACGTTCACATTCTTTGCTTTTATCAAGATATTGGCATGCAACTTCAGAATATTCATCAATATCAGCACAAGATGTAAAATAAGCACACATAACATCGTTAGAAACACATTCTTGCAATAGTAAATCATATTCATCTGAAAAATCAGTTTTCTCCATTTGAAGATCTTCAATGTGTTTCTCAAGAGATTCAACATATTTTTAAATCATCATACATTTCAGTCCGAATGAACTCCTCAAGTTGAAGAACAGTTTCTTTAATCAACGCCGTGTTAGGAATTAAGAGTTCTTTCACAAGCAAGGTAATATCTTGAGGAATCGGACGTGTCCACTCAGCATTTTCACGTTTTGCCCAGTCTCTTTCAACAATAGATTTAACATTATCTATGTGGTGTTTAAGAATTCCTAATGTTTTCCTACTCTTGCTTTTAGATTCATCTAGAGGGAGGTAGTTTATGTATTTGTAAACATTTGATTTCTTAGGGGCAAATGCTTTCTTCCATTGAATTCTCTTTTTTTGCATTCTAGGAACACTTCCTCACGAGTTTTCTGAGTTTGTTTGTTGAACAGGCCATAAAGACTATTCTCATAAGCATAATTATATGGTTTCACAAACTCCTTATTAACAAGTGGTTGACTATCATCATCCCAAAGAGCAGTCTCTTCACTATCGGCACTAACAGGCATGCAATCAAGATTGGTCCTTTCAGTCTCATCAAGATAAAGATGCGGGTTCGCAGCTTAAGCTTTGGCAAGGTACTCAGGACTTGCAAAGCTAGCTTGACCCTTAAACATCGAAGGAGGTGCCAGCATTCTCACAGATTGTATAGAATCATGCGTTTTATAAACAACGTTCTTCAAAAATTTGACTTGTGCTTCTAATTTCGTTACCTTTTCAGTTTCTTATCATATCTACTTTTGAAGTCTTGTTTTAACGCATCTACCTCTTGTTTCTTATCCTCAAGAATTTTAGCAGAATCTGGTGGTCATAGAGAGATTTTGTTCAAGTTCATTAACTTTGGTATTGGCAAGGTACGTTTTTTGACGTTCATCCATTAAGAAAACATTATATTGACGCTTCCCTTTGGCTAATAACTCAAGAGTGGTATTATATTTGTTTTCAAAATCGTCCTTTTGACTTTTTAACGCACTTCCCTTGTACCCCTCAAGCTCTTTGGTTTTCTGAAGGAGCTCATCTCTATAGCTTTCAGTCATCTTAGTAGATTTGATAAGAGCAGCTTTACATTCTTCAAAACTTTGAGTGAGCGTAGCGTTTGCCTTCTTTAATTGCTTTTGACTCTTTTTATTTTTAGTGACATCTTTTTATAAAGTAGCAATTAAATTAGCAAGCGCAATACGTTCCTCTTCATCATATTCATTTGCATGTTGATCATCCTCAGACTCATTATTGCACATGTCTGATGAATCGGGTGTGGTATTGCTATCAACCGTTTCCATCATACACGTGTCATTAATGGAATTGGGTAGATCACTATGCTCAGGAATATCACCAAACACATTATATTCATCAGTAGTGTGTACCTTATCGATTGGCTCAGTGTCAAAGATAGGGCCATTGTCATCTTTAGTAACTTTGAGAACTTCTTCAACCTTTGCCATGTACGAGTAATGTGCATCAAGCTCTTGATCAGAATCTTCATCATCAGTATCATCAAGCATGGCTCCTTCCTCAGCTGACAATTTAACCCCTGCTTCCATCTTTTTGCATAGCAGCATCTTTTCCTTGTGATAGTTGGAGTCTCTAACCCTTTTCGGCTTCCTACATTCCTTTGCCATATGCCCATAACCTTGGCAATTAAAACATTGAATCCCACTCTGCTGAACTACTTGACTTCCAACCGTTTTCCTATTCCCAGTAGCAGCAGCAATCCTCTGAGTATCATACTTGGCAGTTTGTCGATCATACCTTGCAGAACCCTCAACATGCGTTGGATTATGTCGATCATACCTAGAAGGACTTTCACCACGTCGACGTGTGTCATACCTTGGAGGACTCTCAACATATCGGTTCTTTGTGTTAGATGATGTGCGAAGATTGTTGTTGGTGGGTTTGTATATTTTCTTGTAAGTCTTCATTATGTAAGCAATTTGTTGTTTCATCTCTCGGTTCTTTTGAGCTTGGTCTTCATCACTATCTTCTTCAGATGAGGACTCAGATGGTGGTGATGGTGCTCTTGGCGCTTTACCTCGAGATTTTGTGGAAGATGAAGACTTAGATGATGTGGAATATCGTGGTGAAGATGATGTATTGGAGTATGGCTTAGGAGCACGAGAGTGAGGATCTTGAACACGTTAAGTGGTAGTCAGTAAAGCAAGTGGATTAGCCGTCTTGGCAACACGTTCAGCTCGAATCTCATTTGCTTCATTCTGAAATTGCTTCAAGATGTCAAAGAGTCGATGATATGAGACCTCGTCTAACTTTTCTTGTTGTTTCACCAAAGTGACGAACCGTGTCCACTCGGGTTGAAGTTGTTGAAGAAATTGAACATTGACTTGCATGGTGGAGACTTGCAGATTATTTCTTGTCATGTCATTCATCAACTTATAAAACCTGGAGTAGTAAGAGTCAATTGATTCTCCATCCCTTGAAGTAAACTTGCCTAAATTCCAAAACAAGTTTGTTTTGACATCTTGTTTGTTGAGTGATTCTCCTTGTTGCAAGCGTTCAATAGCAGTCCACATTTCATGTGCTGTAGGGCATGCATCAACCGTGGAATAAATATCATCTCCAATCCCACTTAAAACCATATAGATGGCTTCCTTCTCCGCATCATGCCAAGCACAATTTTCAGGTGTGAGATCAGATCTTGTTTCATCACGTTCACTTGCAGGTATTAGATCAGTAGTATCTGTGGCTGCTCTTGGAGGAATTGAGATCTTCTTGAATATATATGGTCCATGAGTAATACATTTCCTCAAGGCATCACCATTAGGTCTTGTGTCAAGGTATCGTATGAAACGTGATTGCCATTGAGCATACCTACCAGATACAAGCATTGGTGGTCTCTCTTTGTTACCCGCCACCATTATGTTGTTGTTCGTCACACGATATTCGGCAGTAGAATCCATCTCAATATTCTCTGAAATGATGAAGTGAATATGGATCTTAAGTAGATTTGTTGTGATTGTTGTTGTGGTTTAAATTTTGAAAATTGCAATTTTTCTCCAGTCCGACAATAAATTCTCCAGTCCGACAAAAACGGTAGACCAAAAAATTTTGTATCGCCAAATTTTGAAATTGAGCTAGAAATGTCCTAAAACTAGTATGTAAAAAAATTTGAATTTACTTGACGGAAAAATTTTAACTCTTTTTTTTTTTTTTTAATCTTCGTGTAAACGATATTCCGAAACTAGTCTAGATGGTGGCTAAGTCAAAAAATACTCAAACAAAATTTAGCAAAACACATCATCGAAATCACTTATCGGAATCACTTATCGGAATCACCAAATTGGAATGTGATCGGAATGTCCTAATCGGAATGTTATCGGAATGTCCCCTAATCGGAATACCCTTGTCGGAATGACCTAATCGGAATAAGCTTGTCGGAATAACCTAATCGGAATAACCTTGTCGGAAGACCCAAATCGGAATGCAAATCGGAATGCAAATCGGAATGCAATCGGAATATTTTTGTCCAGTCGGAATGATGATCAGAAAGCGGGTCGGAATGTGTAAACCCTTTTCCGATGCGACTGATCGGAATCTCTAATCCCTTTTCCGATTGCACTGATCGGAATAATAGCACTGTTACGAGATTTTGAGGTAAAAAAGTGATATTTTCGACAAGAAATCCGTGATTTGAACCAACCAAATGCGACCAAATCCCTACCACAGCTATGTAGAAGATTTATATCAAGATTTAGAGCATAGAAAACACAAAAAAAAAACTTGAATTCGAGATGATTATAAGAGAAAATCACACGAACCAAGTAAAATGAACAACGAATCACAGAACTACCCCATGGCGATTGATACCAAACGTTGTCCCATATATTTGTGATTGATCAAGCAATGAAGAAAGAAAGAAAATAGATGAAGAAGAGATGAATTCCTAGAGAGAGAAAGTAGTGAGAGAAAGTAGAGAGAGAGATGATTAACTTGGTGAATATTAGATTAAGAAGTGATTTGTTACAAATGACCATCCACCCTCCTAACATGCTAGGAGGGTAGTATATATAGTCCACCCACATGCGGGCTTTAATGGACTATATATTGGGCCGGGCTTGTCTTTTGGACTTTAATTAGTTTAAATCTAAGCCCGTGAACCACGACTAAATAACTACCTATAACAACGTTCTAATAAATATTACAGTAGAAACCTATGACCGAACATTCTTGTTTGACTCAATATTTTGAGGCTAACAAATATAAATTCCGATTTACATGAGCTCAAAACTTTAAATGTTTTGTGACTAGCTCATGACCGAGAAAAATTAATTTCCCGTTGTGGAGGATAAGTTATCATCCGTGATAAACGTTCCTGAAGTGGAAGTACGAGTTCTAAGCTGACATTTACTTAGAAGTCGGTTTTCATGAACTTAAAAACTTTGAATGTTTTTATAGGAAGCTCATGACCGAGAAATATGAATTTCTCGTTGAGAAGGATAAGTTATCGTCCGAGAGAAACTTTCCTTATTTGAGGTCCGAGTCCTAAGCTGTGATGTGCTTAGAAGTCATTATTAGAGAAAAATCAAGCAACTTCATTTGCTAAAACCTCCAAGTCTTCGGGAGTCATATACTTCATACCAAGACGGCCAACGAGATACTGAAACCTATTTTGAGATAGGGCTTTTGTAAACAAGTCTGCTATCTGGTACTCAGTTCTGACAAAGTATAATTCTACGACGCCACGTTCCACTTGTTCCTTGATGAAGTGATATCTGACTGCGATGTGCTTGGTACGGGAGTGTTGAACCGGATTGCAAGAAATGGCTATGGCCGACTTTGAGTCACAATACATAGGTATTTTATCAAAGTGGAAGCCATAATCCGTGAGTTGAGTTCTCATCCAGAGGACTTGAGCACAACACGCGGATAGAGCCATATATTCTGCTTCAGCTGATGAGAGCGGAGTGCAGTCCTGCTTCTTTGACGACCAACTCACAAGTTTGTGTTCCCCTAGAAATTGTACGCTACCAGAAGTTCTTTTTCGACTATCAAGGCAACCTGTGTGATCAGAATCTAAAAAAGCTGTTAGATGAAAACCGGTTCCCTTCGGATACTAGAGTCCCATGTGAATGGTATTCTTAAGGTACCGAAAGATCCGTTTAACCTCTTTGAGATGCTTTTGAGTAGGTCTGGCTTGATATCATGCACAGTAGCATGTGGCATGATGAATATCAGGCCTGCTGGCTGTAAGGTACATAAGTGACCCGATCATACTGCGATATCGCGTTTGATCTAGGGATGTGGTCGACAATGGTGTACCAACGCGAGCACATGAGGTCATACCATGCTTTTTAAGTATCTCTTGAGCATACTTAGCTTGGTTTATGAAGATACCACGTGGGGATTGATGAATCTGGAGGCCTAAAAAGAATTTTAGCTCCCCCATCATTGACATTTCAAATCTGCTATGCATTAATTTTTCAAAACGTTTTGAAAGTTTTGGGTTCTTAGAACCAAAAATAATGTCATCAACGTAAACTTGCACCAGCAGTATGTCATCTTCATATTTATTAATAAAAAGAGTAGGATCAATAGAACCTTTGGAGAATCCTTTCGAGACAAAGAAGTTGGATAGTTCTTCGTACCATGCCCTTGGAGCTTTTTTAAGTCCATATACAGCTTTCTTGAGACGATAGACTTTGTCAGGGTGATGAGGATCGATGAATCCTTCCGGCTGATTCACATACACTTCTTCCTTCAAATGATCGTTGAGAAAAGCAGTTTTAACGTCCATCTGAAAAACCGTGAAGCCCTTATGTGCAGCATAAGCGAGGAATATCCTGACAGCTTCCAAACGAGCAACTGGAGCGAATGATTCATCGAAATCTATCCCTTCTTGTTGACGATATCCCTTAACCACAAGACGATATTTGTTTTTGATAATGGTTTGTTCTTCATCTTGTTTGTTTTTCCAGATCCATTTGAAATCTAAAAGCGAAATTCCATAAGGTCTGTCAACAAGTTCCCAAACATTTAGGCGTTCAAACTGATGAATTTCGTCTTGCATTGATTCAATCCACGCATGATCAGTCATGGCTTGTTTGATGTTTGTAGGTACAGCTGAACTCACGGTGAGTGCATACATACACACATCGCCATCGGTGTTGAGTTGTTTGCGTGTTCGAACCGGTTGTGAAGGATTTCCAATTACTTGCTCCAATGGATGATCACGAGTCCAATGGTGAGTGGATGGATATCTTTGGTAGAATGTATGCATGTTGGACGGATCAACATGTTGAGTAGAATACTCTCCGACTTCGTGTACCGGTGTACCGAACGGATTGATAAATTCTTCTTCGTCAGGTTGTGCATCGACTGCTTGATTGTTGTTTCCTCCTTCAGCATTGATGGTTGGTGATGTTGGTTGTATGACAGTTTCTTGAGTTTGTTGAGTATCCAATGGAATAGTCTCTTGAGCAACGGTTGCTGAAGTAGAGGCAGTTGTGTCTTGTTGATTTTGTTCAGGTGCATCAACAGTATTGACAGCGGAAGGCTTTAACACAACTTGATTGTTTCCATAGTAATATTCATCAAACATTGGATCATATAAATCAACCAACTCATTCATATGTGTCGTATCCGTCGATTCTGCTGTAGGAGTATTTTCTTGACATTCTTGCACGGGATGTACACTGTTTTGTGTAGGTGCCATTTCTGGACAATAAGGTGCGGGACTTGAGCTGTTGTGTTCAAGTACCATTTGTGGCAATTCGTCAAAGTTCACATGAGTTGTTTCTATAATAATCTTTGTTTTCTTGTTGTAAACTCGATATCCTTTCGACAATGTAGCATACCCCACAAAAATACATGCAACACCTTTTTCTTTCATCTTGTCGAGATTCTCACCGTCTTTAACAATGTAGCATAAAGATCCAAATACGTGAAAGAATTTAACTGTAGGTTTCCTGCCATTGATGATGTGATAAGGTGTCTTTTCATGTCTTGGGATGACGAAAGAACGATTTTGAGTATAACAGGTAGTTGCAATTGCTTCAGCCCAGAAGAATAGTGGTAATTTTGAAGCAGAAAGCATTGTTCGAGCTGCCTCAACCAAGGTGCGGTTCCGTCTTTCGACAATGCCGTTTTGTTCAGGAGTTCGAGCAATAGACATTTGATGTTCGATGCCTTCTTCTTGAAAGTAAGATTGCAAATTCTTGTTCAAAAATTCAGTACCCCTATTCGTTCTTACGGTTAAGACTTGAGCTTGAAGATTGCGTTGTATCATCTTGAGAAAGTTTTTGAGAACCTCTGGTGTTTCATCCTTGGACCTTAAGAAGAAAGTCCATGTGTATCTAGAGTAATCATCAACAATCACGAGAATATACTTTTTCCCGTTAATACTCTCTACACGCATGGGACCACATAAATCCATGTGTAGAAGTTCCAATCGTCCTTTTGAGCTTGGGGTAGTCTTTGTTTTGAAAGACTTCCGTTTTGCTTTTCCCAACTCACAAGAAGAACAAAGATGGTCTTTGACGAATTTTAATTTAGGAAGACCGGTCACAATATCATTCTTCGAAAGCAAGTTGATGGTGTCAAAGTTGAGATGTGACAATCGTTGATGCCATAACCATGCTTGAAAGGATGTAGCTTTCGCCATTAAGCAAATTGGATTTGTTGAAGATGTATGTTGAAGAGTTACTGTGTAGATATCAGAACCACGAGAACCTGTAAGAAGGTCATTCCCATCGTAGTCTCTAACATAGCAAGTAGTTTTCCGAAAAGCCACTTCCAAATCCGCATCACAAACTTGACCGATCGAGAATAAATAGTGATTCAGTCCCTCGACGTAATAAACCCGTTTTATAGTGATATTCCCTTGAACCAAGTCTCCATATCCGAGTATAGGTGCAAACTGATCATTTCCATACCATACCGTACCCAGAAACTTCTCCACGAAGTTAATTAGAAGTTTGAGATTGCCCGTCATGTGCTTTGTGCACCCAGAGTCCATTATGTAGAGAATGATCTCGACGAGCTGCATAAGCATTAGAAGACAATGTAGAGTTTGACAAATGGGAGCCCTTGATAGAAGTGGGTTCCAAAATATTAGTAGACATAGATTCAAAAGGCAAACTAACATTCATAGACCCAATTAGAATAGTGGTTGTCTTAGGTACCCATTTGTATCCAGGTGGTGTAAATCTTGAGTACCCCTGTTTACATGTCCTACTCATGTTCTCATAAAGCTTCTTTAACATTTTTTGTTTACGTAGAGTAGTGGATTCTAACGCACTTAGCTTCTTAAGTGGTTGAGCAGTAGATTGGTTCAAAGTTTTTGTGGGTTTTCTAGTACTAGTGGGGACAAGAATAGGCTTCCTAGTTCTAGCATTCACGCCATTATGATTAAAAGCACAAGCATCATGATAGAAAGTACGAACACATTTTCCACATTTAACACAAACAAATTCAACATTCGAAGTCTTAACATTCAAACTGTCATTACATGCAGTTACAGACGTTTTATTCTTAGAAAACTTAAAATGCCTACGGTGATCTTCTACTTCCTTCTTCTTCCCTTGACTATTGTTAGGCATGACTCTATCTTCAATTCTAGTTCTCTTAAGCTGTGGTCCGCTAACGCTAGTAGTGGGAGTTACTCATGTAGAAGAAGACACACGTTGATTAGTTTTCCTAATATTCTGAGGTAACCCTGATGTTCCAATTTGAGTGGACCTAGTTTTCATCTTGTACATTCCAGGTGCTATTACATTTGTGCTCTTATCAGTTCCTAGCTTAGGCAAAGTCTGTGGGGGTTTACACAAAATAGATGATTTAGGGCATTTAACCGCATTCGATTGACGAGCAGCGGATGATTTACCCAAATCAGACTTTCCTTTCAGTTTCTCAATGAGCTTTTGTGACTCACTGATTGACATGTCTCTTTCTTGTAGTTGAGCTTTTAAATCCTTTATTTATAAATCTTTTTCATTTAAAATACGAAACGAAGATGCTGCCATTTCTTGACACTTTTTATGATTATGAGATTTATCACCTTTTTGTAAAGCAAGTTCAAGAGAAATGGAGTGTTTCTCAAGTTGGGAAAAACTTTTTGAAAGTTTGTTATATAACTGAATTTGTTTCGAAAGCTCTACTTCAAGATTGCGACATTTCTCGTCCGATTCTGACACTAGACATGCTACATGACAATATTGATCAAGATCGGTATACACACCAAGTATAACATTCATATGGTCAGCATAAAAGTATTCCTTAGAAAGTCGATCAATTTCGTTAGAAAGTTGGTGTTCTTGTGTCTTTAATTTAATTTGAAGAAAATCAACTTCATCTTCAAGAGATTTGACATAGCTTAAATCAGTTAACATTTCCTCAGTGAGAGCATTATAAAACATTTCCACATTTTTTGAAAGATCATCAATGGTTGGAACAATGCATTGTTGAATGACGACTTCTACTTGTGGGTTAGGTTTAATATTCCAAATGGTATCCCTAGAAACTTTTTCATAGTCGACGACACCTTTGTACAAATTTAAAACCCCTTGTTTTATAAACTCAGATTGCTGAACACTTTTACTTTTCTCATCCCATTTTCGTTTTTCTTCCGAAATTTGTTTTTCTAACAAAATTGATTGCTTTTTGAAATTCCTTTTTAAAGAAACTTTCTTTTGGGGTTCATCACTTGGTGGTGGAACTCTATTATACATCTTTTGTTCTTTGGAAAGTTCTTTTTGAGGAACAAACTTAATATAATGATCAGAATCAGAAAGGTTTATTAGGTCACTTAAGTTCGATCGACTTTCTTCTTGTTGACGAATGATTTCGTCGCAGTCAGGGGAAAGCATAAGAGCAAGATTATCAACATAACAAGCGATATCATAAAGAGCAGGCTTGGTACTTTGAACTTTCTTGAGATATTCAGGCTTGACAAAACTCGTTTTCATATTTCTATTGAGCATATTCATAGTTTGAATAGACTGATCTGTTTTGTAAACAATGTTGTTTAACGTGTCGACTCTCTTTTCCAAAGAAAGAATTTTTTCAATATCTTTTTCTTCACGAGTTTTATAAAGCTCAGTTTGTTCTTTGTTAACCGACTCTAATTCAGTAATTTGGAGTTTATGTAGCAGCAATTGTTCTTCAAAGTCCAATATCTTTTGTTTTGACATATGAATTTCGTGTGTTACTTCAGAACAATATTGTTCATTGAGCACCTTACGTTCATATACCAACCCATTAGCTATCGCAACCCGTCGATCAGCTTCTTTTACATAATCACACTCTTTAAGCCTGTCTATCTCCTCGGCTAAGGATGTGTTTGCTTGCTTCAAACGTTTATTAGCCTCTTTGTTTTCCTCAATTTCATGTTTTAAAGAATCAATTATAGACGCAAGCAAATCACGGTCCTCATCCGAGTCAGTATCCTGAGCAGCATTACCTTCATCATTACGCATATGCTGTGAATCCGTAGAGATATTGCTATCCTCCGTGTCCATTACATATGTGTCATTGATGCTTTCGGGTTTCTCAGGATGCCGTCGTTCATTAGCAAAAACATTATAGTTATCATATGTTGGTACCTTTTCAATTGGATCAGTATCAAAGATAGGTCCAGAAGTATCAGCAATCTCTGGAAGCACTTCTTGAATATTTGCCATGTACACATAATGTGCCTCTAGCTCTTGATCATCGGCTTCATCATCAGTGTCATCACGCCAGTCAACTTCATCTGCTGTGAGTGGAATTCCTGCTTCTTCTTTCTTACACAGCAGCATCTTTTCCTTGTGATATCCCGAATCCTTAACCCGTTTTGGCTTCTTGCATTCCCTAGCCATGTGCCCAAATCCCTTGCAATTGAAGCATTGAATCCCGGTCTTCTGCACAACCGGAGTGCCTACAGTATCTCTAGCCCCAACTTGATTCGGCATCCTCTGATTATCATACCTAGCCTCACGATCATACCTAGGTGCATGATCAACTTTCTTATATCGAGCATTGGATGATGATCTGAGGTTGTTGTTGGTAGGTTTGTAGATCTTCTTATAAGTTGTGGTGAGTAGAGACATGAGTTCTTCAATCTTCTTGTCCCTTGAAGTTTGTTCATCATCACTGTCTCCATCTGACTCGGTGTCATACTTTGGAGGTGGAGTGGGGACAATTTCTTTTGTCTTTTTAGCAGTAGCTGGAGGTTTGGTGGATGAGCTTGATGAATTTGAGGAATGAGTAGGTGGTTGTTGACGGTGTACGGGTTTTGTTGAAGTAGTAGCCACAAAAGCAATAGAGTTAGCAGACCGTTCTGCCTTTTCAGCCCTTAGTTCATTCACTTCATTCTGATGTTGTTTCAGGATATCATAAAGTTTGTGATAGGAGATGGTCTTGATATCTTCCCTTTGTTTAACCAAAGTCACAAACTTTTGCCATTCCGGTTTGAGTTGAAGTAGAAACTGAACATTGGCATGATGATTGGAGATGGTGCACTAATTTCTAACAAGCTCATTCATCATTTTGTAGAATCTCGAGTAATATGAGTCTATGGATTCACCATCTTCAGTTGTGAATTTTCCAAACTCCCAAAGTAGATTAGTCTCGAGATCTTGAACATTGATCGACTCACCTTGCTTCAATCGATGAATTGCATTCCACATTTCCATAGCATTAGGACAAGCATCAACTGTGGAATAGATATCGTTATCAATTCCAGTGAGTATAAAGTTTACAGCATCAGCTTCACCTCGGAGGAGTTTCTTTTTCTCAGCAGAACATGTGTCGAAATCTTCCATAGCTCGTATAGTTGATGAAGTACCATCCTCTGCTTGTGTGGTAATTGGTCTGAATTCAAAAACTGGAGGTGGGTTCTCAAGGCAGTGACGAAGAGCAGTACGGTTCTCCTTTCCATCGAGAAATATGAGAAAGCGAGATCTCCGTTGAACATAGCAACCGGCAGTGAGCACAGGTGGATTTCCATTGCCACCTTGTTCCAAAAGAATTTGATTTGCAGTCGCATTGCTGATATTGTTGTTAGACATTGTCGATGATTGTGAATGGATTTAGATCTTAGTAGATGTGTTGTGATGAGGTGTGGTTGATGTTGTTGAGAAAAGATGTTAAAATCCCCTAAGAATTGTCTCTTCATAAACCAAAAATTCCAAGGCCAAAAAACACTCGATTGTTAAAAATTTTCACTTTTGTAAAAATCTTCAATTTTCGGAATACTGATCTTTTCAGAAAAATGAAGTTTTTCGGAATAATGATATCTTCAGAATAACTGAAATTTTCAGAGAAATGAAAATCTTCGGAATAAAGCACTTCTTCAGAGAAATTGAAAATTTCGGAAAAACACCAATTTTCAGAATAATCTTCGGAATAACACCTTTTTCGGAATAATCTTCGGAAAAAGTCCTTCTTCGGAAAAATCTTCGGAAAAAACTTCGGAAAAATACCTTCTTCGGAAAAATCTTCGGAAAATGTCCTTCTTCGGAATAATCTTCGGAATATGTCCTTCTTCGGAAAAACTTCGGAATATGCTCTTTTTCGGAAAAAAAGTTTTTCAGAGAAAAACCACTTCTTCGGAATAATTTCGTAAAAACACAACTTTTTCAGAGAAATAAACCCTTTTCCGAAAAAAATTCTTCGGTATAAGCCCACAATTTCGGAAAAACTAAACCCTTTTCCGAAATTACTAACTGATGATTGATATCCAATTTTCTCGGAACAAACTTGCAAAGAAACGTAACTTTATGCCATGATTTGATCTAAAAACCCAAAAAATTTGTGTTTTTACCCAAATAAACAGTACCAAGATGATTGGAATCAAGAAAAATAAACCATAAAAAACACAAAAAATTTTGGATCAAGGATTATGGATCAAATACCTCATGAAATCAATAAGAACATGAACCACGAATCTTCAATCACCTATCCACTATAGGCTCTTGATACCAAATGTTAAACCCACTTTAATCCATAACATAATATAAGATGATATTTAGAGAGATAAAGAGTAGAAAAGTATAGAGAGAAATAAGAGAGATTATGGATGATTAAACACTTTTAGAGAGAGAAATCAAATGCTAACCAACACCCTCTTCCACACATAGAAGAGGGTATATATACCCTAGGCTTTGTTGGGCTGTGGGTTAAGTAACATGGGCCGGGCTTGGCTTTGCTTGGGCTTACGCCCCTAACTTATACAATATTAGCTTAAAGTCCAAGCCCGGTTAACCCGACTAATCCTAGTACAAAACAAGACCATTAATGACTAAGATGACCTATTACATTCTTGTTCGACTATATAAGATATAGGGCTAACAACACTCTTCAGTGTTCACAACGACGAAAGAAAATCCTTTTAGCGTTAACATCAAACAACAATGCAATAGGTAACTTGCAAGATTCTATGTGAATTAAGCTTGTAACAACTAGAAAGCAACAATGGTACAGATTTAATTGAATCAAACTTGTTCCATATTTCTAAATTGACGGCTTCAATCATGCGGGGATAATTTTATCCAAATGATTCACTCATACGTTCGCAGTTTGCCTTGAGACGGCCTAGTAAAGAGAACGGGCTACTACACCCGTAAAATCATGTCAAGGAGGTTCTTAAATGAATTTACTTGCCACAGGTATGGTATCTAATATCATCTAACGGTCTTCACCGACCGGAGGTAAAATGCTACCAAATTAGGACGAAATATTCGAAGCCATTTCGTCTGTGTCTATATATGTTGTTGCATATCAAGACGGTGGCATCGTAGTATACCAGAAGAATTCGTCTTCACATGCTCATACTCAACACTAAAGACTTATGTTAATGCAAAGGATGCTTAAAAACGTTATTTGTAATAACTAATCTTTCTTAGTTGTGATCACGACAAAGTGTAAAACATTTAGCGTTACAGATAACCGCAAGACAAATTATTTAATGAACACTATCATTTAGGTAATAACCATTTAAGTCTTGCACAAACATATCTTTAACATGTTTAGTGATCATTAAAAGTGATCAATCTTAAAACTCATATTTGATTAAATGTGACAAAACATTTTCTTATATACTTTCTTTTTAAGAAAATGTTAAATAGGAAATGAAAATTTGAAAGTTTGAATTTAGAATATTCCATAGTGAAATTGGATACTCCTTGTAGGTATAAATCTCACCAGATAACCTTTCTCCGTTACAAGACAAAAAAAAGGAGCAGAGTCTAGAGCTCATGATTCCTTATAGGTCTCCGCGGTTCCATATATATATGGAACCGTGAGAACAGTAATGAATCATGGCCAAACTAGCCGTTGGCTCCTTGTTCTTACAAATAGTGGATAATTTTTCATTTCTCATGAACCTCTTTGGACACTTTTTCTCTGCTTCTAAATCTCTTTTCTATCTTTCAATCATTAGTAAATGATCACTTAATATGTTAAGTATGCTTACTAATGATTATCTCCTTGATCCCCTTCTTTCATTGCCCAAAGAGAAGATCACTCACACACTTGTAATGTGTTAAAAGATTAAGCCTTGGTAAAGATCTTTCTTCTATAGATTTAGTCATCATATTTATTCTTTTGAGTCTTGTATAGATCCAAGGTATATGTTGTAACAATTTGAATTTATGCGTCTTATTATTATTATAATAGAGACGTGCACACGTGTAAACAACGGTTTGCGCCGGTTATGAATACTTACTAAACCTTCGAGAATACACGTATCCACTCTTGCTTAAGTCGTGTTGTTGAGTTTTTATTATGTTGTTCACGTTGTTAAGCTTATACGCGTCTAAAAATTAAGTCATTTTGATAAAACCCTTTGTGGGCTGAGTGTCATGTTGATTCGCCTTTAATGGGCCGAGTACTACTAACTAAATGGACCGAGTATTATCACCTTAATGGGCCGGACAACCCACTAAGACCCTTGTTGGGCCAAATATGTATGAATTAAACAATAACCACAAATGAGTAAACTTAAGAAATTTAAACTTCCATTTCAAAACTTGGGAACACAACATTCGGTCAACCACAGTCAACTACACAAGCTGGAAACTATATTTTACAGCCCCCACTCAACATATCAGGACAACACACATGCCCAAATTGCCGATTATGGGTATGTCACAAGACTAGTAATCCAGATTTGGGTTTACCCTATGTCATGAATACAAAGTTATATATACTGTCCATAATCACAAGTCCTTGACACAAAACAAATCACATTCACACCTAATCTGAGTATAAACAAGATCATTGATCATTTCCATCCAAGCCACTCCATTTTTTCATCCGAATCTACAAGCTGAAACCCAAAAATCTTCATTGTGAGTCCTTCATACCTTTCTCCTCGTTCCCATATTATACATATAGAGTGCTTGACCAACAACCCTAGGAATACAAGAATACATGTGTTAGAATATATAACCGAACCATTTTATTATTGGCTTAAGTAGACACTAATGTGAAACTTAATGAGATAGTCAATAGCACCACTGGAAATCAAATACCTGATACAAATGATTTGCAATGGGTTCTAAATAAATTCTCGGTATCTCCTCGAATTGATTACAGCTTAAAGTGGAATGATTTGTTCTTGGTGACAAAAAGTGGGATTGGTTTTCTATTCTACTAATAGGGTGAATATATGAAGTAAATAAAGATTTAAACAAAAACAATTACTTGAATAATACTTTAAGATGAAATAAACAGTGAAACAAACTTACTGAAAATATGCTCTATTCGGAATATTCTACCATGCGGAATAATCTATCTACTCGGAATGTAGGACAATTTGGAATAAAAACCTTATGCTGAATAACTAGGCCTATTCGGAATAATGAAGACTACTCGGAATGTTAGTCTATTCGGAATAATTGACCCTATTTGGAATAAACTGGCAATCCGGAATAAAATGCTCTATGCTGAATAAACAATCATGCGGAATAAATGGCAAGTAGACTATGCGGAATAAAGGAAACCATTCGGAATATAGGCACTATGCGGAATAATTGAAATATTCCGAATAAGGAATGAATTAAGGAAGGCTACTCGGAATATATATATATTCCGAATAGGGGACAAAAAGAATGGCTTATGCGGAATAAACTAGGGACGAAGAACACCAGAAGATATTTAAACAGTAGACACGAATTTAAAGCCAAATCAAGCTAAATAATCAACAAGGTTTTACCAAATTAACCACAAATCATCTACTAACTATAAGAATCAAATCCCAATCATAAAAACACAAATTCGACAACTTCTTAAAATCAAAACTCAACTAAATAAACACTCAAGAACTTTAAATCAAAAGATGATGAAGAACAAGATGAATGAAAATATTAAAGGAAACTTGTATTGATGATTAAGATTCAGTAAACAAAAGGAAAGGATCAAACTTACAAGATTTAAGAAAGAAATCAAAGAGATGAAAACCACTCCTTGAGGGAGATGGTTTCCTACGAACTAGGAGAAAAATGAAACTGAAACTAAGACTAGATGCCAAAAATGTGAGGGTGATTCCTTTATATAGGCTAAGTGGTTGGTTGGTGAGTGGGCTTTCTCCCTTTCTTCTTGTCTTCTCGTCTTTTCAGAAAAGTTGACGTTTTCGATTCTGATTCGGGATTTGTCGACGATTAAATTCAACTCGTCTTTTAATTTCTTCGTTTAATAGACTTGAGTTTCTTCGACATATGTAAATCTTCCATCTTTGGTCCTTTTCTTCGATAAATCTTCAAATAGGCCCATTGACTTCAAATCTTTTGCATCTCTTGGACAATAGACTTCGTCTTGAGTCTTTTTCTTCGATAAAACCCGTGCAATCCCATGTTTTCTTCAATAATCATCCGGTTGACTCTGAAAACATAATAAACACAAAAACCACGCATAATTCCAAACAAATGATATTAAACACGCGTTTTGGTCTTGTTTTAGTAAGAAATAAGTGGAAAAAGGATGGGTGTTTTCACACCTATCAAATCCCCTACACTTAACCATTGCCATGCCCTCATGCAATGCTTAGTGATAAAGCAAATTTACATTTTTCTCATAATCAATCAACCTTGGCCTTATTAACATACTACTAAACAAAAATTTAAATACTAAGAGAAATCAAAACTTTAAAGTAAATAAAAGGATGGAAATAACTTGCAAAGAGATCAAGGACTTACATTAGGGCTTTGGTGCTGCGAAGATTTATCATCCTCAAGTTTCACGTTCCCCAAACTAAGCTTAAAAACGAGATCATTGTTATTATAAGTTAGCAAATCAAACACTTGCACACATGGCTTAATTAAATGCTTAAACTCCCTTATTCCTAGGTGTATCTCTTATATTTTATTTTTGTCTTAGAATGATCATGAAGATGCATTTTTGGACTTATTTCGATAGTTTATTTAGGCTGAAAGCAAAGTAGGACGATTTGATCAATAGTTAGCTAAAGGACAAAATCTCTTAAAACTGCTTCTCGGGATATCAAAAAGTTCATATCTTGGCATAACTCGGTTCACGATTTGAGACCTTTCTCGGGCCGATATTTGGCATGTACTTCATACTTCATATCTTGAGAGACGTGCTTGAGATAATGGTCTTCTCATCGTTAATAGAGTTTCTTCACTTGGAGACTTTTGAGGGGTACTCCAACTTTGTTGACCACGACTTCATGATTATTTCTTCAATCTCTAATTGGGATATTGAGATACAACGATCCGCCTCCTTTTCGGACTTGGATCTATTTATCCTCATACCTTGTTAGGGTCTTTTCGGATAGACTTCTCCATGATCTTTATGGGAGTTGATTGCTTTTCGTCGTGAGTCTTGATCCTTCATATTGATTTTGGGAATAATGCTTTTCACATCACTTTTGGATCTTCAGCAATAAAATGGAATCCTCATGCCTTGTTAGGGCCTTTTCGGACTCGCCAATCTTCGCGCCCCGCTTCATAAGTTATGCCTTGGCTATGAACTCTTATCATTACCGAGCAACTTTTAAACGATCTTGGGCTAGAAGCTAAGTAACTTTTCAAATCGTACGACCTTACTTATTGCAGATAATTATTAGCAAGTGATGGGAGAATAGGCAAATAATTACACCAAGTGAGCTCGTGCAAGAATACCGACTTATAATTGACTCTATCATTTCTCGTCCTCCACTATTTAAAATCTCAAGTAATGAGACTCGTGGATGCTTAGCCTAATAAACCAATAAAGGTCTATATGGTTAAGGATACTAGCTAGAATAAACTTAGATAAGTCTATTCGGGTTGAGTCAAAATAATCGCAACGGGCCTAATATGTCGAAGACTTCTTAACTAGCTACACCACTTTATTAATATTTTTGACTTTATTGCGGGATATAGACATATGAAAGCAACGAGAAAAATTTAAAAATTTACGACTATATGGCCAAAGTTAATTAAAAATTTGAAAAATGTTGAAAAAGATGATTTTCCGGTTAAATGAAGGCATTTTCATGGAAAAGTCCACTTAAAACTTCGATAGAAGTCCCCTTTACACTTAAGATAAACATTGTCCTCAATGTTTAAGCATGTGGGAAAAGTCTCCCCTACACTTATGACATTGTGCACGTTGGTTAACTCAAATTAAGGAAGAGACGACTAAAGTGATCAATTTCAAATGTGAGTATGAAGAAAATTGAATCACGATAGTTGAGAGATAGAACCGGATTTTGGATAACACGGGAGCACGGTTCGTTAAAAGTTCCAAGAGTGCATTTATCCCTGTAATCACATCACCACACAAAGACAAAGAACCTATACAGGCCCCCCTACACTTATGAGGTTAAATCATAAAAGGATAGATACTCGGGCTGCCTCCCGAGGAGCGCTTGTTTTTGATAACCGAGTCACGATCCTGACTCGACCCAAAATTAGTTCATGGGGAACGTGGTGAGGGATGGAATCATCTCCTGAGAGATGTCCTCACCAAAGTACAACTTCACTCGTTGGCCATTCACCTTAAAATTAGGTCCATTAGGTTGAGCGAGCTCGAGAGTACCATATGGAAAAATTTGGGCAATGGTGAATGGGCCGGACCAACGAGATTTTAGCTTGCCCGAAAAGATTTTCAACCGAGAGTTAAAGAGTAAAACTTTGTCTCCAACATGGAACTCTCGGTTTTTAATCTTAGAGTCGTGAATGAGCTTAGTCTTCTCTTTATAGATTAAAGAATTTTCATAAGCCTCATTACGGAGTTCATTCAGCTCATTGAGTTGGATCTTGCGTAGGTCACCGGCTTTGTTGATATCAAAATTAGCCCACTTCAAGGCCCAGTAAGCCTTGTGCTCCAACTCAAAGGGGAGGTGGCATGCTTTCCCGTACACGAGACGATATGGTGTACAACCAATCGGAGTCTTGTATGCAGTACGAAAAGCCCACAAAGCATCATCAAGTTTATCAGCCCATGAGGCACGATGCGCTCCCACGGTTCTTTTGAGAATTCGCTTTAATCCTCGGTTAGATATTTCAGCCTGGCCATTAGTTTGTGGGTGGTAGGCGGTGGAAAGACGATGATTTACACCGTACTTAGCCATGACTCTAGCAAATTGGTCATTGCAAAAATGAGTCCCGCGATCACTAATAATGGCACGAGGCACACCGAATCTAGCGAACAGCGATTTCAAAAAGTTACAAACCACCCTTGCGTCATTAGTAGGCAAAGCTTTGGCTTCAACCCACTTTGAAACGTAGTCAACGGCTACAAGGATGTATTTGTTTCCTTTGAGGAAGGGAATGGCCCCATAAAGTCGATACCCCAAACATCAAAGATTTCGCATTCTTGTATGAAATTTTGAGGCATCTCATATTTATGTGTGATCTTGCCTTGTTTCTGGCAAGCATCACATCGTTTAACCATATCGTGAGCATCACGGTATATGGTGGGCCAATAAAATCCTGAGTCAAATACTTTTTTGGCGGTGTAGTTGGGACCAAAGTGACCACCGGTGGGTCCTTTGTGGCAAGCGTCAAGGATTTACAAAGCTGCCGGTCCATCAACACATCGGCGAATAATCAAGTCGGCACATTGTTTGAAAAGATACGGGTCATCCCAAAAGTAAGTCTTGATGTCTTTGAAGAACTTTTTCTTTTGCTGGGATGTTAACCCGTCAACGAGAATTCCACCCGCCAAGTAGTTTGCAATGTCCGCAAACCAAGGGGTTTCATCGGAAGTCGAGTTGATAGACATTAAGGTCTCCAGGGGAAAAGAATCATTGATTTATTTGTTCGGATGATCCCCTTGGTAAGGATCCTCAAGTCTACTGAGATGATCCGCGGCTAGGTTTTCAGCTCCTTTTTTATCGCGAATTTCGATTTTAAATTCTTGGAGTAGCAAAACCCAGCAAAGAAGTCTTGGTTTGGAATCTTGCTTTGTCAACAAGTACTTCGACGCGGAATGATCGGTGTAAACGATTGTGGTGGAAAGGACAAGATAGGGGCGGAACTTTTCAAAAGCATAGACAACAGCTAAAAGCTCTTTTTCGGTTGTCGTGTAATGCAATTGAGCCCCCGTCAGTGTCTTGCTAGCGTAATGGATCGGTTGGAAGTGTTTGTTCACTCTTTGGCCCAAAACCGCACCAATAGCAAAGTCACTAGCATCGCACATCAACTCGAAAGGCAACTCCCAATTAGGGGTAACCAAGACGGGTGCCTTAGTTAGCTTATCCTTAAGCGAGTTGAAGGCTTCAAGACACTCTTTGGAAAAGATAAAAGGAGTATCTTTTTCCAAGAGGTGGGTCATCGGGCGAGCGATTTGAGAAAAATCTTTGATGAATCGACGGTAGAAGCCCGCATGACCCAGAAAACTTCTCACACCCTTCACGGTTGAAGGTGGAGGCAACTTAGCGATAACATCGACTTTAGCACGGTCTACTTCAAGACCGGCTTTGGAAATCTTGTGTCCTAGCACGATGCCCTCTTTTACCATAAAATGGCATTTTTCCCAATTCAGAACAATGCGAGTGTCTTCGTACCGCTTAAGCATACGTTCCAAATTGGCAAGGCAAGAAGAGAAGGAATCCCCGAAGACCGAGAAATCATCCATGAAGACTTCCATGGTTTGTTCAACCATGTCATGGAAGATAGCTAACATGCACCTTTGGAAAGTTCCGGGGGCATTGCATAAGCCAAAGGGCATTCTTTTGTAAGCAAATGTGCCATAGGGACAAGTGAATGTTGTCTTCTCTTGATCTTGGGGATCGATGGGTATTTGGAAATAACCCGAGAAACCATCAAGAAAGCAGTAATATTCATTACCCGCTAAACGTTCAAGCATTTGGTCCATAAAAGGTAGAGGGAAATGATCCTTTCTCGTGGCATCATTGAGTTTGCGGTAGTCTATACAAACTCTCCACCCAGTAACGAGACGGGTAGAAATCAACTCGTTGTTTGCATTGGGCACAACGGTGATGCCGCCTTTCTTAGGCACACAATGGACTGGACTAACCCATGGTGAATCCGAAATAGGGTAAATCATACCCGCATTAAGAAGTTTGATAACCTCTGTTTTGATGACTTCATGTATTTTTGGATTCACCCTTCGTTAGCTTTGAATTATGGGCTTAAAGTCGTCCTCCATGAGAATTTTGTGTGTGCAGAAGTGAGGATCAATTCCGCGAATGTCGGAGATTTTCCAAGCGATAGCGCTTTTATGCTTCTTCAACACGGCGATAAGTCGGGCTTTTTCTTCTTCCTTTAGGTCCTTTGCGATGATGACAGGTGACTTCTTCTTATCTTCAAGGAACACGTACTCGAGATGGGGCGGCAACTCCTTCAGTTCTAAATCCGGAGGATTTTCGATGGGAGGCGTTTTCAGAGTCGGAGCATCGATAGCAATAACCGTGGGAGATGGCGGAGAAAGATTGTTTTCGTTGAGAAGGTTTTCAAAGAAATGCATGTCTTCATCCCCATCGGTGGGAGAATCATCATTAGCTAAGTTCACATCTCCCATGGTTGCTTCAAGATCTTTCCAAAACAAATCACTATCTCCAAATAGAAACAGTGATGAATCAATAGAGGAAACGGTTTCAACATTGGGAAGAGAGGTAGGAATATTTTTACAAGCATCATTAAAGTGTTCTTCACAAGCCTCATCCAGAACGTCAATACAATTAACACTCTCGTATGAATAAGGTTGTTTAGACAAGTTTCCCATGTTGAAGACGATTTTATCGTCACCCACTCTCATGATAAGCTCACCGGCTTCAACATCGATGAGAGTGCGACCGGTCCTCAGGAATCGACGACCAACAATTAATGGCACACGAGGGTCATCTCGTAGTCGACGACGACGAAATCGGCAGGAAAAGTGAATTTGTCGACTCCGACAAAGACGTCTTCGGCTATCCCCACTGGATAAGCAACCGTACGGTTAGCTAATTCCAAAGTCATTTTTGTGGGGACTAGCTCAGGGAGAGATAATTGCTTCCAAACGCTTAGAGGCATTAGATTAATACTGGCACCTAGATCGGCTAGGGCCATGCAATTCTCTACTCCCGGGAAATTGCAAGGGATTAAGAAACGACCCGGATCACCAAGCATGGTTGGCAATTTCCTTAAGAGCACTGCAGAGCAATTCTCATTAAGTTGGGTGTTGGCAATATCAAGAAGCTTTTCCTTGTCACTCAGAAGATCTTTAAACATTTTTGCGTACTTAGGCATGCGAACGAGAGCCTCAGCGAAGGAGATGTTAAAATTCAATTGTTTGAACATTTTAAGAAAGTTTGAAACCTGAATACCGTCCTTGCTTTTGAGCTTCTCTTTCCTCAACCTAGATGGATAAGGTATATTGGAAGAAGAGGAAGGTTTTGGGAAGATAGGATCACTCACATCCTTGGGTGGAGGAGGGGTAGAAGGAAGAGGCGGAGAAATTGGGGAAAGAGAAGGATGAGGAATAGGAGCAGGGGACTCGTTCTCCTTAGTCACAACCACCGGTGGAGGTATAGGAAGCTCGGGTTCCTTGGTACCTTTGCCACTGCGAGTGGTGATTGCTTTCATCTCCCCTCTTGGATTCGTAACGGTGTTACTCGGAAGAGTACCCGAAGAAGAGGGTTGATTACCTTGGAAGAAACTAGCCATCATGTTCCTTAAGTCATTCGTTTGACTATCCAACGTGTTTCTCATGTCAGCTCTCAGATCGTTCCCTTGTTTCACCAGATCTGCTTTCAAGTTGAGCACTTCGCGCTGAAGATTTCCCACGATCACATCGTTAGTCCTCATATAGGTTTCCACTTCTTGGTGTAAAGCGGTGGGTTGGTGGGGGGGGGAGCATTGTATGCGGGTGGTTGATAAGCAGGTTGCTGGTAAACTTGGTTGTTTCTTGTAGGTGGTTGTTGTTGTTTGTGAGGTGGTATGTATGGTGTACGAGGTTGTTGTTGTTGTTGAGGAGGGCGATTGAGGGTTTGTTTTTGGTTTGGGTTGTTAGGAGGAAAACCGGGTGGTGAGAGATAGTTGTTAGAGCGGTAGCTAAGCAAGTTTTGGTCACCTTGAGGTCGAGCTTGATAAGCGGGTTGAGGATAGGTGCCATATGCTGCATTCACATTCTCAGAAGGGTAGTCTTGGGTGGCGGTACAAGTGGCGTAAGAGTGAGGACCCCCGCATATCTCGCATGGTTGGCTGACAGCATTGACTTAAGCGTCTTTAGCGTTTCTAGCGTTGATGCTGTTGGTGTTGCTGGCGGTTTGGGTAGCAAGCGATTCAAGAAGCACAGTGATTTTGTCAAGTCGCTTGTCGCTGTCACTAGTACTAGCACTAGCGACATTGGTCCGAACACTCTTGGTTTGCACACGAGACTTATTCTCAATGATATCCCAAGCAGCATTGGAAGTCTTAGCCAAAAGATTACCCCCCGAGGCACTGTTTAGTGAATCTTGGTCATTCATGCTTAAACCATTATAAAAAGTGTTAATTTGGTGCACTTTGGTAAAACCATGTTGTGGGCATTTTCTTAAAAGATCTTTAAAACGATCCCAAGATTCACTAAACGACTCATCGTACTTTTGTTCAAAATTTATGATTTCATTCCGCAAAGCGGTAGTACGAGAGGGTGGGAAAAAGTAATTGATAAATTTGGTCTCCAAATCCGTCCACGAAAGAATACTCTGTGGTGGTTCCTTAGCAAGCCAATGTCGGGCTTATCCCTCTAAAAAAAGGGAAAAAGTTGTAAACGGATTACCTCTTGTGGAATACCATTGAATTTGACCGTATTGGTGAGTTGCAAGAATCTCTTGATGTGGTCATGTGGATCATCAATGGTACGCCCCAAGAATGGTTGAGCGGAGACCATCTGGATAAAGCCGGATTTGAGCTCAAAGTTGTTGGCTGTAATCGCGGGTATAACAATTGGATCAGTGTTGCCATCTACATGGGCTTGCAGCAGTTCAATCATCGGGCGATTATCCGGTAGAGGCTCATTGTTGTTGTTGTTGTTGTTGTTATTGTTGTTGAAAGGTGGGTTGTTATTGTTATTATTATTGTTTTGAGGTGGTATGTTGTTGTTGTTTTGTACACCGGCCATGTCTAAGTCTTCGAGAGGCTCGGGCTCTTGATAAGACGTTGATCGTGTACGCATGCACCTGCAAAAGAACTAACAAGGCAAAAACAAAGCAAAAAATATTTTTGGTATTTATGTTTTTTAATTTTTAGGATTTTGATGAGATGGCATTTATACATGATCTCATCGTTCTTTTCGGGCTTTAAATGCATAAAAATGTCATAAAATACCATATATATGCTTGTGTTTGTTTACTTGTGTATTTTAGGTATGGATATCGTGAAAAAGACAAAAGATCACAAGATACAAGGAAAAACGAACACGAGAAACGAAGACGTACAATGAACCGGGCCCTAATCATGGAATATTCAACAAATACCCTTGAAGACTTGAAGACAAAACAAGATTGATCCTCCATTAATGAAGAAATGACACTTAAAACCCTTGTATATTAATAATTACAAGTTTGGTCCCTTAAGTTTGTCAAAATTGCAAAAAGGTCCTTCAACTTTGAAGAAATGGCAAGATTAGTCCCTCAACAAATCAAAATTGCCAAAAATGGTCCCTCATGAAGTGAAAGACACATTAAAGACCTTTGAAGATCAACATTGTCCAAGAACAGCCCTTGAAATATTCAAAAATGTCAAAAATTACCTTTGAAACCTTTTTGTCAAAGTTTGTGCCAAAAATGACAAAGTGTGAAAGTTGATACAAGCTTATAAGGGCGCTGATGGGTTTTAAAAGTGAAAAGACAAAAGAAAGGAAACACAAGGACTGAAAGTGCCAAGTGAAACATTCAAAAACCAAAAACGCGCCTAACATGTTTTTTTCACCTAATTTCGGATCAAAGGGGTAACTATTCATCTTTTACATCCCCAGGTTTCACCCCAACTTAAACTTGGGTAAAACCCAATTAACCTTGCACACACTTAATTCCCACACACCAAAACCCATCCCACTCCTAAAATCCTCAAACCACTCACTGTGGACCCTACCCCCTTTTCTCCATTCCACCAATCACATCACTCCTTGGGCTCCAAGACATGTGACGTGTCCCAAATCAACCACCAAGGTTATTTGCTTACTCTCAAAGCAAAAACAAACGTCCAGGATCAAATGTGGACAGCTCATCACCAAAAATCGTCTAGAAGCTTTAGGGGCAAATTTGGGAATTTCTACTGATTAGGGTTTTGATTTTAAGCTTCTAGTATGTTCATTAGACTAGTATAAAAGGAGGCATCAACCTGTGATGACCCCTTGTTCCAGTTTTCAAGCTCTCACTTGTAATCCCTTTTTAAAGAAATAAAAGTTTGGTTTTTGATTTAATCAAGTGTAATGCCTTTTTATTGTTTTTAAAAGTTGTGTGTAGTGTGAAGCTTGATTCTGAGTTCCATTGTTTATTTGGTTAAGTAACTTTGTTTTTCAAAGTTATTTAAAAAGTTTCTGAAAATTGAGATTTTTGGTGAAATCTGTTTAAGGTTTGGATGTTAAGAGGTTTAAGTGTTAATTGTTGATATATTGTTATTGAAACATGTTTTCAAGGTTTTAAAAGTTTTTTTTGATGGTTTAAGAAAAGAAAAAGAAAATCAGAACAAAATATATATTGCTATTATTTGTGCTTGTTTTTTTCTTTGAATGTTCTTAAACAGGTTCATCATTGTTGATTATAGATCTGCATGCACCCGGGTGCATAAGGAAGTGGATTTTCATCCACCAAGGGCTTGGATGTAAGCCCTTGAGGTAAAAATCCTTTTACCTTTGGAAAATTTCAGAAAAGTGAAGGTTGTATGCTCTTGTTTGATTCCCTGTTTTAAGTGTGTTTAGATTGTTGGATTTGTGTTCTTATGAGTTGGTATGAATGTTGGATGATCATTTGTTCAGTTTTCATAGGTGTTATTAGGTTTTGATTTGAAAAAAATTGGTTTTCAAAATATTAAAGGGTGTTTGGATAAGTGGATTAGCAGAGTAAAGTTTTGATTCATGCTTTGAAAGTGTGTTAAGGGTTACTGGTAAGAGTTGAGATAGGTTGTTTAGCTAGTCATAGTAAGATTGATCAAGTTTTGGAGCAAGTTTGTATGCTAAAAGTGAAATAAGTAAGATAGAAATCTGCTAAGTCACATAACTGCTTGTTTTTGCCATAATTTGTGCTTGATCTTTTTGATCCTGTTAGGTGCTAGGTTATGTTTGTTGTTGATGTTGATTGTGCTTTACTTGGTGAGTGTGTATGCTTAGTTTGAGGCTTTTAAGTTCATTGAGGTGCAAGTTATTAGCTAAACAGTCCACCAGACCTGCATTTTCACATCAACAACTTGCTTTTGCCCTTGTGTGCTTGGTTTGATCATTTGTGTGTGCTAAGTGTTAGATCCTTGCTTGTACTGACTCCTTGTGCTTCTATGAGCACAAGGGTGCCCCCTTGTTCCAACATCATTCATCAAACAAGCAACAGCCAAGCCCTCTTGGCTCAACACTTAACAAGTGAACCAAAGTTCACTTGTTCATCAGAAATTTGAAAGAACTGCACACATTTTTGGTTCTTGTTTTGGCTTAATCAGTGCTAAAAAAGTGATATTGGATTGGATTGTAGGGATATCAAGGTCATAGATTGGTTTGGAAAAGAAAAAAATAAAAAAGAAAATAAAAGTAAAAAACTCACCCGTAGCTGGACTCGAACCCCAGACCTCTCGTTTGGAGGAGTAGGAGCTCTACTGCTAATCTAGGTGGTTTTTTACGTTAGGGTTTGTTTTCAAGTGTTATTTAACACGTTTTCTCTTTGTTAGCTTATAAATAAAGCCGTGGCTTATTTTCCATTTTTCAGCTTATTTGTTAAGCGTTTTTGCTTATTCTCATTTTTCCTAGGATCTTTACTAGATTGGTGATTTTTCTAGCCTATTTTTATATTTTTCCTTTTATTAGATTATTTTCTAGGATTTATTTAATACCCGTTTTTTATAAAAGCAATAGAAAATAGAAAAAAGATTTTTAATTTTTAGGAAAAATAGTTTTTAGCTTTTTAATAAATATTTTGAGGTTTACATTAAGTTTTGGTTTTAAAAACTTTTATTTTTAATTTTATATTATTTTAAGGTTTTTTATAAACTTTAAAGATTTTTATAAAATTATTAAAAAGGGTTTAGGAGCTTTAATTAGTGTTTTTCTCTTAGTTAGATTATTTTAAGTTTTTAGAAATTTTTTATTTCAAATTTTATTAACTTTTTATTTTTAGCATTATTTTAATATTATTTTAATATTAAAATTTCAAAATTTTATTTTTATTTCTTTTTCATTTTTCTTAAGTTCTTTAGCATTAATTAGGTCCTTTTCCATTTTTAGAATATTTTTATAGCCTTTAGATTTATTTTTATAATTATTTTAAGTTTAATTAGGTTTTAATCATTTTAAATCATTTTTAGAGTTTTAAAATTAGTTTTAATAGCTTGTAATTTTTAGAAAATTACTTTTTAGTCTTCTAATAATATAAGTTAAGTGATTATTCAATAAAATCATATTTTAGACATTTGAATTAGTTATATTTAATTTTAGGGCTTTAATTAGCATTTAAAATTAAATATTTAATTAATAAAAGGTTTTAAAATATCTTTGTTGGATTTTTATCTTTATTTATATTATTTTAGACTTGTTTTAAGTCTTTTCAATCTTTTCTTGATTTTGTTTTTGGTAGTATAAAATTTTTAATTTGGGTAGTTTTTCACGGCTTTACGTTTACGTCTTTTTCGTCGTAGTTTAATTTTAACGTAACCATCTTTGAATCCCCATTCTCTTAATATTAATCTCAAACAACTACAAGTTAATTCACAACACATATACCTCCTTGGGAAACGAATTTTCTCTTCTCTTTTAAGTGATTGGGTCATTTGTGCACGGTTTTCCTAAACCGTCGTACTTAATACTTTCCGCTATTTACGCTCTTTTCCTAAAGAGTAGTAAAACACTACAATCATTTTGGCGCCGCTGCCGGGGAGGTGTGTTGTGCTTTAATTTGGAAGCTTTTGTTTTTGATATTATCCATAATAAGTATTTGTGTTAAGTGGAACTCCCTTAACACGTATTATCGGTTTTCTTGGTTTTTCTTGTACAAATATTATTAATATATTGTATTAAGTATCACAACCAAAATACAATATCTCCAAAAGTGTGAAAACACAACCTTAATTGGGATTTGATCTCCTAATTATTGTATTCGAATCTCAAACAAAAAGAAAAGGCAAAAATAGATAAATACTTTCGTGAAGCTCGATTTTGAAAAATACAAACTATAAGGTGGGTATAAGGCGGGTATTATAAAATATACCCTAAGGAAAAAGGCTCTTAAGTGCTTCGCGCCGCCTCGTTTCCCCGCTTGCTTGTGAGTATTTTGAGATTGAAGGCTAATCGAGGGTTTTGCCGCCCAAAGTATTAATACGTATACTATATTTGCTTGGTTTTCTTTGTGATTAAACCCTCGTGAACAATTTGGTTTTCACCAAAGTTCTAAAGTCATTCGAAGGCGTTCACTCCACGTGATCGTTTTCATTCCTTTGAGGCTTCTTTAATCAAGAGTTTGATTCGAGGAGAGATTTTGTAGATTGTTGTCTACGAAGATACACCAAAATCCAAAAAAACTAAATATCATCAAAAACACAAAAAAAATTGAAAATCCACAAAACAACCAAAAAGAATCTTCTTTGCTCACCTCCCATTCTTCGTGTAGTTTATGATCACTCGTAATCAAGCAAAACGAGCTCGTAAACGTCTTCAAAAGCAAGCAAATCAAGGATCGTTGATTGTTGAAGAACCTCCAATTGTTGAACCTATTATAGAACAAGAAGTCGTAATGGCTAATCGTACTATGATGGAGTTGCTACAAGCACCCACCGAGGGTTTTGGAGAGGCTATAGTTATTCCCGCCATCCTTGCGGAGAATTTCGAGATTAAGACGGGTTTAATGTCGATGTTGCAAGCAAACAAGTTTAGAGGTCACGAGAAAGACAACCCGCATTACCATATTAGGAATTTCAACCGTCTCACCGCTACTAGCAAATTTAAGGATGTTCCACATGACGCCATTAAGATGATGTTGTTTCCATATTCGTTGGATGGACCCGCAAAAATTTGGCTCGAGAAAGAACCGCCAAATTCGATTTTGACATGGGCCGATCTCGTTTCTAAGTTTGTGAACAAGTTTTTTCCACCATCTAAAACAACACACTTAAAAAATGAGATTTCACGATTTGTGCAACGTAACAATGAAAGTTTTTCAATGGCATGGGAACGATTTAAAGAGATGTTACATGAATGTCCTCACCATGATTTTTCGGAATTGCATCAAGTGGATACTTTTTATAATGGGCTTAATGATCATGAACGAGATTATTTGAATGCCGCCGCGGGTGGTAATTTTTTGTGCAAGACGACAAATGAGGCTTTACAAATCATTGAAAATCGATCTAAGGTTTATAGCCCTCGTAACACACCGAGTGTTGCCAATATGGGTTCGTCATCTTCGTCACAATCGTCTCGTAGCATTAACGCCTTACATGATGAAGCTAATGAGGAAAATCGGTTTTTTGATAGATTTGCTAATCTAATGTCCCATTGGAAGGCTCAAGAAGCTTCCAATTCCGCTTCGGTTAAAGCGTTTGCTAAGAGTTGTTTATCTTGTGGGGGAGCTCATGATCTTTCCGAGTGTATTACCGCGGATGGTAACACTTCGAGTGCTTACGTAGCAACGGGAACTTACAACCAAAACGGCCAAGGTTCCCGCTAAAATCAAGCTCCACCAAATCAAAATGTTAACAATTATCGAAACAACAACCAAGGTAATTACCAAGGCAACACACGCAATTACAACAAAGGGAATTATCAAAGTGGGAATGGACAAATCTCTAATCAAAACCAAAACCGTGATTTTCAGAACACTACACAAGGTTTTCAAAATGCTCACACGAAAAATTTGCAAGGAGAATTTTTGGATTATGCAAAAGCAAATGATGCTAAATTTGATAATATGCAACGTGAGATGATTAGCTTAAGATCCGAGTTGAAAAACGAGCTTAAAAATGAACTTGCTAATGAACTTAAAACTCATGCAAACAAAATGGAAGGAAATGTCCAACGTCTTCAACAAAACCAACAAAAGATGGAATTAGGACAACATGAGATTAAGCAAGAGTTATTGAAAGCGGATGCTAGGCAATCAAAATTTGAGGACCGAATGGCTAAGATGTTTGAAGCTATCATGTGTAAACCCTCTTCTTCGGGTGGTCTTCCTAGTGATACCATTGCAAACCCGAAGGGAGAAATGAAGGTTATTACTACACGAAGTGGTAAAACTTTCAAGGAACCAATCTCTCGTCCAAGTACTTCTACGGAGAAGGAAATCGAGAAAGAACCCGAGGTGATGGTCGAAAAGGAGCACATTACAATCCCACGAAGTACCGCTCAAACCACACCTACGGTTGAACCAATACCAATTGTGGAACCCGAGTTTCCAAGGCCGTTGCCTAATGACCAACCCACACCACCTTTACCCTACCCTTCGAGACGAAACAAAGAGAAAGCACAAGAAAGGAACAATTATCAATTTGAGCTATTTATGAAAATGTTTCGTGATCTACATTTTAACATAAGTTTTGCCGATGCTTTAATCATGATGCCTCGATTCGCCGCAAACTTCAAAAGTATGCTAAACAACAAAGAGAAGTTACAACAATCGTCTAGTTGTTCATCGGTTTTTCTAAGACGCATACCACAAAAAGTCGGTGATCCCGGTAAATTTTTGATTCCGTGTGCTATTCAAGATATGGAGGAATGCTACGCCTTGGCCGATCTTGGTGCTAGTATTAATTTAATGCCTCTCGAGATTTTCAAATCGCTTTCGCTTCCGGCTCTTACTCCTTCGAACATGTCCATCGAGATGGCCGATCATTCTACGATCATGGCATGTGGAGTAGCCGAGGACGTTTTCGTTAAAGTCGGAAAGTTTTACTATCCCGTTGACTTTATCGTTGTTGACATTCCCATCGATCGAAAAGTTCCTCTCATTTTGGGTCGTTCATTTTTGGATACATCAAGAGCACTTATCGATGTTCATGCTCGAAAAATCACCCTTCGTTTCAATGAAGAAGAACTTGTCATCAATGCAACACAAAACTCCAATCTTTCTCATGTATATTCTATTGCAACTTTAAACCATGGTGACTCGACCAATGTCGTTTGCAAAGAATTTTCACCAAGAGTTTTAGGGAATGTCTCCAAAAACAATTTACCATTTCCTCCTCCGGTGGAGGTTATGAGTGCAAAGCCTACAAAGAAGAAACCATCAATACTTGAATCAAAAAATCCTTCGCCTCATCTCGAACATTCATTCTTGAAAAGTGTTGATAAGTTGCCGGTTTTTACGGAAGATCTTTCGGATGATGAATATGTTGGCCCCGATGGGGAGGTTTTCTTCGTCGATAAACGTTTTGAGAACTTGCCACCACCAAAACCAAAACGGTTTCAAAATGTGAGAATTTTTAGTGTAACTAACATCGTCTTAGAAACACCGAATATTTTCGACATAATCAAAAAGGGTTTTCATAAGGAGAGTTCAAAAGATAAAAAAGGAAAAGATCTTAAATGTGATTTAATTGATTTTTCTACAAATCTAACTCCGTCATCACCACGTGTTTTGAATACTACAAACTCGTCTACTCCTTTTGACGATGTTTTGTGTGGTTCTAGTATGGAGGAAGCCCCTTATGTTCCCTCATCCTTGTCCACCGAGGACGAGATTTTCGATCCCGGAATTTCATGTAAAGGGAAATCTCGGTCTTCCACCGATGCAATAAATGGAAACTATATCTATTTGCTTGGTGCGAGTCTACCTCGAGTAGCTCAAACGTTTGTCTTACCAATTGTCTCACCCTTCTATTTCTCATCTATTTTCTTCAAACTCTTTGAGTTTATGGCACATGTTGAAGTGGCGTTGAATTGTTTTTCCAATGGAAACGAGAACGCCATCTTCGACCCCGGTATTTTGCATCATCTAAGGACTTAGTCCTTTATACCGGTTGCTTTTTGGGCCTTGTTTATCATGTAAGCCCCGCCAAAAATTGACCACACCATGAATTTCCCTAAATGTTCACATTTTAAGGGGATCGAGTCGAGCTCATGACTCGGTAATCAAAAACGAGGTGCCTCGTGGGGGAGATCCCATGCTTATCTTTTTTATTCACTAATAAGGGGATTTGTACCCTTCCAACTCGTTGTCTCGTGGTTGTTTGTGATTGTGTTATCTAGATCATCATCATCGTCTACGATTGAAGACTCTCGTGTTCGTTTACGTGAGCCTCCATTGTTCGTTTGAAGAAGTTTTTCACGATTCCATGACATATCCTTTATTGTTCTAACAATTATCTTTTAGCATAATTAATAAACGGCTTTAGATATATTGTTGATCACCCTTTCCATGCTAGATCCTAAGCATTCGATTCTTCGTCTCTAGTATGGGGGTGCTTCACCTTTAGACTCGAAACATTGAGGACAATGTTTACTTTTAGTATGGGGGGGTGAATAGGTACTTGCTTTGCTACGCCCTCACGTTTTCCAACTTTCAATGTTTTGTTTTGCTAATAAGGCTAAAAATGGCCAAATTTTAAAATTTTTCTTAGTTTTCATAAGTGTTTTTAAGACACGAATGTATATTTTCCGTTGGGTAGAATAAGAGTTAATTTTTGACTTGATGGGCATTTGGAGCCATTTACATTCCTTAACCCGCTCAATTCAAGTTTTGCTAGACTTTTATATAGGGAGCTTTAAAACGCGAAAGTCTTAATTCATTCGGGTTAAGAACAAGAACTTTTCGCAAGTTCCTATAATTGATTCTAGAAAGTCACTTATCAAGGGAACTATAAAAAGCATTCTCTAAACTTGAAAAAGTCCAAGAAAGTGCAAGATCCTATAGGTGGCTTGAAAACCCAAAACTTTGATTTGATATAGTCTTAATGAAAGCTAATCCAAATTTGGCTCAATTTTGACTTGCACGGCTAAGTATTCACGAGTCTCTTTAATTAGAGGTCTTTATATAGTGAAGAACGAGAAATGATAGAGTTAGACAAGTGATCATGCTAAACGTAGAACATGAAAGTGTTCTTTCAAAAACTCATATGTTTTTAATTGTGGCTTTTTCTTCCCATAAGATCAATGCATTAGGAATAAATCATAATTGCAATAAGTAAGGTCATACGATTTGAAAGGTTACTTAGCCTCTAGCGCAAGATCGTTTAAAAGTTGCTCGGGGTTGAATAGAGTTCATAGCCAAGGCATAACTTATTGAAGCGGGACGCGAAGATTGGCGATCATCCAAAAAGGCCCTAACAAGGCATGAGGAGCTCTATTTTTGCTAAAGATCCAAAGATGATGTGAAGTATCATTATTCCAAAATCAATATGAAGGATCGAGACACACGACGAGAAGCAATTACTCCCCTAAAGAATGGAGAAAGTCTATCCAAAAAGACCCTAACAAGGTATGAGGATGAATATATCCAAGTCCGAAAAGGAGGCGGATCGTTGTATATCAAAATCCAAAGTAAAGATTGAAGAAAAATGATGAAGTCGTGGTCCTATATGAAGAATCTCTCAAAAACGTCAAGTGAAGAAATTCCAAATATATGAAGAGAAGACCATTATTTCAAGAACGTCTTCCCAAGATTTGAAGTATGAAGTACATGCCAAATATCGGTCCGAGAAAGGTCTCAAATCGTGAAACGAGTTATGCCAAGATATGAACTTAAGGAGATACACGAGAAGCCGTTTTAAAAGATTTTGTCCTTCGGCTAACTATTGATCAAATCGTGCTACTTTGCTTTCGGACTAATAACTACTCAAATAAGTCAATATGAATCACTTGTGATCCATGACAAATAGATAAAAAATGCTAGTAACCCATTTCTTTTTTTAATAACTAGGATTGCGGGGAGAAAAAGTATTACACAATTTGGACGTATGAGTAGTGTTAGCATTATGACTTGTACCAACAATGATCTTGTTTTTGCACTTAGCATGGAATGTATGATAATCAAGGATGACGAAGTTTACTCTAAGGGACATTAACTTGTTTCTATTCTTTGACCCTAAAAGTCACCTTTTGGTGATGAAGATCATACATTATGTCTTTACACATTCTCGTAGTATGTTGCAAGTCTTTTACTCCTCAAATAAAGGTTAATAAAATTGAACTTTGGTGATGCTTAGATACTTTATTCTAGCATTGCGTGAGGACACGGCAATGGCTTAGTATGGGGGAGTGATGAGATGGCATTTATACATGATCTCATCGTTCTTTTCGGGCTTTAAATGCATAAAAATGTCATAAAATACCATATATATGCTTGTGTTTGTTTACTTGTGTATTTTAGGTATGGATATCGTGAAAAAGACAAAAGATCACAAGATACAAGGAAAAAACGAACACGAGAAACGAAGACGTACAATGAACCGGGCCCTAATCATGGAATTTCAACAAATACCCTTGAAGACTTGAAGACAAAACAAGATTGATCCTCCATTAATGAAGAAATGACACGTAAAACCCTTGTATATTAATAATTACAAGTTTGGTCCCTTAAGTTTGTCAAAATTGCAAAAAGGTCCTTCAACTTTGAAGAAATGGCAAGATTAGTCCCTCATCAAATCAAAATTGCCAAAAATGGTCCCTCATGAAGTGAAAGACACATTGAAGACCTTTGAAGATCAACATTGTCCAAGAACAGCCCTTGAAATATTCAAAAATGTCAAAAATTACCTTTGAAACCTTTTTGTCAAAGTTTGTGCCAAAAATGACAAAGTGTGAAAGTTGATACAAGCTTATAAGGGCGCTGATGGGTTTTAAAAGTGAAAAGACAAAAGAAAGGAAACACAAGGACTGAAAGTGCCAAGTGAAACATTCAAAAACCAAAAACGCGCCTAACATGTTTTTTTCCCCTAATTTCGGATCAAAGGGGTAACTATTCATCTTTTACATCCCCAGGTTTCACCCCAACTTAAACTTGGGTAAAACCCAATTAACCTTGCACACACTTAATTCCCACACACCAAAACCCATCCCACTCCTAAAATCCTCAAACCACTCACTATGGACCCTACCCCCTTTTCTCCATTCCACCAATCACATCACTCCTTGGGCTCCAAGACATGTGACGTGTCCCAAATCAACCACCAAGGTTATTTGCTTACTCTCAAAGCAAAAACAAACGTCTAGGATCAAATGTGGACAGCTCATCACCAAAAATCGTCTAGAAGCTTTAGGGGCAAATTTGGGAATTTCTACTGATTAGGGTTTTGATTTTAAGCTTCTAGTATGTTCATTAGACTAGTATAAAAGGAGGCATCAACCTGTGATGACCCCTTGTTCCAGTTTTCAAGCTCTCACTTGTAATCCCTTTTTAAAGAAATAAAAGTTTGGTTTTTGATTTAATCAAGTGTAATGCCTTTTTATTGTTTTTAAAAGTTGTGTGTAGTGTGAAGCTTGATTCTGAGTTCCATTGTTTATTTGGTTAAGTAACTTTGTTTTTCAAAGTTATTTAAAAAGTTTCTGAAAATTGAGATTTTTGGTGAAATCTGTTTAAGGTTTGGATGTTAAGAGGTTTAAGTGTTAATTGTTGATATATTGTTATTGAAACATGTTTTCAAGGTTTTAAAAGTTTTTTTTTTATGGTTTAAGAAAAGAAAAAGAAAATCAGAACAAAATATATATTGCTATTATTTGTGCTTGTTTTTTTCTTTGAATGTTCTTAAACAGGTTCATCATTGTTGATTATAGATCTGCATGCACCCGGGTGCATAAGAAAGTGGATTTTCATCCACCAAGGGCTTGGATGTAAGCCCTTGAGGTAAAAATCCTTTTACCTTTGGAAAATTTCAGAAAAGTGAAGGTTGTATGCTCTTGTTTGATTCCCTGTTTTAAGTGTGTTTAGATTGTTGGATTTGTGTTCTTATGAGTTGGTATGAATGTTGGATGATCATTTGTTCAGTTTTCATAGGTGTTATTAGGTTTTGATTTGAAAAAAATTGGTTTTCAAAATATTAAAGGGTGTTTGGATAAGTGGATTAGCAGGGTAAAGTTTTGATTCATGCTTTGAAAGTGTGTTAAGGGTTACTGGTAAGAGTTGAGATAGGTTGTTTAGCTAGTCATAGTAAGATTGATCAAGTTTTGGAGCAAGTTTGTATGCTAAAAGTGAAATAAGTAAGATAGAAATCTGCTAAGTCACATAACTGCTTGTTTTTGCCATAATTTGTGCTTGATCTTTTTGATCCTGTTAGGTGCTAGGTTATGTTTGTTGTTGATGTTGATTGTGCTTTACTTGGTGAGTGTGTATGCTTAGTTTGAGGCTTTTAAGTTCATTGAGGTGCAAGTTATTAGCTAAACAGTCCACCAGACCTGCATTTTCACATCAGCAACTTGCTTTTGCCCTTGTGTGCTTGGTTTGATCATTTGTGTGTGCTAAGTGTTAGATCCTTGCTTGTACTGACTCCTTGTGCTTCTATGAGCACAAGGGTGCCCCCTTGTTCCAACATCATTCATCAAACAAGCAACAGCCAAGCCCTCTTGGCTCAACACTTAACAAGTGAACCAAAGTTCACTTGTTCATCAGAAATTTGAAAGAACTGCACACATTTATGGTTCTTGTTTTGGCTTAATCAGTGCTAAAAAAGTGATATTGGATTGGATTGTAGGGATATCAAGGTCATAGATTGGTTTGGAAAAGAAAAAAATAAAAAAGAAAATAAAAGTAAAAAACTCACCCGTAGCTGGACTCGAACCCCAGACCTCTCGTTTGGAGGAGTAGGAGCTCTACCGCTAATCTAGGTGGTTTTTTACGTTAGGGTTTGTTTTCAAGTGTTATTTAACACGTTTTCTCTTTGTTAGCTTATAAATAAAGCCGTGGCTTATTTTCCATTTTTCAGCTTATTTGTTAAGCGTTTTTGCTTATTCTCATTTTTCCTAGGATCTTTACTAGATTGGTGATTTTTCTAGCCTATTTTTATATTTTTCCTTTTATTAGATTATTTTCTAGGATTTATTTAATACCCGTTTTTTATAAAAGCAATAGAAAATAGAAAAAAGATTTTTAATTTTTAGGAAAAATAGTTTTTAGCTTTTTAATAAATATTTTGAGGTTTACATTAAGTTTTGGTTTTAAAAACTTTTATTTTTAATTTTATATTATTTTAAGGTTTTTTATAAACTTTAAAGATTTTTATAAAATTATTAAAAAGGGTTTAGGAGCTTTAATTAGTGTTTTTCTCTTAGTTAGATTATTTTAAGTTTTTAGAAATTTTTTATTTCAAATTTTATTAACTTTTTATTTTTAGCATTATTTTAATATTATTTTAATATTAAAATTTCAAAATTTTATTTTTATTTCTTTTTCATTTTTCTTAAGTTCTTTAGCATTAATTAGGTCCTTTTCCATTTTTAGAATATTTTTATAGCCTTTAGATTTATTTTTATAATTATTTTAAGTTTAATTAGGTTTTAATCATTTTAAATCATTTTTAGAGTTTTAAAATTAGTTTTAATAGCTTGTAATTTTTAGAAAATTACTTTTTAGTCTTCTAATAATATAAGTTAAGTGATTATTCAATAAAATCATATTTTAGACATTTGAATTAGTTATATTTAATTTTAGGGCTTTAATTAGCATTTAAAATTAAATATTTAATTAATAAAAGGTTTTAAAATATCTTTGTTGGATTTTTATCTTTATTTATATTATTTTAGACTTCTTTTTAGTCTTTTTAATTATTGATTTTGTTTTTGGTCTTAGTATAAATTATTTTTAATTTGGGTAGTTTTTCACGGCTTTACGTTTACGTCTTTTTCGTCGTAGTTTAATTTTAACGTAACCATCTTTGAATCCCCATTCTCTTAATATTAATCTCAAACAACTACAAGTTAATTCACAACACATATACCTCCTTGGGAAACGAACTTTCTCTTCTCTTTTAAGTGATTGGGTCATTTGTGCACGGTTTTCCTAAACCGTCGTACTTAATACTTTCCGCTATTTACGCTCTTTTCCTAAAGAGTAGTAAAACACTACAATCAGATTTTTGAAAATTTTATATTTTGTAGGGTTTTTTGAAAATTTTTATGAAAAAGTAACGTTCACGGGGAACGGATCCCAAAATCCAAGTTCTCACAAAAAACTGTTGATCTTAACGAGAAGAGCCGGCAGCGGCGCCATTTGATACAAATGATTTGCAATGGGTTCTAAATAAATTCTCGGTATCTCCTCGAATTGATTACAGCTTAAAGTGGAATGATTTGTTCTTTGTGACAAAAAGTGGGATTGGTTTTCTATTCTACTAACAGGGTGAATATATGAAGTAAATAAAGATTTAAACAAAAACAATTACTTGAATAAAACTTTAAGATGAAATAAACAGTGAAACAAACTTACTGAAAATATGCTCTATTCGGAATATTCTACCATGCGGAATAATCTATCTACTCGGAATGTAGGACAATTTGGAATAAAAACCTTATGCTGAATAACTAGGCCTATTCGGAATAATGAAGACTACTCAGAATGTTAGTCTATTCGGAATAATTGACCCTATTCGGAATAAACTGGCAATCCGGAATAAAATTCTCTATGCTGAATAAACAATCATGCGGAATAAATGGCAAGTAGACTATGCGGAATAAAGGAAACCATTCGGAATATAGGCACTATGCGGAATAATTGAAATATTCCGAATAAGGAATGAATTAAGGAAGGCTACTCGGAATATATATATATTCCGAATAGGGGACAAAAAGAATGGCTTATGCGGAATAAACTGGACGAAGAACACCAGCAGATATTTAAACAGTAGACACGAATTTAAAGTCAAATCAAGCTAAATAATCAACAAGGTTTTACCAAATTAACCACAAATCATCTACTAACTATAAGGATCAAATCCCAATCATAAAAACACAAATTCGACAACTTCTTAAAATCAAAACTCAACTAAATAAACACTCAAGAACTTTAAATCAAAAGATGATGAAGAACAAGATGAATGAAAAGATTAAAGGAATCTTGTATTGATGATTAAGATTCAGTAAACAAAAGGAAATGATCAAACTTACAAGATTTAAGAAAGAAATCAAAGAGATGAAAACCACTCCTTAAGGGAGATGGTTTCCTACGAACTAGGAGAAAAATGAAACTGAAACTAAGACTAGATGCCAAAAATGTGAGGGTGATTCCTTTATATAGGCTAAGTGGTTGGTTGGTGAGTGGGCTTTCTCCCTTTATTCTTGTCTTCTCGTCTTTTCAGAAAAGTTGACGTTTTCGATTCTGATTCGGGATTTGTCGACGATTAAATTCAACTCGTCTTTTAATTTCTTCGTTTAATAGACTTGAGTTTCTTCGACATATGTAAATCTTCCATCTTTGGTCCTTTTCTTCGATAAATCTTCAAATAGGCACATTGACTTCAAATCTTTTGCATCTCTTGGACAATAGACTTCGTCTTGAGTCTTTTTCTTCGATAAAACCCGTGCAATCCCATGTTTTCTTCATTAATCATCCGGTTGACTCTGAAAACACAATAAACACAAAAACCACGCATAATTCCAAACAAATGATATTAAACACGCGTTTTGGTCTTGTTTTAGTAAGAAATAAGTGGAAAAAGGATGGGTGTTTTCACACCTATCAATACCCAACCTAATGCAAATCACACCAATCGGCCAAACCCTAAATCAACCAACTTATAATCAAAACATAGAATTTTTACTATTTTCTTTTCTATAAACACCTTAGAATTCGAATTAAACCATATATACACAAAACCCCCAATTTTGACAAACCCTAATTTTAACATATTGATATAAACTCTAATTAAACCCAATCTAAACCCGAATTGACCAATTAATTAGATTAAAAACGAGATATGAACAAATCCCCAATTTGACCGAAACCCTAAAATTTACAAATCGGATTAATTGATGAAATTAATCAGTTTTTATGAAAGAAAAAATTAATTAATTGTGTTTAAACGTTAGATTTATCAAAACCCCCAAATTATTCGAAACCCTAATTTCTAACTAAATCAAATTCGAACATGATTCTTTTAATTGATGGACAAATCGAAAGATTTAAACAAGTAAACCTTTTATTTTGAAAGTACTGATCAAGATAACATATGAAAACGTTTTGTTAAACCAAAAGGATTCAAGACTTATCTTTGAACGAATCACCACCAACTCTAATGAGAAACAACACCAAGAATCGAACTAATTATGTGTGTGGGGATGAAACCCACGACAAACGGATAATAAACGAATCAAGAACACTTTCATTTGATGTTTATGGAAAGGATTTACAATTAACTTGGTTTAATTTTGATGAAAGAATGACAAAACTGAATATAGATGATAACCAGTAAGAGAGAGGGATGAAGATGGGGCGGTGGGATTATGTGTGTGTGTGAGTAGTGTTTAATGACTAGATAAAGAGTGAATGAAAAATATAAATGTGTTCCCCTGTTTTTCTTGTTTGTGTCACCCCCAGTTGGGCCGGGTTGAGCAAAACAGATCATGGGTCAAGCCCGTGAATAAACTTAGAATATCAGGCTGTCCGATTTTAGACTTGGGTTATAAAAGCCCAAAACGAAATTGTGTTATTATTTTGTTAAACTAAAGCCCATTGATAACCGGGTAGTATTTTCGTGTTCGTCATAAATAAAACGTAATGTCAAGTACACTTAGGATATCATGGATTTTATTTATAAACTACTAGTCTTTGTGACACGGTCATTATACTTAACTAGGTCGTGGATAACGTGGTCGTATTCTCGAGTTTCCTTGCATTTTCATCCATTTGCTTTATTTACGAGGTGAGTTTTGTAGCCCAACTTTTAATTGCTTTTAACTCTTTGGGATGAGAACATTGCTTGTTTTTACGGATGAACATAAGTAACTTAAAACTCATATGTGCCTACATGATGTCTAAGTAGCGATACCCCTAGATGATTTAGCCCACTATCATGAACCGTTAATTACTTTGTGTAAAAGCAAATGTTATGGATAGATCTATTGAGATTGGCCTCCCTATCTATTGTTAGTTGTGTGACTAAAATAGATACATATACATTTGAGACGATACGAATACTTTGGGGTAGTATTTGCTTGGGCTCTCTCTTATATAAACTTGTTGGTACGGTTAACGCTTCGGTGTCATGAGCTTAGACGTAGGATATCATGAACGTATGCTATTTGATGATAATGTTTTATTTGTTATAAGATTATTTGTCGGTTGCCTAACTAAAATCTTATGGTTCATCACACCACTTATACTTAAACCTATAAACTCACCGACCTTTGTGTTGATGTTTTAGCAATGTTTTTCTCAGGTGTCAAGGCGGAGGAGTGACGTTGTTGTGCCTTGGAGATAAATAAAATTATCATGATTACTTTTGAGACTTGATTAAAATGTATGACATTTGGAAACTAGAATTATGTTATCATGATGTGTAAAACAATTTCCTTGGAACCAAACTTTATTTCCATGTTTTATGAATGAAAAATGACTTTTAATAGTCGTTCTTGTATATCTGTCTCATGATAGTCACATCCTTGTGTAAATGTACACATGGGCCAAATTGAGGGTGTGACAGATTGGTATCAGAGATATGGTTATAGAGAACTAGGTTATTTTTATAAAAAATCGTTTTGACAAAGATTTTGGTCAAAAATAAAATTTTGGAAAATGAGTAACACTAGACTATAACTATCTCTCCATCTCCATGGACCACTTCACTTCACGTCTTTGACACAAGTAAGTTGTAAGTTAAGATTACGTTATATTACCTCGTTACATTTATTACTACACTATTACATCGTTACAAGTACTAAATAACGTAATTTATAACTTTATGCATAATGGTTTGTGCCATGCTATACGAACGTAAAATCGATTTTATTTCGACGCTACTTGAAATCCTCTGCTTAATGGTTTGTGCCATGCTCTGTGAATACACAATTGAACTTTATTTCGACACTACTTGAAACTCTATGCTTAATGGTTTGTGCCATGCTCTATGAATACAAAATTGAATTTTATTTCGACGCTACTTGAAACTCTATGTTTAATGGTTTGTGCCATGCTATACGAATGCAAAATTTGAATTTTATTTTGACACTACTTGAAACTCTATGCTTAATGGTTTGTGCCATGCTCTACGAATGCAAAATTGAATTTTATTCGACACTACTTGAAACTTTATGCTAAATGGTTTGTGCCATGTTACGAAAATGCAAAATTGATACTATTTCAACACAACTTGAAAACCTTACGCTAAATGGTTTGTGCCATGCTATTGATCTTGTATCAACATGTCTTGAAAATTTTGTGCTAAATGGTGTGTGCCATGACAAACTAAAGTTACAACATATTGCAAACTTGATTTGTTCTTACACATGCCTTTCTTAATTTGGCAGTGACATGTCTACCTCGCCCGAAGATTCGTTGTACCTCTTGAGTTAATCCACGAATGGAGCACGACGCGAGTCCTCTACTAGTGGTGCCTCACCTTTATCATCCACTCGAGGAGAGCCAAGTGCTCGTGCACCTACTCGCTCCTCACCACCACCACTCATTTGCTACACAAGGCGTGGCAAGGCACCAATGATTCCCCCATCCACTTCATCATCTCATCCCCCGAAGGCACCTCGCCAACACCATACCGCGAGGATGTCCGTGAGAGCCTCTATGTTTGGGAAGAGGTTAGCCGCAAGACATTTGGGCTCTACCCGCACTACCCGTAAGTCTCCAAGACCACCATCCGTGAGAGTGCCTCCTAGGAACGATGCCTTTTTTCGACCCACTATGCCCATGCCACCCCCACCTTGCGGCTTTAATGGATCCGAATGCTCCGCGGCCGTTGAGGCGCCTGGGATACCCCCTCATCGTTTTACTAGACTTGCTACTTTACGAAGCAAGGTGACACATGTGATTCGCAACATGGGTGGACTATCTTACAAGTCATTGATGAGACTCGAGGCATGCTACGAGGCGGTTATTGAGGACTTAGGTAGGAATTCCCCACCTCCACCCGACCGCTATGTGGGACTTGCTAGGAGAATTGAGGACCAACATTATGCTGTTGGAGTATTGCGTACCCTTTTGCATAGGGCTTTAATCGACATGTCCGAGAGGATCGCGGCTCTTGAGCATAGTTTCTACTAGAGTTATGTTTAGTTTACTTGTGTGCACGTCATTCCAAATTTTCCCTTCATGTGATTGTAATCTTTAAAATTCCTAAGACTATGTGGTGACTTCTTTGTACTCCTTTTTACCATGGAATGAACTATTTTGTGCACTACATAACTTGTTGAATTATCACATCATTGGTTGCTATATTGTGTTTTATGAAATACTTGTACCCTCTAGCCATTAAACTTATGATTCTAACCTCACCACGAACTTTGTTATGGATTTAGGACTATGGCACCTAAAACCCGCAAGAATAGAGTCGACCCGACTCCGGCCGCACCCATCACAATCGACCCATCGGTATTGAGCCAAATGATCGCCGATGGAGTTGCCGCCGCTCTTGCCGCCAACGGGACAAATCCAAGCACGCACGAGGAAACGAATCAAGGGCCAATTCCGGTACCCCTACTCGTGCATGCTCATACAAGGAATTTCTTTCATGCTTCACTAGCACTTTTAATGGCACCGAAGGCGCCGTGGGCCTCACACGATGGATTGAGAGACTTGAATCTCAATTTAGTGTAAGCAATGTCGCTGAAGGTGACAAAGTGAAGTTTAGCTCTAGCACCTTGGTTGATGGTGCATTGACTTGGTGGAATATTCATGTGAAAGCCGTAAGTTTGGAAGCGGCCAATGCTACTCCTTGGGCTCATTTCAAGCGAATTCTTCTCAAAATGTATTGCCCTAGAAATGAAATGAAAAGATTGGAAGTCGAATTATGGAACCTCCGTGTACATGGAGTTAACTTGATGGTTTACACTCAACGACTCCAAGAGTTGAGATTGACGTGTCCCGAAATGATACCAAGTGAGACACGAGCCGTGGAAAGATTCATCGTTGGACTACCACCTTCAATCCGAGGAGATGTAATCTCTTCAAAACGCAATGATTTGAACAAAGCCATTGAAATGGCGGATGGTTTGATGGACTCCGTCACCTTGGAAAGTGGTGATAATAAACAGAAATGGGAAGGAAACCATGGCCAAAGTCATGGTGACCAACCTAACAAACTCCAAGATGTGGTAAAAGTGTTCAATGTGAACGGTGGATCCGGTTACCAAGAAAAACTACCGTTTTATGGTAAGTGTGGCAAACACCACAATGGTGAATGTGGAGGCACGTGTCACAATTATGGAAAATCCGGTCACTTCGCCAAAGATTGTCGTAGTGCGCCAAAGCCCACGAACCAACGGACTCCGACCACTCCCAATGCTCAATATGCGGATGTCACTTGCTATGGTTGTGGAGAAAAAGGTCACTTTAAGAATAGGTGTCCTAAAGCTACCACTCAAGGACGAGGAAACCAAATCCGAGGCAACAACAACAACCAAGCTCGTCGACAACCTCGTCAAAATCATGGAAATAAGAATGGTCGAAACAACGGGAATCAAACGGGAGCACCGGGACGTGTGTACGCTTTATGTGGTGAAGCGTCCATTCAAGACAACAACGTGGTCACCGGTACGTTCCTCATCAATAACATATATGCTTCCGTATTATTTGATTTCGGTGTCGATAGAAGTTTTACATCAATTACCTTTAGTGAACTATTAAATGTGAACCCCACTCTGTTAGATGTCAAATATAATGTAGAATTAGCCGACGGTAAATAGATCACTACAATAAACGTACTTAAGAGTTGCACCTTAAGCCTCCAAAATATTCCTTTAATCATCGACCTTTTACCTATCGAACTTGGAAGCTTTGATGTTATCGTTGGTATGGATTGGCTGTCCAAATACCATGCGGAGATAATTTGCCACGAAAAACAAGTCCATATTCCCTACGAAATCCGAACCTTAACCATCCTCAGTGAAAAGAACGGTGCGAAAAGCCGGGCTAGTTTAAACGTCATCTCATGTACTAAAACTCAAAAGTACATCGAAGAAGGTCGTCCTATTTTCCTTATTCAAGGTACTAGTAAAATGGAAGCCGAACCGAAGGAGAGGAAAATTGAAGACGTTTCAATTGTTTGTGATTTTCCCGAAGTTTTTATCGAAGACCTACCCGGATTACCTCCACTTCGTCAAGTGGAATTTCACATCGAACTAACTCCCGGAGCCGCACCCGTTACGAGGGCACCGTATCGTTTAGCCCCGACCGAAATGAAGGAATTAGCCGATCAACTAAAAGAGCTTACCGACAAAGGATTAATAAGACCGAGTTCCTCACCTTGGGGAGCCCCGATTTTATTTGTGAAAAAGAAAGACGGATCGTTCCGCATGTGCATCGATTATCGCGAATTGAACAAACTTACCCTTTACCAAGGATCGATGATTTGGTTGATCAACTTCAAGGTTCGAGCTTTTATTAAAAGATTGACCTTAGGTCGGGTTATCACCAACTTAGAATTCGAGAAGAAGACATTTCCAAGACGGCGTTTCCAACCTGATACGGTCACTTTGAATTCAAGTCATGCCATTGGGGTTAACCAATGCACCCGCGGTGTTTATGGACCTTATGAACCGCTTGTGTAAACCTTATTTGGACAAGTTCGTGATCGTGTTTGTTGACGATATCCTTATCTACTCTCGTAATAAGGAAGAACACGAGGAACAGCTAAAGAAAATTTTGGAATTGTTGAAACAAGAACAATTATACGCCAAATTTTCAAAGTGTGAATCTTATATTCACATGGTACAATTCCTTGGACACGTGATCGATAGTAGTGATATCCACGTGGATCCCGCTAAGATCGAAGCGGTAAAGGATTGGGCGACTCCTACGACACCTACGGAGATTCGCCAATTCCTTGGACTTGCCGGTTATTATAGATGATTTATCGAAGGATTTTCAAAAATCGCTAAGTCTATGACGGAATTGACCCAAAAGAACAAGAAGTTTATTTGGGGAGACGACCAAGAAACTTCTTTCCAAACTCTCAAACAAAAATTGTGACGCGCCCATTCTTGCACTACCCGAGGGTAGCAAAGACTTTGACGTATTTTGTGATGCTTCGATTAAAGGTCTAGGCGCGGTTCTCATGCAAAGGAAAAAGGTCATTGCTTACGCTTCTCGACAACTAAAACCGAACGAAGAAAACTATACCACTCACGATTTGGAGCTAGGCGCGGTTGTCTTTGCTCTCAAAATTTGGAGACACTACCTCTACGGTACTAAGTGTGTAGTTTACACCGATCACAAAAGTCTTCAACATATCTTGGACCAAAAAGAAATCAACATGAGACAACGACGTTGGTTGGAACTACTTGGGGACTACGATAGTCACATTCTTTATAACCGAAGAAAGGCTAACGTTGTAGCCGATGCCTTGAGTAGAAAACCTCGTGAACGACCTCTTAGGGTTCGAGCCTTAGTGATGACTATTGGCTTAAACATACTCGCAAAAATCTTAGAAGCCCAACGAGAAGGTATTAAGATTGAAAACATCTATAAAGAAGAAGCGGGTGGGATGATCACCAAGAACCTCATTGCATGTGCCAATGGAACATTGTGTCTTGACAATAGAAGTTGGTTACCTCGTTACGGTAATGTCCGAGCTCTAATCATGCATGAATCGCACAAGTCCAAGTATTCGATCCACCCCAGATCGGGCAAAATGTATCATGACATGAAAATGTTCTATTGGTGGCCAAACATGAAAGCCGACATCGCGACTTATGTTGGTAAATGCCTAACTTGCGCCAAAGTTAAGGTTGAACACCAAAATCCTTCCGGATTACTAGTCCAACCTAGGATCCCGGAATGGAAATGGGAGAGAATTACTATGGTCTTTATTGCCAAACTTCCTAAAACATCTGCGGGTTACGACACCATTTGGGTCATCATTGATCGTTTAAAAAAGTCTGCACACTTTCTCCCTATGAAGGAAAACGACAAAATGGATCAATTGGCAAGATTATACTTGAAAGAAATCGTTGCTAAGCACGGCGTACCAATTTCTATCATATCGGACCGAGACGGTCGATATTGCTCAAGATTTTGGTAATCTATCCAAGAAGCGTTGGGAACGCAATTGGACATGAGTACGACTTACCATCCTCAAACGGATGGCCAAAGCGAAAGAACCATCCAAACTTTAGAAGATATGCTTCGCGCATGTGTAATCGACTTTGGAAACGGATGGGATCGACACTTACCGTTAGTAGAATTTTTGTACAACAATAGCTACCACACTAGCATTAAAGCGGCAACGTTTGAAGCACTTTACGGTCGAAAGTGTCGTTCACCCGTTTCTTGGGTGGAAGTTCGTATGTAGTGAATACGTGTTTAGGAAAACAACGTATAATGGGCAAGTATTAAATTCGTCGATTTAGGAAAAATGACAAATCGAATAAATGCGGGTTCGTTCTCGAAGGAGGTGTGTGTATTAGGTGCCAAAAATAAATAACAAGTTTGGATTAGTGATGTTTTAAGATGAGACAAGAAGGAAAAATAAGACGAATTACACTAAAAATTACCCTACGACGCGAAAAACGCGAAATCGTAAAATTCGACAAAACGAAGAAGTCCTCTAAAAATTACCAAATTTTAAACTAAACTAAAGAAAAATATAAGGATTACAAATTTGAAAACTAGAAAGTCTAAAACCTATTTAATAATTTTATATTAATTTTTAAAATTAAAGAAAAACCTTAAAATTAAATAAAATTAAAAATTAACTAAATTGAAAACTTAAAAAGGTGTAAACCTCAAAATACTAATTTAAAACCTAAAAATTTTTTTTGAAAATTTTTAAAACTAATTTAACTATTTTTAATCTAATTATTAAAATACGGGTAATAAAATATTCATAAAAAATAATTAAAAAGTGAGAAAAATAAAAATTTTAAACTGAAAAGTCCTAAATACTGTAATAAACAAAGGAAAAATAAAAAGAAAGAAAAACGCTTATAAAATAAGTTGGATTAGCTTATTGAACACACGGCTTATATTAATAAGCCCAAACCAACAACGTGTTAAATAGGTAATGTTTTGAGACTTTAGCAGTAAAAGTCGCAAGGACGCGACGGTTAAGGCTTTGGTGTGTGAGAGGAGTGGCGCAAGTTCGAGTCCTGGCCACGTCCTTTTTGCACAAATATTTTTTTTTACTTTTTCTTTTATAAAAACTAAATCTAACTCTTAACCAATCACAAAAATGAAATCCAAATCAAAAGTGACCAAGATTTGAGCCAAATTAAACCAAAAACGTGAAAAGAAAAAACTGGATTGTGCTACAGTGACAAAAAAAGGAAAACAAAGAGAATTGGTTTCTTCACAGATGCAAGGAGAACAAAAAGTGGTTGATTTGAGTGATTGATGATTTTTTGTTGGACAAGGGGGCACCCCTACAATCAGTTGAGTGTAGGGAGTCAAGAAATGCAAGATAAAACACAATCAAGCACAAGATTTTCACACAAACGGGCCAAATGAAGTTGTTGATGTGCTATGGTGGTTCTGTGGGTTTTGTTGCTGATATACTAGGCCTAGTAATGAGTTTTCAACAAGCACAACTAACTCAAAAGTCTACCCAAGCACACTTGACTGATTTCACTCCCTTGATTAACCCAAATCCTAACATATTACAAAAATTAGATCACAAAAATCATAAATCTAGGCTGTTTTACTTAACTGATTGTTTAGACTGATTTTAACCCAATTTTAACAAAGCCAAATCTATTCTTACTCTACCAAACTTAAAGACAAGCATACAATACCCCTAATATTAACCTAATGAGTGTATCTAAACAAATTACAAGGCAAGGTCTGTCAAATCCTATACTTGCAATCTAATCCCAAACACCCCTTAATATTTGAAAATCAAATTTTCTCACACCAAAGGCACTTAAATCCTATCCTACTTAATCTAGCATGCACACATTCATCAAGTGCACAGAATCAAACAAGAAAATTAACAAATAAGCAGGAAATACACACAATCACATAAATCACATATAAAAACTCAAAAACTTGTTCATATAGGGTTCAAAGCCTTACCCTGGCCGACTGCCTTCTAAATGACTTGTAAGAGAGCTTATATAGGCTATTAGGATATGTAGAGAGGGCTTGCTGGTGGAATCACAAATGACCCAAAGCCTAAAATATTCTTCAAATCCAAAAAAATGTGATGAGATGAATATGGAGAAGGAGGAATATGGAGCCTTGTGAACCTGCCAAGTTAAAGAAAACAAAAGAAAGTGAACTGGTACAATGGCTATGAAGCTTATACGCCTGGCTTATTGGTTAAGCCAGCTTATAAGCTTATAGCTTAAAAAAAACTGAACCCCTTTTTATGAAACTAATTTCTTGCAAAACCTATGAACTAAACTGAAGTTGGATAAAAACTTTTCACTAAACTGACTTTAACATAACAACTACACTTTCACTTCATCATTATGTTACTATCAAGTTTTTGAAAACTTTTTCAACACAAATACTTTGAAACAGAAAAAAAGTGATTTTCTGAAAACTTGAAAACCAAATAAAACTTGAAACTTCTTAAACTAATTTGTATCAAATAATCATTAACTAATAAGCAGTAAAGAGTGGAACTCAGATATGCAAAGTTTTTTTATTAATTAAATATTCATTAAAATAAAAAGCTTGTACAAAATCTGGAACAACTAAAAAGGGGCACATGCCACCCCTTTTATACTACTAAGTAGAACTTACTAGAACATGAATAAAATAATACAAGATTAAAAAACCCTAAACCCTAATTCTTATGAAAATCCAATATTGCCCTTGAAGAACTTGGTCAAACAGGAGCCCATGTGATCACAGCTGGCTTTGGATTGATCTTACTCGTTCATTTCATCCTTTGGGACCAAGGAATTGGTAAATACTATTGATTGGTAAGCAAGATTCGATCTTTGCTATTTTTGAAGTAGTAGGGGAGCATGAGTGGGGTCCAAAGGTGAGTGTGAAGGGAATATGGTTTGTGGGTTTGGTTTAGGGCCAGGTTAATTATAGTTCTGGAAGGTTAGGGTTAAAAACCCTTTGATTTAAGTGGTATTAGGATTAGGGTTTAAGGTGTTGGGGATGGTAAACAGGACGTTTTAATCTGGGATTAGGGGTGGGTTATATTTAAAAAAAATGTTTAGTGGGAAATAAGAGGGGTTTGACTTGTTTGACCCAGTTTATTAAATAAACTGGGTGTGGGGTGACGTGGAGGGAAGGAGTGAGCTGATTGGGTGGTTTTAGGTAGTGGGACAGGTGGCAGCGTAGGAGTGGATGAGGGGAGTAAAGTTGTCGGGGTAGTTAGGGTTAATGGGGGTTTGGGTTAAATAGTTTTGGTTTTTGGCAGTTTTAACCCTCCCAATTATGTTACTCCTTTAGAAGACTTCGCAAAAACAGTCCATGTCCCCTTTCACCATTAGTCCTTGACATTTACATCATTAGTCCTTTGTTAACAAATAAGGGATTAAGGACTAATGGTGTAATTTCTTTTCAACTTAGAGGGCTTTTCTATTAGAGTCTTCAATCTTTAGGGACCCCTTTTGTATATTTGAAATTCTTAGGGGTATAAAGTGACAATTCTTCAAAGTTGGAGGACCAATCTTGTAATTCTTCAAAACTTCAAGGACATTTTTGGAATTTCCATTCTTGGGCTCGGTTCTTTTTGCGGCTTCGTTTCCCGTGTTCGTTTTTGCTTCATTCTTGTGATAATTTGGTGAATTCACGATATTCGTACCTAAAATACACAATGAACAAACACAAGCATATATTTGGGTATTTTGATGATATTTTTAGCATTTTAAGCCCGATTTGGACGATTAGACTATGTATAAATGCAGTCTCATCACTCCCCCATACTAAACCATTGCCGTGTCCCCACGCAATGCTAGAATTAAGTATCTTAGCACTTCCAAAATTCATTTTATGTGACATTTATTGGAAACGTAAACTTAAATAAACTACTACATGTGTTTTAGACATAATGTATTGTTTTCATCACTAAAAAGTGACTTTTAGGATCATAAAATAAGAACACGTGAATGCCTCATAGAGATAAGTTCATAATCCTCGATTTTCACTCGATTCCATGCTAAGCGTGTAACGAGATCATTGTTATTATAAGTTAGCAACACAATCATTACTCATGAGTGTTAATTATGTACCTAAACTCCCTTATTCCTAATTGGTATCTCTTATATTTTATTTTGTCTTAATGATCACGAGGATACATCATTGACTTATGCGTGAATAGAGATTAAGTACAAAATAGAGCCTTAACGGTGTAACCTAAATCATTAAATTAATAATTTGTCCTAATAGACAACGATGTCAAAAAATTAAGTCAACAAAGAGGATCGATAAACATGGTTTTAGAACGGTTTTTAACATGAGACTTATTACCATGACTTTTATTATCCGCCTCATCATCGGTGGTTTGATTATCTTGGTTTACCTCCATCTTTTATTCAACTTCGCCATGAAGCTTTTATTATGACTTCGGTCTTGCCCTTGTCTTTTATTATCCGCCTCATCGGTGGTTTTATTATGACTTGACGTATATCCTCACACTAAAACGAATTTTGGATCTTTAAGGCTTCAAAGATTAAGGCTTGATTCACTTTCAATTTTGCATAGATTTTTCGGCTATGGGAGCTTCAAATATTTGCTTAATTTAGGTGAGCACTTGAAATCTTTTTATTGGGTGAAGACTTTGATTATTCGGGTGCCAATACTCCAAAACTGTGACGCTGGCGAATCCTCAATGTTTTCCCAATTTAATTACATGGAAGCTACTAAAACAAACTAGAAACCAACAATAGAGACTAAACCGCTAAATCAATATTTATTAACAATTTATTTAGATGCAAGCGTGGGGAGAATAAGCAATAATTACTACACATAAGATCGTGAAAGATTACGTAACTTATAATAACTCTATCATTTCTCGTCCTCATTTAAGAGACTTAGCCTAAAAAAGTTAAGGAATCGAACCTAAGTGCTCAACACGCACGGTCGAGTCGAAAATTACTCTTATTCTCACCATCGGAAAACCTACATTCGTGTCTTAAACACTTATGAAAAATACGAAAAATTTTAAAATTTAGCCATTTTTAGCCTTATTTGCAACAAAACGAGAACAAAACGATGAATATTGGATTGCGTGTTGACGTGAGCAAGGTGAAGTATCTACTCACCCCCCCATACTAAAAATAAACATTGTCCTCAATGTTTCGAGTCTAGGGGTGAAACACCCCCATACTAGAGACGTAGTCGAATGCTTAATCTCGAGCATGGAAAGGGTAAAACGAATAACCTAAAAGCCGTTTATGAATTATGCTAATAAGATAAACGTCAAAACATAAAAGGATATCATCGGATATCGGAATCTCCAAAGGCAACGATCGAAGCTCGAGTGCTACGTAAAACGAACACGAGAGGCTTCAACGATGTCGATGTAACTAATGGATCACAATCACAAACAACCACGAAACAAAGGTGGAAGATCACAAGTCCCCTCGTTAAGTTAACTACGAAAGTGATAATATGTACAAGGATAAACATGGGAACTCCCCCACGAGGCACCTCGTTTTTGATAACCGAGTCAAAAGCTCGACTCGAATCCCCACAAATGTGATCATTTGGGGACTATCATGGTATTGTCATTTTTGTTAGGGCTTACATGATAAACAATGCTCAAAGCAACCGGTATTAAGGACTAAGTCCTTTGATGATGCAAAATACCGGGGTCGAAGATAGCGTCCTCGTTTTCGGATGGAAGACGAAACAACGCCACTCCAACATGAACTAGAACCAAGACCCCAAAGGGGTCTAAGAAAAGAGATGAGAAATAGAAAGGTGGGGCAATAGGTGGGGAAAAACAATGAGCTACTCGAGGTATACTTACACCTAGCAAATAGATAATTTTATAATTTATTGCATCGGTGGAAGACCGAGATTTCCCTTTATAAGCAATTCCAGAATCGTAGATCTCGTCCTCGGTGGAGAAACGTGAGGAAACATAAGGGGCTTCCCCCACACTAAAACCACACACACCATCGTCAAAAGGAGTAGATGAGGTGGTAGTACTCATAAAACGTAGTGATGACGGAGTTAGACATGTAGAAAAATATTTTAAATCAAATTCAAAATCTTTTCCTTTTTCATTGTTTAAAAACTCCTTATGAAAACCCGATTTTATTATGTCGATAATATTTGGCGTTTCTAAGACGAGGTTAGGCACACTAAAAATTCTCACATTAAAGTCATGGGTAGGGGGTGGTGGATTGTATAAGTTCTCAAAACGTTGGTCAACAAAGAACACCGCCCCCTCGGGGTCTACATATTCATCATCCTTATGAACTTCGATCTCTTCGATTTCTTCATCAAAGATAGGCTTGTCAAACCAAGGTTTGTCATTCCCCTCATTGAGTATTTTAGAAACTCTCTCGAAAAGATCACGATCAAGCACGAAACAATCATTCCTTTGTGAGGATCGTTGATAAGTTAGATCCTCACGAATGTGGTGAACGTAATTCTCGTTTCAGGAGTGTTGATTAGCTAACTCCTCGAGAATTGGATTATGAAGTACGTGAGTTGGTTCGTCATCGTAAAAAATTAGACGTTCCAACTCATCAAGTTTGGCCCCGACGTTGGAAAAATCGACCTCGCTCGTAGGTGGTAGTGGAGGTAAAAGAGCTAGCTCTCGTGCGATTATTTCCTCGATCTCGGGCTCGAAGACGAAATCATCATACTCACCACATGTTGAACTCTTTTTAGGAGAATCAAATATCGCTCGTGAATTATTGAGTATGTGATCAATTTCGGCAAAATCGTTCTTGTCGTCCTCGTCAAAGAAAGTGTCGATGTGAGAACTCACAACCATGGTCTTACAAGTCAAGTGACTATGCTTAGGTGACCTTTCTATGACGATTGGATCGAGATCGATAAAACCTTTAGCCTCAACGGTCGTTGGGCTAAGTGATGGAGGCACTTCAAAAGATTTAGAAGTCGATGCCTCAAAGACGTGGTCCTTCGAAGGTGGTGAAGACGAGTCCATTTTGGTCATTGTCGTGATGGCACTAACGTCGCCCTTCGGAATTGGTGTTTCACTTGTTTCACCGAATAGATCCCACAAAGATTTTTCATCCATAAATTTACGCATACCCTTTTGAATTAAGTACACGTATTCTTTGTCATTAAAATCATCGTCTTTAAAACCATTCCTTTTAATTCTTTCAAAACATGCGTCAAGCCTCATATTTTCTGTTAAAGTTAACATTTTGAAATCATTAGAATTTGAAACTTTGGTTTTATCAAGATCATTAGGAATTTGGGATCTATTTGTGAAAAAGTCCATTTTTTGTTCCCCATACGACATTGTTAATTTTCCACCGTGGACGTCGATTACGGCTCGAGCCGTCGATAAAAAGGGACGACCTAAAATAATGGACATTTAGGATCTCACTCGTAATCGGAAATGACGAAATCCGCGGGAAAAATGAACGTTCCTATCTTAACATAGACATCCTCAGCTATACCAATTGGTTTGAGTGGTGTACAATTTGCTAGCTCGATTGTCATGTTCGTTGGGGTGAGACAAGGCAATCTCATTAATTTCCAAAGAGAATGAGGCATGAGATTGATGCTAGCACCTAAGTCGGCAAGGGATAAACATCCCTCAATCTCGGAAAAATCACAAGGTAATAGAAATTGGTCCGGATCTTCTTCCTTTCTCGGCATACGCCTTTTAGGCTTTTGTAGAAGAATCGAGGCACAAGTTTCTTTAAGGGTTACATTCGTAAGGTCGTAAAGCTCTCTTTTTGAACCGTGGATGGAATTTGAGGTACACGAGGGTGTGCACTCCTTCCCTTTTTCGCCATGTTCATTCCCTCGACTTTAGAACATGAAGGCGTTTGTGAAGTCGAGGGTCGAGGTAAGGTAACAATTCTAAACCCGCTAAGGTTTGGGGAAATTAAACGACCTTTTCCAATAGTCGAGGCGGCTTTACATTGTTCTTTGGGATTGGCAACGGCGTCGCTAGGTAACGAACTCGATGACGCACTGCTAGACTTGTTCATTATGGCCGAAAACATCTTTTTAATGTCAATTTGTCCTTGTTAAATTTTATTGTTTTGTCCTCTCAACGTGTTGGAAATTTCGTTTTTCATGTCACCAATTTGCGTTTCTAATCTCCTCATATTAGCGTCATTTGATTTAACGTAATTTTGAAAATCATTTGAGCCATTTACGTTTTGATTGAAAGCTTGGTTTTGATTCCCTTGAAAATTGTTTCCTTGATTGTTCGAAAAATTTTGATTATTAAAATTCCGGTTTTGATTGTTGTTATTATTAAAACCTCGATTTTGCAAATTCAAATTTTGACCTTGATTATAACCTCCTTGATTAGCATGATTCCCTTGTTGATTATTTCCTTGAAAATTGTTTCGATTTTGAAAATTATTGCCTTGATTGTTGTAATTCGTGTTTTGTGATGGACCAGCGTTATTTTGATTTTGATTAGAAAAATTATTATTTAACGCGTTGACGTTCGACGTTTGGCCATCCGTAGCCGTACAATCGTAATAATTATGTGGTCCACCACAATACGTACACGAAACCTCCACCGCTTTCACCGTAGCGGGAGCGTCCTTCTTTTGCATTTCGATTAGAAAAGACGTAAACACATTCGTCAATTTATCCACTTTCGCATCAACCCTCTCAATGTCGCGATTAGAATTACTAACATTGGTGACATTGGCAACACTCGGTGTGCTACGGAGTTGGAAGACCTTGGATCGATTTTCGATAATCATCAAAGCGTCTTTCGGAGTTTTACACAAAAGGTTGCCACCGCGGTGGAATTCAACGAATCTTGTTCTTGGAAACTAAGACCGTTGTAAAACGTATCGATTTGGTGCAACTCGGAAAATCCGTGGTGAGGACATTGCCTAAGCAATTCCTTAAAACGATCCCACGCGTCTCTAATCGATTCATTCGGCTTTTGTTCAAATCTCGTAATCTCGTTTTTAAAAAACGTCGTCTTAGACGTTGGGAAAAAATGATTAACGAATTTGGAAGCGAGATCCTTCCACGTAATTATGGAATTAGGTGGCTCTTTCTCGTACCAATCCTTGGCGGCACCATCGAGCGAGTACGGAAAAATCATAAGCTTGACGACATCGGTGTCGACGTTCTTAAACTTGCTCGTGGCTAAAAGACGATCGAAATTTCGAATGTGATCGTGAGGATTGTCGGCTTCACGACCTCGAAACTTCGTATCTTGGATTAACGAAAGCATTCCGCTCTTAATCTCAAAATTCTCCGCCTCGATGGTGGAAATTACGATCGCGTCTCCATAACCCTCGGTGGGTGCTTGGAACAATTGCATCATCGTACGATTCTCGGCCATATCGTCTACGGTATCGACAACGATATTAGGAATGTACGTTTCTAAAGTTCGTCTTCGTTGTCGATTCTTTCGATTTCGATTGCGTCGATTCGATGCGTCGCTAGAATTCGTGTAGTCCTTCGATCGCGTGCTGATAGGTGTGTAAACACCCATCTTTTCTACCACTTAATTACAATAATAACCAGACCAAAACGTGTATTTTATGTCTTTTATGTCGGAATTATGCGTGGTTTGTGTTTTTGTTGTGATTTAGGATGAAAAGGTGAAAAATGGAGAAAACACGGACATTCACGGGCATTTATGGACTTTTATTGAAGAAAAGGATGAAAGACGAAGTCAAGAAGTCAAGAGTGCAAAAAGAACGGAAGTCCACGACCAATTCTGAAGATTTATCAAAGAAAAAGTCAAAAGACGGAAGTTTATCAAAAGCCGAAGAATTCAAGTCTATTTTATTGAAGAATTTAAAGTCGAGTTCAAAAGAAATCCCGAAGTCAAAAGTCCCTTAAGTCCAAGATTAAAGAAGATTAGAAGAAAAGGACTAAGAACGCAATTAATGAAGATTAAAAGAAGGAGGGACTTAATTATGCAATTAAGAGAAAAGGAAAGAGGGGAGGAAGCTTCCTTAATCCTCCCCTATAAATAGATTAGATTAGTCATTTTTCACTGTTGTTGGCTAAGGTGACAATTAGTCTTCCACCATTTAAATACTTGTCATTTACATTTCTTGTCAATTTAATTACCTTGTCTTGCACCTAAATTACCATTTAATTCCAAGTAAGTTTTCATTTTAATTCTTGTCAAATCTTTATTTTATCTTGTCAATCTCTTATCTACCTTTCTTATTCTTTGATTCATGTGTTTATGTTTATGTTCATGTTCATGCTTTTATTTTGATCCAAAGTGGTTTTTGATTATTGTGGTAAAAGTTGCTTGATTTCGTGTTTTTAATTGGTTGTTGATGTTTATTCATTGATTCGTTACTGTTTATATTTATACTTGTGTTTGATTGGTTACTTTGTGTTTATATCTGCTACTGTATCTATCTCCTTGTTCTTCGGGGGTTTTTGCTTTGTTTCTGATATTTCCAGGAGAAGTTCCGAACCAAGGAAAGGACTGAAGTGTTCATTCGGAAGTCCAAACTTCCGAACCAAACTTGTTCATTCGGAAGTCTTAAACTTCCGAACCAAGCAGGCTTCATTCGGAAGTCCAAAACTTCCGAACCAAACATACTCATTCGGAACTCCAAAGTTCCGAACCAAGGGTTTCATCCGGAACTTTTCAAAAGTTCCGAATCAACTTAAAGTTCTGAATCAAGGACCAAAGTTCCGAATCAAGGCTGTTCATTCGGAAGTCAGAAACTTCTGAGTCAAGGTTGTTCATTCGGAACTTCCATAAGTTCCGGATCAAGGGTAATCTTCCGACTCAAGTAAGGTTCATTCGGAAGTTCTAAACTTCCGAATCAAGGAGCTTCATTCGGAAACTTCCGAATCAAGGGGTGACCTAATACTTCCGAATCAAGGCAGATTTTACAAGTTCCGAATCAGTAAGTTCCGAACGAAGCATTGTTTTGGATAAGTGACATATTTAGACCAATTTGTTCCGGATCAAGGATTTTGGTAATATTCCAAGTGAAGAAGAATCATCTCAACCAAAGGTGACATTTAGGACGAGTGATCATTCCAAACGAAGGTTTATTCCGAATGAGCTGTATTCAGGTTCTTATTAGCTTTTGTCTTTGATTTTTATTTTCAAGTTTTATTTTTTCTTGCCCTTTATTTAATTGCACTTTAAGATTATTTACCTTAGTTTTATTTTAGACTTGCCTTAGTTCTAGTCACACTTTAAGTTTGCCTTAAATAGATTTTAGTTTACGTCATTTACTTTAGTGCCCTTTAATTTCGGTCACGTTTTTAAATACTTGCACTTACTTTAATTAGACTTAGATTTACGTTAAGAGCACTTATACTTTAATTGTTTTGCACATTTTACTTTAAACACTACAACGACACAGCTTTGTTCCACCAAAATAAAACGAAGTCACACATAGAGAGCTAAGATCAATTCGATTAGACCAACACAACGAACATATAATTTTTATACGGGCAAAAGCTGTGTATCAAATGGCGCCGCTGCCGGCTCTTTTCGTTAAGATCAACAGTTTTCTGTGAGAGACACGTTGCTTTTTGGGATCCGTTCACTAGTGAACGTTATTTTTCTTGCCTTAAAAATTGATAAAAAATCATAAAAATTAAAAATTTCAAAAATCCAAAAAGATTTTATCTTTCTTGTGTTTATATATTGTCTTTGTGTTTGGTTTTGTTTTCTTTTGCATTTTCAGGTGTATGCGTACTAGATCTTCTAATTATCAAGAGCCCGAGCCTCAAGAAGATTTAGATATGGCAGGTGTTAACAACAATAATCAACTACCGCACCTCAACAATAACAACAATGCTCTTCCACAGCCCGATCTTCGGACCATGGAGGAACTTTGTCAACCAACAATGTTTGGACGAGGAGGACCGATTGCGCCGATGCAAATCAACGCTCCTGAGTTTTCGTTGAAGCACCACATGATTCAGCAAGTACAAACAAACCCATTTAGAGGATTGCCTTATGATGATGCCAACAAACACCTCGACAAGTTCATTACAATCACCCAAAGCATGAAGTTGCCTGGGGCCACAATGGATGTACTCCGCCTACAACTCTTCCCACATACTTTATCGCATCATGCCGAGAAATGGTTTGATCGTCTCCCGAAGAATTCTATTCACACTTGGGATGATATGACTCAACGCTTTTTGTCGCGCTACTTTCCACCATCCATGGTCACAAGCCTTCGCAATCAGATCAGCGTTGTCCAAACCACAACATGCTTCCGGTCACCTTGATCGACACTTTCTACAACGGATTGACTTTTCGAGATCGTGATACGATCAATGCAGCCGCCGGTGGCACATTCAGAAAAGGAGACCCGAGGAGTGTAGAGAGTTAATTGAAAACATGACTACTCATCATAAGAACTGGGATTCCTCTGCTTCTTCTAGAAACAACACGAGAGTCAATGTTTCTTCTACCTCAGCAAACCCTGAGATGACCGAACTCACCCGCACGATGGCCGAAATGAGCAAAAGTATTACGCTTCTCGCTTCAAACCAACAACAACAACATGTTAAAGCGGTTGCTAATCCTTGTGAAACATGTGGCGGTCCTCACTCATACACCGATTGTCCTTCGACACAAGGAAATCCGGAAAATGTGTATGCTGCTTACGGTAATTATTCACCGGAAAATTACCAAGCTAGACAACAAGGGGATAGAAATCTGCTGAGCTACCGTTCCAACAACTACCTTTCACCCGGTTTTTCTCCTCAAAACCAAAATCCCGATAACAACTACAATAGAAGCAACCAAATCCCACCTCGTGCTTCTAACCCTTATCAACCACCCACCCAACAACACCCACCCATTAATCCCGATGTTGACACCATCATGAGAACTCAAGGTGAGCAAATCAAGAATCTACAGAGCCAAATAATTAATTTGAAAGGAGATATCTTGAAGCAAGGTAATGACATCAGAACCGAGGTTCGTGAAAATCTTCAATCCTCCTTCATCACTCAAACAACTGAATTAAAGAATCTGTTGGCTAGTTTCTTGCCTGAAGCTCAACCTTCTTCTTCTTCGAGTTCTCTACCTTCAAACACCGTCACCAATCCGCGAGCTAATGTGAGTGCTATAACTACGCGTAGTGGACTTACCATTGTCGATCCACCTATTCCACCACCATCATCTACACCTCCTCCACCACCATGTATCCCTACTCCTCCTACACCTAGTGTTAGTACACCATTACCGTCTCCGCCTCGTCATGACGATGTATCTCGGAAGGACCCTTCAACATCACAACCTTCACCGACTACACCTTCACCTAACCCTTATAAACCCAGAATCCCATACCCTTCTCGCATAGGCAAGACCAACGAGCTAACCAAGAATGACTGTCAAGTATCGAAATATGTGGATATGCTATCTAAAATGACCCTCAACATTAGCCTTGTTGAAGCACTTTGACACATGCCGAAATTTGTCAAAGCATTCAAGGAATTTCTTAGCAAGAAGGAGAAACTGATTGAACTCGCCAACACACGATTAAATGAAAACTGCTCTGCAGTCCTTCTTAGAGAACTTCCGGAAAAGCTTGGAGATCCCGGTCGTTTTGTGTTGCCTTGCGTGTTCAACAAAACTGAAGAATTTACTGCCCTCGCTGATCTCGGGGCTAGTATTAATCTTATTCCACTCAGTGTTTGGAAAACACTATCATTGCCCGACCTCATTCCAACAAAGATGACTCTCGAACTTGCAAATCGCACTCTCGCTTACCCCGTTGGTATAGCCGAAGACGTGTTTATCAAAGTTGGCACATTTACTTTCCCGGTCGATTTTGTCGTAGTTGATTATGAAATGGACCCTCGTATTCCTTTAATACTTGGTCGGCCATTCTTGAGAACCGGACGTGCTTTAGTAGATGTGGCCGAAGGTGAGTTAATCTTACGAGTCGGGGATGATTCTAAAGTTTTTAAAATGGGGAAGCTTACAGGCAAATCCTTTGGAGGACGAGAATCAGTAAATATGATAAATGTGCTCGATGACTTTACCGTCTATGACAATCCTCTATTCGAGTCTTCCACTGATAATCCACTCTTTGAAGATAATGTGGATGATTCTCTCCCTACTTTGGACGCTTCTCCCATTTATGATTCTCAACCGGTCTTCGATGCTTATGATGATGATGATTCTAGCTCAGACTCGGATGATTTTGATTGTACTTCTGAGTATCCCGAGCTGCCCACTTTCGATGATTTTGATGAGGTTGATACTCTATCAAGCGATTCTTCACATGATGAAGATCCTCCGCCATCACTCGATCCTACTTTGGACGATTATTCATTTGAGGAAGATTTCTCTGAATTTCTCAACACATACTTCCCTCATGAGAGTGATGCTCCTCCTTTGGACTTTGAAGATTATCGTCTTGATCCTACTTTGGATTTGAAGAGCATTTTGTCCAAGGAGAAGAAACCGGTTGACACCGAAATCCGTTGCACGTATGATTTGACACCTCTTTGTCCCACTCCTGAGGACGAGGTTGTGCTTCTTTGCGGATCTTCTTCACACTCGGCTGCGCCTGAGTGCTATTTTCCCCTGAAGGAAAAGGTGTTCGACCCCGGTATTGAAGTCTTTAAGCCATCTCAGTATCCACCTGATGAAATAAAAGGAAAAATCTTTGGACCCATTGAAGACATGCTTGCACCGCACCATACTTGCTTCTACTGTGCTCCATCACTGCTTAAGGGAACCTTGCCACTTCTCTTTTGGCTTGCCTTGTTCGCCTTAAGCTCTTGCTTATTGATGGATGAAAACTATGTCTTTGATCCTGGTGGATATGTTTCATGCTACTTCCGTTGATGATCAAGGTCGAGTCAGGCTCACGACTCGGTTAACAAAAATCAAGCGCTTCTTGGGAGGCAACCCATGCATCTATCCTTTCGCTTTCTATATCATAAGTGTAGGGGGGACCCTTTGGATTGCTATTTCCTCTCCTCACTTCTTAATCAGGGATTCGAGCTTCAATGATCCACTCTTGATGATTCTTGACAACCCGTGATTCCGTGTTCCATTATCCCGGTTCTTTCCTAAACTCTTTTCGATTCACTATTTTATATTTTCTCAAAATTAAAATAGGAATCTCTTTAGTTGTCTTTTCCTTAGCAAGATTTAAACAACGTGCACAATGTCCTAAGTGTAGGGGAGTTTACTCCCACATGCTTAAACATTGAGGACAATGTTTATCTTAAGTGTAGGGGGGACTTCTATCGAAGTTAAGTGTTCTTTTCCTTGTATTTGTCCTCATTTTAACCAGAAAATCAATTTTTCGACATTTTTCAAAATTTTTGATCTATTTTGGCCTATTAGTTGTTATCTTTGTATAGTTATTTTCTTTCTCTGCTAGAATAAATCTTTGAATAAGTGGTTTTAATTTTCAAACGTTGTGAATCTTTTGACTCAATCCGAGTTTACTCTAGCTAGTATCCTTAACGTGTTTAAGTCAAGTTTTGCTAGACTTTTATATAGGAGGCTATAAAACGCGAAAGTCTTAACTCTCACGAGTTAAGAACAAGAACTTTTCGCAAGTTCCTATAATTGATCCTAGAGAGTCGTCTATCAAGGGAACTTTAAAACGCGATTTCTAAACTTGAAAAAGTCTAAGAATTTGCAAGATCCTATAGGCGACTCGAAAACCCAAAACTTTGATTTAATAGGCTAAGTATCCACGAGTCTCATTACTTGAGATTTTAAACTGTGGAGAACGAGAGATGATAGAGCCAATTATAAGTTCGGTATTCTTTCGTGAATTTATGTGAGTTAATTATAAGCCTATTCTCCCGTCGCTTGCTAATAATTTATTTGCTAATAAATAAGGTTGTACGATTTGAAAAGTTACTTAGCTTCTAGCCCCAGATCGTTTAAAAGTTGCTCGGTAATGACGAGAGTTCATAGCCAAGGCATAACTTATGAAGCGGGGCGCGAAGATTGGCGAGTCCGAAAAGGCCCTAACAAGGCATGAGGGCTATGTTTTGTTGCTAAAGATCCAAAGTGATGTGAAGAATCATTTATCGAAAATCAATATGAAGGATCGAGACACACAACGTAAAGCAAAAACTCCCCAAAAGTCATGGAGAAGTGTATCCGAAAAGACCCTAGCAAGGTATGAGGATAAATAGATCCAAGTCAATAAAGGAGGCGGATCGTTGTATATCAAAGTCCAAAATAATGATTGGAGAAAAATGAAGAAGTCGTGGTCCAAGTATGAATCTCTCAAAACTTCAAGTGAAGAAATTCCAATTATGAAGAGAAGACCATTATTTCATGAACGTCTCTCAAGATTTGAAGTATGAAGTCGCTGCCAAATATCGGCCCGAGAAAGGTCTCAAATCGCGAACCAAGTTATGCCAAGATATGAACTTTTTGATATCCCGAGAAGCAGTTTTAAAAGATTTGGTCCTTTAGCTAACTATTGATTAAATCGTGCACTTTATTTTCAGACTAAATAATTATCGAAATAAGTCAAACAATGCATCTTCGTGATCATTCAAGACAAATAATAAAATATAAGAGATACACCTAGGAATAAGGGAGTCTAAGTGAGTAATTGGCCCACATGAGTTCGTGTTAGTCTACTAACTTATAATAACAATGATCTCGTTTTTAAGCTTGGTTTAGAGAAAGTGAAAACTTGAGGATGATGATTATTCATAACATTTTCAAAACCCAAGGTATGCTTTTGATTTCTTTATTTTGTATATTTTTAATTTTCTATCTCTTTAATAAAGGCCAACGTGGATTGATTATGATGAAAAGTGTAATCTTGGTTTTTAACTAAATTGCATGAGGACATTGCAATGGTCAAGTGTAGGGGATTTGATAGGTGTGTAAACACCCATCTTTTCTACCACTTAATTACAATAATAACCGGACCAAAACGTGTATTTTATGTCTTTTATGTCGGAATTATGCGTGGTTTGTGTTTTTGTTGTGATTTAGGATGAAAAGGTGAAAAATGGAGAAAACACGGACATTCACGGGCATTTATGGACTTTTATTGAAGAAAATGATGAAAGACGAAGTCAAGAAGTCAAGAGTGCAAAAAGAACGGAAGTCCACGACCAATTCTGAAGATTTATCGAAGAAAAAGTCAAAAGACGGAAGTTTATCAAAAGCCGAAGAATTCAAGTCTGTTTTATTGAAGAATTTAAAGTCGAGTTCAAAAGAAATCCCGAAGTCAAAAGTCCCTTAAGTCCAAGATTAAAGAAGATTAGAAGAAAAGGACTAAGAACGCAATTAATGAAGATTAAAAGAAGGAGGGACTTAATTATGCAATTAAGAGAAAAGGAAAGAGGGGAGGAAGCTTCCTTAATCCTCCCCTATAAATAGATTAGATTAGTCATTTTTAACTGTTGTTGGCTAAGGTGACAATTAGTCTTCCACCATTTAAATACTTGTCATTTACATTTCTTGTCAATTTAATTACCTTGTCTTGCACCTTAATTACCATTTAATTCCAAGTAAGTTTTCATTTTAATTCTTGTCAAATCTTTATTTTATCTTGTCAATCTCTTATCTACCTTTCTTATTCTTTGATTCATGTGTTTATGTTTATGTTCATGTTCATGCTTTTATTTTGATCCAAAGTGGTTTTTGATTATTGTGGTAAAAGTTGCTTGATTTCGTATTTTTAATTGGTTGTTGATGTTTATTCATTGATTCGTTACTGTTTATATTTATACTTGTGTTTGATTTTGGTTACTTTGTGTTTATATCTGCTACTGTATCTATCTCCTTGTTCTTCGGGGGTTTTTGCTTTGTTTCTGATATTTCCAGGAGAAGTTCCGAACCAAGGAAAGGACTGAAGTGTTCATTCGGAAGTCCAAACTTCCGAACCAAACTTGTTCATTCGGAAGTCTTAAACTTCCGAACCAAGCAGGCTTCATTCGGAAGTCCAAAACTTCCGAACCAAACATACTCATTCGGAACTCCAAAGTTCTGAACCAAGGGTTTCATCCGGAACATTTCAAAAGTTCCGAATCAACTTAAAGTTCCGAATCAAGGACCAAAGTTCCGAATCAAGGTTGTTCATTCGGAAGTCAGAAACTTCCGAGTCAAGGTTGTTCATTCGGAACTTCCATAAGTTCCGGATCAAGGGTAATCTTCCGACTCAAGAAAGGTTCATTCGGAAGTTCTAAACTTCCGAATCAAGGAGCTTCATTCAGAAACTTCCGAATCAAGGGGTGACCTAATACTTCCGAATCAAGGCAGATTTTACAAGTTCCGAATCAGTAAGTTCCGAACGAAGCATTGTTTTGGATAAGTGACATATTCAGACCAATTTGTTCCGGATCAAGGATTTTGGTAATATTCCAAGTGAAGAAGAATCATCTCAACCAAAGGTGACATTTAGGACGAGTGATCATTCCAAACGAAGGTTTATTCCGAATGAGCTGTATTCAGGTTCTTATTAGCTTTTGTCTTTGATTTTTATTTTCAAGTTTTATTTTTTCTTGCCCTTTATTTAATTGCACTTTAAGATTATTTACCTTAGTTTTATTTTAGACTTGCCTTACTTCTAGTCACACTTTAAGTTTGCCTTAGATAGATTTAAGTTTACGTCATTTACTTTAGTGCCCTTTAAATTCGGTCACGTTTTTAAATACTTGCACTTACTTTAATTAGACTTAGATTTACGTTAAGAGCACTTATACTTTAATTGTTTTGCACATTTTACTTTAAACACTACAACGACACAGCTTTGTTCCACCAAAATAAAACGAAGTCACACATAGAGAGCTAAGATCAATTCGATTAGACCAACACAACGAACATATAATTTTTATACGGGCAAAAGCTGTGTATCACGTGCGCATGCACTAAACGTAGAATGGGGGTAGCAACAAAGATTCTTTTTGGGTTTTTATGATTTTTTTCTATTTTTTTGGTTTTTGACTGTTTTTTAATTTTTTTGGATTTTTTGGTGTATTACGTAGACAAAAATCTACAAATCTCTCCTCGAATCAACTTTCTCGATTAAAGGAGCCTCAAGGAATGAAACGATCACGTGAAGTGAACGCTTTCGATGACTTTAGAACGTTGGTGGAACACCAAAACGTTCAAGAGGTTTTAATCTTGAAAACAAGCAAATATATATGATACGTAGATAATACTTGGGCGGTAAACCCTCAATTAGCCCTCTTTCTCAAAACACGCACAAGCAAGCGGAGGAAACGAGGCGGCGCGAAGAACTTAAGAGCCTTTTTCCTTTATTTCGTGAAATACAACCGCCTTATACCCACCTTATAGTTTGTGTTTATCAAAATTAAGCCTCACGAAAGTAATTATCTATTTTGCCTTTAATTTTTTGCCTTGGATTCGAATACAATGATCGAGTAATGAAATCCCGAATCAAGGTTGCGTTTTCACGCTTTTGGAGTACTTGTATATTTATTGTTTTACGTATACAATATATTAATATATTCACAAAGAAAACAAAAACGATAATGATTTATCTATAAAATAGTAAAGATTTTTTTTGGTGTGTTTAGTTTAGGAAAACCAAACACGATTTTTTTGGATATTCTATAATATAGTAATAAAAATAAAAAGGAGTATGTACGATATTTACGCTTTCCAAAAATGAAAAGCAAAAATGCACTACTCACACAAACACGATATCTAGTATGGCACTAAAAACACCTCCCCGGCAGCGGCGCCAAAATGGTATGTAGTGAATACGTGTTTAGGAAAACAACGTATAATGGGCAAGTATTAAATTCGTCGATTTAGGAAAAATGACAAATCGAATAAATGCGGGTTCGTTCTCGAAGGAGGTGTGTGTATTAGGTGCCAAAAATAAATAACAAGTTTTGATTAGTGACGTTTTTAGATGAGACAAGAAGGAAAAATAAGACGAATTACACTAAAAATTACCCTACGACGCGAAAAACGCGAAATCGTAAAATTCGACAAAACGAAGAGGTCCTCTAAAAATTACCAAATTTTAAACTAAACTAAAGAAAAATATAAGGATTACAAATTTTGAAAACTAGAAAGTCTAAAACCTATTTAATAATTTTATATTAATTTTTAAAGTTAAAGAAAAACCTTAAAATTAAATAAAATTAAAAATTAACTAAATTGAAAACTTAAAAAGCTGTAAACCTCAAAATACTTATTTAAAACCTAAAAATATTTTTTGAAAATTTTTAAAACTAATTTAACTATTTTAATCTAATTATTAAAATACGGGTAATAAAATATTCCTAAAAAATAATTAAAAAGTGAGAAAAATAAAAATTTTAAACTGATATGTCCTAAATACTATAATAAACAAAGGAAAAATAAAAAGAAAGAAAAACGCTTATAAAATAAGCTGGATTAGCTCATTGAACACACGGCTTATATTAATAAGCCCAAACCAACAACGTGTTAAATAGGTAATGTTTTGAGACTTTAGCAGTAAAAGTCCCAAGGGCGCGACAGTTAAGGCTTTGGTGTGTGAGAGGAGTGGTGAAAGTTCGAGTCCTGGCCACATCCTTTTTGCACAAATAGTTTTTTTCACTTTTTTTTATAAAAACTAAATATAACTCTTAACCAATCACAAAAATGAAATCCAAATCAAAAGTGACCAAGATTTGAGCCAAATTAAACCAAAAACGTGAAAAGAAAAAACGGGATTCTGCTAGTGTGACAAAAAAAGGAAAACAAAGAGAATTGGTTTCTTCACAGATGCAAGGAGAACAAAAAGTGGTCGATTTGGGTGATTGATGATTGTTTTTTGGACAAGGGGGCACCCCTACACTCAGTTGAGTGTAGGGAGTCAAGAAATGCAAGATAAAACACAATCAAGCACAAGATTTTCACACAAACGGGCCAAATGAAGTTGCTGATGTGCTATGGTGGTTCTGTGGGTGTTGTTGCTGATATACTAGGCCTAGTAATGAGTTTTCAACAAGCACAACTAACTCAAAAGTCTACCCAAGCACACTTGACTGATTTCACTCCCTTGATTAACCCAAATCCTAACAGATTACAAAAATTAGATCACAAAAATTAGATCACAAAAATCATAAATCTACGCTGTTTTACTTAACTGATTGTTTAGACTGATTTTTAACCCAATTTTAACCAAGCCAAATCTATTCTTACTCTACCAAACTTAAAGATAAGCATACAATACCCCTAATATTAACCTAATGAGTGTATCTAAACAGATTACAAGGCAAGGTCTGTCAAATCCTATACTTGCAATCTAATCCCAAACACCCCTTAATATTTGAAAATAAATTTTCTCAAACCAAAGGCACTTAAATCCTATCCTACTTAATCTAGCATGCACACATTCATCAAGTGCACAGAATCAAACAAGAAAATTAACAAATAAGCAGGAAATACACACAATCACATAAATCACATATAAAAACTCAAAAACTTGTTCATATGGGGTTCAAAGCCTTACCCTGGCTGACTGCCTTCCAACTGACTGTTGATCCCAAACTTAGATCGATTTAGCTTTATGTATACGAGATTAGATCAAGTAATACACTTAGAGAAACCTTTGTATATGTTTATGATAATCTAAGTATTATGCGGAATTAACACTTAAACAAGAACACACAATGATATAAACAAACTTTCACTTTGATTAATGATATCAAACTTGCTCACAATGAAAGTAGTTTACGAATGAAAACTTATATGAAACATTAACCTAAAGGTCTTCTTTTATAGACATAAGAAGCCTTGTACAATAATCTACGTATCAGCTATTCTAGGTAAAGATAAATATAGAAAATACATTGTTGTTCCTATCTTTACTAGAAGTAATCTAGAATACAATAAACGCGTAGAGTATATCTTCCTATCAGTGCTTGTCTTCAATGTGTCAACGCTTGACTTTATCTTGTCAACGCTTGAGCTGTCAGCGCTTGTTTTGTTCATGTCAACGCTTGTTTTACTCTTGTCAACACTCAAGTGATCTGGCCTTAATTTATTCCCAACAATCCTCCCCTAAACTTGATATCCACTCTTATGATCAAGTTTCTGAATAAGCATTAAGGACTAGGAGGAATCTTACAAACCTTCTCATATTGGTAATGAATAAATCTGATCAAGTCTTTTGCCACGTCACTTGAATAATCTATTTCCAGCTGAGTGTTCTTCATCTTCTCCAGGATAGCCTTGGATATGAAATACTGACCATCCACAAGTAGATACTCAGCAAACTTTGTAGAACTCAAATGGTAAACACCAGCAGCTGAATATAATCTCCATTGAAGACCACTGAGGTCATCTTCAAGATCCTTCCAAATAGCAGGATCCTCATCTCTTGGTCCACACATTCTTTTGAATGTGGACCACATTTTTATTCCATTAGCTGAAGTTGGTGCTTCAGCCTCATACTTGGTCTCTAGAAACCTCCATAGATCAACCAAGTCTTCTCTATCACAACTTGCAAACAAATATATGAGAGTGGTAAAAGTGTGTACCTCTTTACCATATCTGCCAATCTTCCAAAACCCACATTCATCTTCTTCATAGCTCACAATTGGGTTCCTGGAATCTAATGGTAACACTTGTACCATATCTGAAGCTTCTAATGGTGAGAGCTTGAGACTCTTTCTTATCAAAACTTCACTTGGATATAGTGGATCCATATCTTTGGGAAACTCAAGAGAAATTCCCTTCTTCACTGGTCTGGGAACAAACATAGCTTTCTTGAGCTCCATTTCTTCTGCAAGTTCTTCCTTTCTTTCATCAGAAAGAAGTCTGAGAGTGTTTGCTTCCTGCACTCTCACCCAAATGGGATAAGCCTTGCATTCCAACTCATCAAATGTCAAAGCCCTTAACTTCTGGTAAGTCCATCCTACTCCATGACATCTGAGCAACATGCAGTACAACTCCCTTTTATCCCTTTTCAACTCTGAGAGAATATTGCTTGCCTTGTGTTTCAAAATTACCTGGCAATCCTTTTGAACTCTGAGAAGAATCTCCAAACCCCATATTTGATCTGAAATGGTCAAGTCTGGATTCTCCATACATATTTCTTCCCAAGCATTGTACATTTGAACCACCTCTGGCATGTCAAAGTCAACCTGCAATTTCAACTCTCTCAACTTCTCCTCAGCCAACTCATCTCCATACTCAAGTCTTTCTGGTTCTATAATCATCACACTTGAGTCTGAGCTAGCTCCATCACTTCCTTCTTCTGAAGTCACAACAAATGGTGACTCTTTCACCTTCTCTATATCTTGTTCCATGATTTGTGCAGCCAATCTTCTATCAAATTCAACTTGAGCTACATCCTTTGGAATAATCTCTTCTACCATAATTCCCTTACCCTTATCTGATGGTGCAATTGTTGGTAAGGTAGATGGTGATACCTGTGCAGAAATCTCCTTGATGATGGATGATGACTGGGATACATCACCCTCATGTGCAGGTCTGTCAACGCCTAATATTGTTCTATCAGCGCCCAAAATATTTCTATCAGCGTCCAAATTCTCCTTGTCACCGCCCAAATATCCTGCCTCAGCGCCTTTTGTAACTTCTTCCAACATGGCTCTAAATGATAAATTCAAGTTGGTAGGAGAAACTAAGGACGTATCAAAACCTGTTTGTTTCTTCAAAGTTGTAAGAGCCTCAGCAACATCCAAGGATTGACCATCTTGGCTGCCCTTATCACTCAGATTTATGGATCTTCCTCCCCTTTGGAAGATTCCTCCATACCCCTCCTTGCACTAGCACTCTCCAAAACAACAATCCTCTCCCTCAATTGCTTGAGTTCAAGGCCTTGTGAGCTGACAACTTGTACTAAGTCTGCATTTTGCTTTTGCAAGCTCATGCAGACTGCCGTCAATTCCATAAGAGTCATTGGTTCCAGTCTGCCCTCTTCGAAAATGGGGATTTGACCTCCCAAGTCAGACTCATTGGGCAAGGATGAGGAATTAATGATGGTGGGACTGCCTTGGCCAGCTTCTAAGCCAGAACCAATAGTCCCAGCCTCATCCAGGGCACCAGCCACACTTGTGGTGGTTCTCTCTGCTACATGGCTAGGACCACCAGAGGAGAACACTCCAGTAGTCCTTTGGTGTTTCATCAACCTATATTCAGGGGGTGTGGAAGATGGTGTGGAAGAATGGGTAGATGTGGGTTGGTTAAGGGGTGTTTGGGTTTGTGAAGGTTATGTGTCAACGTTGGAAATAGGCACATCAACGCCAACATTTAATGTGTCAGCGTTGAAGGGATCTTGGTCAAGCTGCATATGTTCAGGTGAAGGTAATGGTTCAGGTATTGGTTCAATTTGTGGTTGAGGGTCTGGTTGGGGTTGTGCTGCTGCAATAACAGCAAGCATAGCTTGGGTTAAGGGTAGGTCACGATGGGGTGGTGAGTTCATCTTCATAAAAATAGCTTTCTTTTGCTCAGGGATCTTATAAAAATCATTATGATCCCTTGTGCAGTATCCTTGGACATCAAAAACCATTTGTAAAAAAAGGGGATAAGCTAAAGTCATTTTGTTCCCCTTATTTTTACACATGCCCTCAAAAATCATTTTAGAATAATTAAACTTTTGCCCAGTTGTAATACACACAATAGCACTGGAAATAGATCTATTGATCTCATTGTGTGCAGTGCATTTGGGACTTAAACATTGAAGGAGGACATGGATGAGGTACTTCCAGGCTGGGGTAAATTCCTGCTTATGATACTTGTTTAAGATACCTTCATCAGGAAAAGGATATCCCAAAGCCCTAAGCCCTTGTTCTATTTCATTAATGGGAAGGGTGGCTATACCATCAGCATCATCAAGATGCAAGGCTTGGCGTACCAAAGCCTCAGTAACCACCCAAGGTCTCCCATGAACAATAGAAGTCAATGTAGTCACTCTATTAACTGTTGAGGAACTAACAGTGTTCCAAAACTGTTTAATATGTGTGACTGGAATGAGTGGTGCATGAGAAAGAGCATACCTTAAGGGGGATGCGTTCAAATACGCCACCATTTGTGTGTATTGGGGGAACAGAGTATCATCAGCTTCAAGATACGCGATCATGTTATGTTGACTTCTGAACCCCAATTCCAAATCTGATGGTCTAAACTTTGGTGCCATTGTTGAAAGCTGTTAAATTTAAGTGATGAAGATGAAGTTGATAAGAGAAAATTGTGTTAGACAAGAATTATAGATACCCTGTTTAAAAATAGGAGCCAAATTTATAGGAGAAGAAAATGCATGTGATAGGCCCAAAAATAGGCAAGTATTTTCAAAAAGCAATCATGAAAATATTGAAAATTTATAAGTTTATCTCATGCATTAAATGAAAAGTAAAAACTCCCAAAATTACGGCCTAAAAATATGTCAAAAAGTAACAACTGGGTAGGTCCCATTGAGTGTCAATGGTCAAAAATAACCTATCAACGCCCAACGGCTATAATCTTGTCAACGTTTGTCTATAGCCATGTCAGCGTCTAAATTGGTCACAACAACGCTTGGAAAATTCTTGTCAGCGTCCAAAAATAAAAATGTTTAAAAATGAAAAATGACCTTAACAAAGTAATTTATCCTAGAGAAGATAACCAAAAAGCTGATAATTATTATAGGGGCGGCAAGCACTGTCCATTTATGCACACTTGCTTAAGCAAGATAGACATAACAGTCCTCTAGTGTCTCTTGCTAACCAAAACTCTTAACAACCAAGTTACGTTACAAAATTCCTTGTTACTCCCAGGTAAATCCCATAAAAAAATTATTCCCAAGTCTCCCAACAGACCACAACCAATTCTAGGCCAAAAATGTCTTGGCAGCATGCATAGTATATCAACTTTGCATGATACAGTGCCTCATGATTTAGTAAAACTAACTCATACTCACTTGTGGACACAATCTAGAATTGTGATAAGAGTATCATATGGATACCCAAACATCCTAAAGGTTCCTAAAACCTCCCCTTAAACTATGATACATAAGTTTGCCAAAAATATGCATGAACATAAAAATTTATGTCAAGATAGGAATTTAAAATTCCAACCATCATCCATAAATAAAAACTTGTCCAAATGCTTCTCCATTGATCCATAAGCAACTCTGTATCCAATGGTATACTGCTAACACCATCTGCAAATTTAGATTGAAAACCACAAAACTAACATTGTTGCTGACAACGCCCCGATAACACATGTCAGCGTTGAGGGAAGCTTTGTCAGCGTTAGACAATTATATTGCTGACAACGTTACAAAAACACTTATCAGCGTTCAAGCAACCTTTGTCAGTGTTAGAAAAATATAGTGGAAAACTAAATCATCAATAAGACCAATAACAATGCATCATCCTGTACATACTTTTACAAAAAGACTCCAAAACACATATCATGTGAGATTGACCATTCCAATACTTGTTACCAAGTATTGAAAACTCCCAGCATCAAAAGGTTTAGTTAATAAATCTGACACATTTTCCTCAGTGTCAACCCTATCTGGTTGTATTAAACCTTTCTCAAAACAATCTCTTATAAAATGGTGTCTAATTTCTATGTGTTTAGTTTTAGAATGATGTACAGGATTCTTAATGATGCATAAAGTGCTGTTATTGTCAACAAATATCTTGGTATGCATGAAATTATACCCATAGTCCAACAGCTGGTTCTGAATCCACAAAACTTGGCCACAACAAGCAGCTGCAGCAACATACTCTGCTTCAGTTGTAGAATTAGCCACCACTGTTTGTTTCTTGCATTGCCAAGATATCAACCTGCTCCCAAGAAACTGACATCCACCAGTTGTGGATTTCCTATCAAATTTATCACCTCCATAATCACTATCTGAATATGCAATCAGCTCCAATGGTGAATCCTTTGGGTACCACAAACCAAGACCAGGAGAGCATCTTAGGTACCTAAAGATCCTCTTCACAGCATAAAGGTGACATTCTTTGGGAGTCACTTGATGACGTGCACAAGCACACACAGTAAACATGATGTCAGGTCTGGAGGCAGTAAGATACATCAAGGATCCAATCATGGATCTATAATGCCTGACATCAACATCTTTCCCATCTCCAATCTTTCCCCAAGGGTGTTCTCTATCCATAGGACTAGTAGCCCTCTTTTCATGTGGAGAAAAGCCAAACTTCTTCAAGATCTCAGCCACATATTTATCCTGGGAGATGAAGATACCATCTTCTTTCTGCTTGTAAACCAAGAAAGAAGTTCATCTCCCCCATAGCACTCATCTTGAATTTGTCTGTCATAAGCTTGGAGAAATCCTCACTCATCTTTGGATCAGTAGACCCAAAAATGATATCATCAACATAGACCTGGACAAGCAACACATCTTTGCCTTTCTTCTTTGTAAATAGTGTCTGATCTATGGTGCCCCTCTTGAATCTATTGTCCACCAAATAGGTAGACAAAGTACCATACCATGCTCTAGGGGCTTGATGAAGGCCATACATAGCCTTTTTGACTCTATACACTTTATCTGGATTTTCTGGATCCTCAAAACCTGGAGGCTTGCATCACATATACCTCCTCAACAATAGTTCCATAGAGGAAGGCACTCTTGACATCCATTTGATAGACAGTGAAGCCCATGCAGGATGCATAGGCTAGAAAAATCCTTATAGCTTCAATCCTTGCAACTGGTGCAAAGACTTCTTCATAGTCTATCCCCTCCTCTAGTGTATATCCCTGAGCCACTAACCTTGCCTTGTTTCTGACCACAATGCCTCTTTCATCTCTTTTGTTCCTTAGAACCCATCTAGGACAATCAACCAGCTCCCAAACATCCTGAATTGCAAATTGGTGAAGCTCATCCTGCATTGCTTCCACCCAACTTTGTTCTTTGAGAGCATCAAATATTTTCTTGGGTTCCTGTTGTGACAGAAAACAGGCAAACAAACATGCTTGCACAAGAGGGGTATCAACCTTCTTGTGTATATTGGCAATAAACCCACCAAGACCTTGATGAGATCTTCTAGTCTGAACGGGAGTCATAATATCACCAATGATCTGGGAAGTGGGGGTGATTCTTCATTGTGGAAGTGAGAACCCCTCCTTCAAAAAGTCTGGTGTCCTCAACCTCATGCTCCATGTTGCCAATATCTTCTTCATCAGATTCTCTTTCATCAACATGAGGATGAACCTCTTCATATATATTGGAGGGTTCACCTGGTTCAAAAATGGAAGAGAAAAGATGTGCAGAATTGTTGTCAACGCCTGAACCTTGTTTGTCAGCACTTGGGCTAACAACGCTTGAACTGTTGTTGTCAATGTCTGAACCATCAACGTCTGAATTGGTCTTGTCAGCGCTAGATTTGCCTTTGTCAGCGCCTGAAGGACCATGCATGTTTGTATCTGGTGGTGCTTGGAGACCACCATTATCTTTACCAGCAGCAGCAGCAGCAGCAAAAGCATCTGTCCAAATGGGAATGGTAACATATTCTTGGATAGGAGATGTCTTTTCTGCTTGTGATCCAACCTTTTCATGAACCTGAGTACCTGAAACATCAACAACTTGTTCCTCCATAACATTTCAAGTTACCTTCACAATGTCTGGATTAGTGACAGGCATATAATTTAAAGTTCTAGATAAAGGTTCCAAGTCAAACAACCAATTAGGACCACTTTCAGGATCACTAGGCTTATTTTCTAAAAACCTAACATGTACTCTTTCAAGTATACGTTTTTCTTCTTTAAGATAAACCCTATATCCCTTGCTCTGTACTGAATACCCCATGAAGTAGCCCTCATCACCTTTTGCACTAAATTTCCCTAAGGCATCACTAGTATCTAAAACTACTACATGACAACCAAAAGGTCTGAGAAAACCAATGTTAGGTTTTCTACCCCAAAGTAACTCATAAGGTGTTTTGTTCTGAATTTTGTTAACGAATGCTCTATTTTGAACATAACAAGCTGTATTAACAGCCTCAGCCCAAAAGGCTATAGGAAAATGAGCATCCGCCAACATTGTTCTGGCTGCTTCAATTAGGGTTCTATTTTTCCTCTCAGCAACCCCATTTTGTTGTGGGGTTCTAGCAATACTAAATTGCCTAGTAATTCCTTTCCTGGCACAGAAATCATCTAGCTTCTTATTCCTAAATTCTCCACCATTATCACTCCTAAGCATTTTAACTTCATTGCCAGACCTCTTCTCAATCTGAGTGATAAAATCAATTAGAATATCAGCTGTGTCACTCTTCATAGCTAGAAAGAATGTCCAAGTAAACCTAGAAAAGTCATCTGTGATGACAAAGCAATATGACTTACCATTCAAACTTTCTATATTGGTTGGACCAAAGAGGTCCATGTGTAGCATATGAAGAGGTCTAGAACTAGTATGCACATGTTTGGACTTGAATGAGACCTTGTGCTGCTTGCCTTTAAGACATGCAACACAAGAGTGGTTATTGTGGAAGGCCTTCTCAGGCAAACCATCAACTAAACCAAGTCTCACAAGCCTATTTATATTTTTAAAATTTATGTGCCCTAGTCTCCTGTGCCACAAATTACTCTCATCTACTGAAGCTTTAGCATAAAAACAAGACATATTATTATTCATTTTAATCCCATTCAAATTCACATTATATATGTCCTTATGCCTAGGTGTTCTATACTCAATATATTTCTCATCAGGGATCTTAAAATCCTTGCTTAACACCAAACACTCAGTATCAGTAAACAAAACTTTATTTTTGTTATCACAAACTTGTGATACACTAAAAAGATTGTAATCAAGTTCTTTTACCAGAAATACGTTTTCAAAACACAAATTCTTGGTGAGAAGGGTTCCTTTGCCTGTGATAGTACCATATCCGCCTCCAAAGTATACCTTATCACCATCCTTAATGGGAGTGAAGTTGGTCAAGTAGTCTTCCTTCCCTGTCATGTGCCTTGAGCATCCACTATCCCAATATCCATAATCATTTACCTGTCTTTGAATGCCCTGCACATAAAGAAAACAAATTAGTTTTCTTTGGGAACCCAAGTCTTAAAAGACTTGGATTCATCTGGTTGTTCAATAAGAACAGACTTAGTTCTCACAACAACCCCATTCTCATCCTTCTTAGGATGAAATACCCAGTTAACCCCAATAGGTTTGGTAATGACCTTTGAAATGTAATTAAATCTGTTGCAGGTCATTGAAATCCCATTATCATTAGGGTTTTGATCTTTCTTGGGTCTCCATGTTAAGCTTGAAGAAGCTTTAGACCCCTTACCCTGTGGTTGCAAATATTTAGGTCTGGTCACGTTTCTGTCAGCGTTGGAATTGGTCTTGTCAACGCTGAGATTACCCTTGTCAGCGTTGAACCTAGGGTTTGCTACAGAAACCCATTGCCTATTTGACCAGGTGTTTGTCTTTTGAAATGGTCTTTGTCCATGAGTGTTAGACCCTCTAGTAAAGAATGGGGCAGGTCTAATCACTTGTGGACTTCGCTGCACACAAGGTCTGGGTCTGACAACGTTTGACTTCCTAACAACGTTGACTTTGTTCCTGTCAGCGCTGAAATTGTTCCTGTCAGCGCTGGCTTTGGGAGCGTTGACACACTTATATGCCAAGTGTGAAAAGCTACCACAAGTGTAACAAGCTTTTCTAGACACAACCTTAGGTCTAGAAGAGAAGAAGCCTGTTCCATTATTGCTAACTTGGCTCTTGGGTGACCTAGTATTCCTATACATCTCTGCATATTTAATGCTAGGTTTTCTATCAGTGTTTGAGCCTAGGTCAACAGCTTTACCAGTGACTGGGTTTGTAACCTTAATGGGAGTTGACTCATTAGGTGTAAAACCCGCATGCTTTTACCATGAATAGTGCCCTTAAGATCGTACGTCCTAGATTAAAACTTTCCTTATTTAGTATTGATCACATTCATGTGCTAATAGTCAAGCAAGTGCATACGTGTATGACATGATAAGTATCGATTACGTACGAACCCATGATAAACAGTTAATGAATATGTCATGTAAACATAATTAAATCATGATCACCATTTAAATTACGAACTAAAATAATTACGTAGATACATATAATATAATTACGAGCGTTAAGATTACGATAAACGACATGATAAAATAAACAGAAACACTTTAAACACGAACACGTTTAACCACGAACGAACACGAACATCGGGACATGAGAAAAGGTACGGGTACCCCATGTGGGGCCCCCATACCCACGGCACAACAACCAAGAATGGGCTAAGCCCATCAAGTTTACATGAAAGGGGGGGGGGGGGTAAAGGGTAAAAACTATTTTTCATTTTCACTTTTCAAGAAAGTAAACATAAAACCCTAAAAGATTTTCTCCTCCTCCTCCTTGTTCCTCCTTGTGCTGCCACCTATAACACCACCATAGGAGGGTGTTGTTGATTTTTGACATTAAAAACAAGTGCTAGAAACCGTGTTTGTTCATCCCCTTTCAAGCTACGTATTGGTATATCATTCTAAACCCTTCTTTTTAATTCTTTTTAATCTTTGATTATTTTCATGAACATGTTATTATTATTCTTATTAAAACATGATAATTAAACATTGATCTAACATGTTTTGGGGTAAATTAAAATCAAAGAATGATATAAAAAGGGTGTTTGTTTTAGCCGCCTAGCATAACAAACCCGAGGGGGGTTTGGTTTGCTTATTGCCGCCACCACCAAGACCATTTTTGGTCTTGGTTGGTGCTTGTGGGACCCACGGCAGCAAGGGGGCACACGTACCCCGAGTTTGGCTCGGGGTACGGTGTCGAGTTCATGCCCGATTCATGGTTCGTTGGTTAAATCATGATTTATGCTACATGTTAATTTTTATGAATTATGAACTTAGGATATAAATTAATTAATAACATGAAATATTAATTAAACCATGACTTAGGTTATTTTAATTATTAATTTAGCATGATATTAATTTAACCTAAGTATTTTATGTTATAAGTTATAATTAATTATTTAAAACATGCCTATAATTAATTAATTTAGACATGACTTAGGTTATATTATTAATAATAATAATACACATTTTAATCTAAGTATTTTATTTCATTTTAATTAAAACATGTTATACTTTAATTAAAATGCTTAACCTATAGTTTAATTAAAATACATGAAATAATAATTAAACTATACACTATATCATATGACTTAAGAAATAAGCTTATAAACACATAGACTTATATGTTAGCTTATGTAACCAGCTTAATTATAAATATGGAAACTTTTATTTATAGAAACTTAATTAAATAAGGCAACTAATCTATTAATGGAAACCTTCTATATATGGAAATCTATCTAATTCAGGCAGCTAATCTAATCATGGAAACCTTCTATATACGGAAACTTATTTAATTAAGGCAGCTGATCTATTTTTGGAAACTTTCTATTTTTAGAAACTAATCTATTTTAAGCAGTAAATTCTATTTTAGGAAACTTTCTATTTTTAGAAACTTTCTATTTTTGGAAACTTTCTATTTTTGGAAACTTTCTATTTTTGGAAACTTTCTATTTTTGGTAACTTTCTATTTTTGGAAACTTTCTATTTTTTGGAAACTTTCTATTTTTGGAAACTTTCTATTTTTGGAAACCTGCTATTTTTGGAAAGTTACTTACTATTACACAGTAAGTATAATAATACATGAAATACCAGTAATACTTAATCAGATTAATCAGAATACAAGATAAACACAGTTTAAGGCTTTAAACAGTAAACCATGACCTAAAACATACCAAGTAAGCTAAGACGAGACATAAAACCCAGTACGTAATCAGTGAATCGATACTTATACACGTGTGTATTCATGTAGCGTTAGTGATCCAGAAGTTGGAGTCTTTCTTCCGTTCATTCACTGGACTTGAGGTACGGATTCCCGTCCTTTCAGTATGGACATTCTTTCCTTATTAGGATTTCCCCGTATGCAGCCAACTGTTTTCCCCAGTATTTGTTTTATTGTTTTGAACTGCTTATGTTTAATTAGCATAATCTATAGCCATATACAAGCATGACCAGTTTCACCTAGTTATGGAGGTACCATAACCATAACATTGGAGGCACCAATGTTATGACTTCCCCACGGCGGAGTGATTGCTCGTGGCGTCCCTTTCAGTTTTGGCCATATTATTATATCATGTGGGGCGTATGGGTGCATCCTAGTTACATGTTTTATTCAGTATATCATGGTGAATGTGGTGTGTGCCTTGCATCCTTCACAAGGAGTTGATCCCTCCTACCCAAACCAGTATATTAATTAGAGGCATCCCCTCTAATCAGCATGATGAGGTCACCCCTCCAAGTATTCATGCACGTGACCTTTTCATGACCTATATGGGCTATGGTATATTTATGTTAAAACAGTTTTCATAAGATAAACATAAGGCTTTTCAAACTATAAAACCAGTTTTCTTAATACTTAACCAGTTTACTCAGAACTTAGTCTTCCGCTGTTATATGTTACATGCTTATCCTATTTCATGCTTTATTGTACATCCGTGCACTGAGCGTCTTGCTCAGCCGTTTTTCCTTTTCATGTTCCCAAAACGGCAGGTACTCAGGGACGCTCGTAGATCTCAAACGTACGTGCATATGGATTGGAAGCTTTACTGTCTTTCTTTACTTTATGCATTTCCTTTACTTTATTATAGTTGCTATGGACATTGTTTCGTCCTTTCCTTTACAGTATTTATGTTTGTGTGTGATGAGCTCTACTTTGGGGTTACCGATGTTTGATTCCGGTATTTCCCTTTTATGGTCAAATAATGCTTAGACATTTATCCTTGTATGCTTTGATGCCACGCCATGATTATGCGTAATATTCCATTTCCAAAATGGGGTGTTACAATTATGGTATCAGAGCCAAGGTTTCGACCTGTAGGCTCTCAAATATGACCTGTGATTAGTGGGTAGTCACTACGGTCTTCCTAGAACTGACAGTTGTTTTCATGCATTCATCATTTTTAAGCATACATATACATGTCATTGTTATAGGGTTTTTGACTAAGTAATGGTTGGTACAGGACTGGCCCTATTTAGTCGCATGTGTTTTATCGAAACTTTTAGATTTGGGACCGACCCATATGCGTCCCCTCGATATGTCTTTTGTTTTGAGTGAACTGACCAGAGGCGTTCACTCTCGAGCATCAAAAGTTTTCATAAAACTGCATCATGCATTCATACTAAGATTTTCTTGCATAAAATTTTTCTCGTGAAATTTTTTTTTTTTTGGTATAAAACTTTTTTCATGTATATATATAAGTTAAATTTTATGTTGAACTGTTAATCATATGTTTTATGTTATACTGTCAGATGGTTCTCACACGCGAGCAAGAGCAATTCAATGCTGCAATTCAGGCTGCCATGCAAGCCTTGCTTCCTCAACTGAGGAATGACATTCGTGTTGAAGTCCAAGCTGCCAACAATCAGCAGCAGCAGAATCAGGCACCTCCTCCTCCTCCTCCCCCAGTGACACTAGCAGTATGGTTGGAAAGATTCAACAAGCTCCGTCCTAGAGCTTTTGAAAAGACTGATAGCCCCAGCGATGCTGAAAGCTGGCTGACTCATATCGAGAAGATTTTCAATGCTATGGGATGTGACCCCGCATTCAAGGCGAGATTGGCATGCTACCGGTTGGAAGGCGATGTACTCAACTGGTGGCTAGCTTTGACCCAGTCGGAAGGAGGTGATGATTGGGTCGCTGGTTTGACATGGGCCCAATTCAAGGAGAGAGTGATGGAGCAGTTCTTTCCTAAGGCAGAGCAGGACAAACTCAAGCGAGAGTACCATGGGATACGTCAGAGAGCGGGCGAGAATAGCAACGAATTCATGCAGCGCTTTCTTCGCTTAGCTGGTTTTCTAGGAGCAGCAGCTGGTACTCCTGAGGAGCAGGCACACCACTTTAGGTGGGCACTTCGCACCTCGGTCGCGAACAATCTGGTATGTGCTACGTTCAATACAGTAGCACAAGTGGCCGACGCAGCAAGGAAGCTTGAGATGTTGCAGGAACGAGATGAGTTCGGGGAAGCTGAGAGACCCGACAAGAGGTAAACACTTCGTGTTCTATCGATAACCAGACCCCATCCTATCATTATATGTTCTATAATCATCTCTTAAACTGTATCTTCCAGGCAGAAAACTGGGGACCGGTCTCAGCCGGCTACTCAGCAGCAGCCTCATCAGCCCAAAGGAAACGGTCACACTAACGACCGTTCTGTTGTGGAAAGGCGCATCAGTAATGATAATTACCGTAACAATGCGGGACACTCCAACAACAGCAGGTCCTACTATTTACGCATCTTCTCATGATTTCATGATTTATCTCTCATGCTGACACTATATTAATCTCCACCAAGAACCACGGTAACGGGAAGGACCAGAACCACAGTGGTTCTCAGCCTAACCGTTCAGCTAACACTGGTGAACATCTTATGACGCATATGTCTTATACTCGTGCATATACTTTATTTTAACACATTTTGTCATCAGCAGGCCCTCAGCAAGCAAGGACTCCTGCTGGAGGATTCACTCATCCTCTTTGCAGTACTTGACATCGCAGACACCCTGGCCCATGTCGTCGTGATTCCGACGCGTGCTACAAGTGCGACCTCCCTGGCCATTAATACAAGGCTTTTGACACCCTATATGAAAGTTCAAGTTCGTTATAGTTCCGAATCTTTTCGAATTGAAAACCGGTCTAAAGTGCGACTCAATCGTCTTTTGGTGAATCAAAGGTTTGGTTGATTGGTTTTAAACTAATTACAAGTAATTAAAGTGTCATTAAGTAAAATGGAAGTTAACAGATTAAATTGGATGACGAGTAAAAATAAATGCATAAAACTTTAAAGGTGACAATGGAAAAATGCTAACTCACTAAATTAAACTAACACTTAGAAAATTTTCAGAAAAATAAAAGGTACTATATGAAAGTGATATCGAAACAAAACCAAGCGAGCCAAAAGTGCCCTGATCGGAATGTTTTCCGACCAGTTGATCGGAATGCTGATGAAATGGGTCAATCGGAATACGTAGCAATGAAACCAATCGGAATAGCGAGAAATAAGGCAATCTGAATATGAACTCCAAGTACCAATCGGAATATACAACAAACGATACCGTCGGAATGTTTGCAAATGACCAATCGGAAATGGTAAAGTGCCCGTCGGAATAAAGATCCAATCGGAAAGGAGAAGATGGGCACCAATCGGAAAGGCAAAGCCCTCTTCCGATTGGGATCAATCGGAATGTGGAGTCGGGGTCCGGTCGGAATAAGCACCAATCGGAAAGGGGAGTAACCACCCTTTCCGAAAATAATGGAAAATGGTTAGGAGGGGCACCAGTCGGAATATAGGGATCGATCGGAAAAGGGATATAAATCCCTTCCGAAAATAATGGTATTCGAGCTAAAAGCAAGGAAATAAGCTATTAGATCAAGCTTATTCCCAAAACTAAATCGAATCAACTACACCGAATCAAATAAGCCCTATGATCGACTTATTCAACTCGAAATTAACCAACTTTTTAGATCAAAACATAAAAACATAAACTTTTTAATAATACTTTTTAATGACAAAAATAAGCTAATCATAAAACTAAGCCAATAAGCACAAAAGTCTTAAAGCTTAATCAAATGAAAACTTATAAAATGATCAAAAGATTAACTTTTAAGCATGAAATCAATTAGAACAACACGGATCACATGATAATCACACCAAAATCAATCTTAAATCAAAGAAAAGTAGAATGAGATTAAGAGATAAAAGCTTAAAATGGAACTTGATTAATAAAAATAAGCATACAAAAGTGTTAATCTTGAAAGATTAAAAGTAAAAGATGAACTAGTGAGAGAAAGTTTAAGACTTTCTCTCTCTAAAAACTAAAAAGTGAAAATTAACTAAAAACTCTAACCACCCTCCTAATGACTATTAGGAGGGTATTTATAGGGAAGGTGGAAGGAGTGCATGTGTTGCATCTTCTTTCTGGCTTTCTTCACGTTTTCTCGACTCGACTTTAATTCTTCGTCTTTGTCGTCTCGGGATTTGAACTTGTCTTTTAATTTTCTTCTTCTATTAGACTTAAGTTCTTCGACTTCGTTAAACTTCCGTCTTTTGACTTTTTCTTCGATAAATCTTCAGAATAGGTCTTGGACTTCCGTTCTTTTTGCACTCTTGATCTTTTGACTTCGTCTTTTTCCCGTTTTCTTCAGTAAAAGCCCGTGAAAGCCCGTGTTATCTTCCTTTTTCATATTTTGGTCCTAAAACACAATAAAAACACAAACCACGCATAATTCCGACTTTTACGACATAAATCACACGTTTTGGTCTTTTTATTATTGGAAATAAGTGGTAAAAGGATAAGTGTTTTCACACTTATTAAATCCCCTACACTTGACCATTGCAATGCCCTCATGCAATGCATTAATTTTTAAGCACGGTTTACATTTTCCATCATAAATAACCCACCTTGGCCTTTATTAGATACTAAACATAAAAGATAGAAATAAACAAAGAAATTAAAAACTTACATTGGGTTTTGGCGGCCATGAACGTTTATCATCCTCAAGTTTCACGTTCCCCATACCAAGCTTAAAAACGAGATCATTGTTTTTATAAGTTAGCAAACTATCACGAACTCATGTGGGCCAATTATTCACTTAGACTCCCTTATTCCTAGGTGTATCTCTTATATTTATTTTTGTCTTGAATGATCACGAGGATGCATTGTTTGACTTATTTTGATAGTTATCTATTCCGAAAATAAGGTGAACGATTTAATCAATAGTTAGCTAAAGGACCAAATCTTTTAAAACTGCTTCTCGGGATATCAGAAAGTTCATATCTTGGCATAACTTGGTTCGCGATTTGAGACCTTTCTCGGGCCGATATTTGGCAGCGACTTCATACTTCGAATCTTCGAGAGACGTTCTTGAAATTATGGTCTTCTCTTCATAATAGGAATTTCTTCACTTGAAGTTTTGAGAGATTCTTCATCTTTGGACCACGACTTCTTCATTTTTCTCCAATCTTTATTTTGGACTTTGATATACAACGATCCGCCTCCTTTTAGGACTTGGATCTATTTATCCTCATACCTTGTTAGGGTCTTTTCGGATAGACTTCTCCATGACTTTTGGGGAGTTCTTGCTTTTCGTCGTGTGTCTCGATCCTTCATATTGATTTTTGATAAATGATTCTTCACATCACTTTTGGATCTTTAGCAACAAAATGTAGCCCTCATGCCTTGTTAGGGCCTTTTTGGACTCGCCAATCTTCGCGCCCCGCTTCATAAGTTATGCCTTGGCTATGAACTCTCGTCATTACCGAGCAACTTTTAAACGATCTGGGGCAAAAAGCTAAGTAACTTTTCAAATCGTACAACCCTACTTATTAGCAGATAATTTATTAAGCAAGTGGAGGGAGAATAGGCTCATAATTAACTCACATAAATTCACGAAAGTATACCAAACTTATAATTGACTCTATCATCTCTCGTTCTCCACAGTTTAAAATCTCAAGGAATGAGACTCGTGGATGCTTAGCCTATTAAATCAAAGTTTTGGGTTTTCGAGTCGCCTATAGGATCTTGCAAATTCTTAGACTTTTTCAAGTTTAGAAATCGCGTTTTAAAGTTCCCTTGATAAACGACTCTCTAGGATCAATTATAGGAACTTGAGAAAAGTTCTTGTTCTTAACCCGTGAGGGTTAAGACTTTCGCGTTTTATAGCTCCCTATATAAAAGCCTAGCAAAACTTGACTTAAACACGTTAAGGATACTAGCTAGAGTAAACTTAGGCAAGTAAACTCGGGTTGAGTCAAAATGTTCATGACTAAGTAAAATCTAAAACCACTTTATTAAAAATTTATTCTAGCAAAGGAAACATAACAAAGGCAAATACACTATACAACTAGGCCAAAATAGATTAAAAATTTTGAAAAATGTCGAAAAATCAAATTTTCCGGTTAAAATGAGGGCAAATTCATGGAAAAGACCACTTACTTCGATAGAAGTCCCCCCTACACTTGAGATAAACATTGTCCTCAATGTTTAAGTATGTGGGAGTAAACTCCCTTACACTTAGGACATTGTGCACTTTGTTTAAATCTTGCTAAGGAAAAGACAACTAAAGTGAATTCAATGTGAACATATAGAATATGAAATATTGAATCACAAGAGTTTAGGATAGAACCGGGAAGATGGAAAACACGGTATCACGGGTCGTCAAAAGTCATCAAGATGCTCTCTGAAGCTTTAATCCCTACACAGCACAAGAAACAAGACAACAAACATATGCGGGGTTCCCCCTACACTTATTATGAAAGTAGTAAGGGATAGAACACGGGTTGCCTCCCGAGAAGCGCTTGTTTTTGTTCACCGAGTCATGAGCCTGACTCGACCCAATTTTAGTTCATGGGGAACGTGGTGAGGGATGGAATCATCTCCTGAGAGATGTCCTCACCAAAGTACAGTTTCAAACGCTGGCCATTCACCTTCAAATTGGGCCCATTCGGCTGAGAAAGCTCAATGGTCCCATACGGAAAAACTTTGGCGACGGTGAATGGACCAGTCCAGCGGCTCTTCAACTTGCCAGAGAAGATCTTCAACCGAGAGTTAAAGAGTAAGACTTGATCACCAACGTGGAACTCTCGGGTCTTGATTTTAGCATCGTGGATCATCTTCGTCTTCTCCTTGTAGATCAGCGAGTTCTCATAAGCTTCATTCCTCAGTTCATTTAGCTCGTTGAGTTGAACCTTGCGATGATCACCGGCTTTGATGATGTCGAAGTTAGCCCACTTCAAGGCCCAGTGCGCCTTGTGTTCCAGCTCGATGGGTAGGTGGCAGGCTTTCCCGTACACAAGACGATAAGGTGTACAACCGATCGGAGTCTTGTAAGCAGTACGGAAAGCCCACAGAGCATCATCTAACTTATCGGCCCACGCGGCACGGTGCTCTCCCACAGTACGCTCCAGAATTCTCTTCAAGCCACGATTGGAAATTTCGGCTTGCCCATTGGTTTGGGGATGATAGGCGGTGGAAAGACGGTGATTGACACCATACTTTGCCATGACTCTTGCAAATTGATCGTTGCAAAAATGAGTCCCGCGGTCACTGATGATAGCACGAGGAACGCCAAATCGAGCGAAAAGCTGCTTCAAAAAGTTCACAACCACCCTCGCATCATTCGTAGGAAGAGCCTTAGCTTCAACCCATTTAGAGACGTAGTCGACGGCGACGAGGATGTACTTGTTCCCTTTGGAGGATGGAAATGGCCCTATAAAGTCGATGCCCCATACATCAAAGATTTCACATTCCTGTATGAAATTTTGAGGCATCTCATCCTTATGTGTGATCCTGCCTTGACGTTGGCAAGCATCACAATGCTTAACCATTTCGTGAGCGTCACGATAAATGGTGGGCCAGTAGAATCCGGAATCAAACACTTTCTTAGCGGTGTAGTTGGGACCAAAGTGACCACCGGTGGGTCCTTTGTGGCAAGCTTGGAGGATATCGAAAGCTGCCGGGCCGTCAACACATCGACGAATAATCAGATCAGCACACTGTTTGAATAGATAAGGGTCATCCCAAAAGTAAGTCTTAACATCATTCAAGAACTTCTTCTTTTGTTGGGATGTTAACCCTTGGATGAGAATACCACCCGCTAAGTAGTTTGCAATGTCCGCAAACCACGGGGTGCCATCAAGATTGAGATTTATAGACATTAGAGTCTCCAGGGGGAAAGAGTCATTGATCTCTTTGTTCGGATGATCCCCCTGATATGGATCCTCAAGTCGACTCAAATGATCCGCGGCCAGGTTTTCGGCTCCCTTCTTGTCACGAATTTCAATGTTGAATTCTTGAAGGAGCAAAACCCAGCGAAGAAGTCTTGGCTTAGAATCGTTCTTAGTCATCAAGTACTTCAACGCGGAATGGTCCGTGTATACGATGGTGGTGGATAAAACAAGATAGGAGCGAAATTTCTCAAAAGCATAGACAACAGCTAAAAGCTCTTTTTCGGTTGTCGTATAATGCAATTGAGCCCCCGTCATTGTTTTGCTAGCGTAGTGGATTGGTTGGAAGTGTTTATTCACTCTTTGGCCCAAAACCGCACCAATAGCAAAGTCGCTAGCATCGCACATCAATTCAAAAGGCAGCTCCCAATTAGGGGTAACCAAGACCGGTGCCTTAGTTAGCTTGTCCTTAAGAAGATTGAAGGCTTCGAGACACTCTTTAGAAAAGATAAAAGGAGTATCTTTTTCCAAGAGGTGGGTCATCGGGCGAGCGATTTTAGAAAAATCCTGAATGAATCTACGATAGAAGCCCGCATGACCCAAAAAGCTTCTCACACCCTTCACGGTTGAAGGTGGAGGTAATTTGGCTATGACATCGACTTTAGCACGGTCAACTTCAAGACCGGCTTTAGAGATTTTGTGTCCTAGCACAATGCCTTCTTTTACCATAAAATGGCATTTTTCCCAATTTAGAACAAGGCGAGTGTCTTCGCACCGCTTAAGCATACGTTCCAAATTGGCAAGGCAAGCAGAGAAGGAATCCCCGAAGACTGAGAAATCATCCATGAAGACTTCCATGGTTTGCTCAACCATATCATGGAAGATAGCCAACATGCACCTTTGGAAAGTTCCGGGGGCATTGCATAAGCCAAAAGGCATTCGTTTATAAGCAAATGTGCCGTAGGGACAAGTGAATGTTGTCTTCTCTTGATCTTGGGGATCGATGGGTATTTGAAAATAACCCGAGAAACCATCCAGAAAGTAGTAATATTCATTACCAGCTAGACGTTCAAGCATTTGGTCCATGAAAGGTAGAGGGAAATGATCCTTTCTCGTGGCATCATTGAGTTTGTGGTAGTCTATACAAACTCTCCACCCAGTAACGAGACGGGTAGGAATTAACTTGTTGTTTGCATTGGGCACAACGGTGATACCACCTTTCTTAGGCACACAATGGACTGGACTAACCCACGGTGAATCCGAAATAGGGTAAATCATACCCACATCAAGAAGTTTGATAACCTCTTTTTTGATGACTTCATGGATTTTAGGATTCATCCTTCGTTGACTTTGAATTGTGGGCTTAAAGTCGTCCTCCATGAGAATTTTATGTGTGCAGAAATGAGGATCAATTCCACGGATGTCCGAGATTTTCCAAGCGATAGCGCGTTTATGCTTCTTCAACACAGCGACAAGGCGTTCTTTTTCGTCTTCGTTCAGATCCTTTGCGATGATGACTGGCAGCTTCTCGTCGTCTTCCAGGAAAACGTACTCCAGATGAGGAGGTAAGTCCTTAAGCTCAAGAGTAGGAGGATCCTCAATAGATGGTGAAACTAACGATGGATCATCATTAGTCACCTCTTTAGGGGCAGGAGGAGAGAATGGGTCCTCATTGAGAAGTCTCTCAATAGTACTAATGTCTTCATCCCAATTTGTGGACAAATTATCATACTTAATATCGAGAGGACCCAAACTAGCTTCGAAGTCATCCAAATCACTTTCTCCGAAAGGAGTCAATGCTGGAGCAATTGAGGCAACGGTCTCAACATTGGGTAGAGAAGAAAGAGTACTTTTGCAAGCATTATGAAAATGTTCTTCACAAGCCTCATCGAGAACATCAATAGCATTAACACTCTCATACGAATAAGGTTGCTTAGAAATCTTACCCATGTTGAAGACAATTTGATCGTCACCAACTCTCATGATTATTTCGCCTGCGGCTACATCAATAAGAGTGCGACCGGTCCTCAGAAATGGACGTCCAACGATTAATGGAACATGAGGATCCATCTCGTAGTCAACGACAACAAAATCCGCCGGGAAGGTGAATTTGTCGACGCCAACAAAGACATCTTCAGCTATCCCCACTGGATAAGCAACCGTACGGTTGGCTAATTCCAAAGTCATTCGTGTGGGAACTAGCTCGGGGAGAGATAATTGCTTCCAAACACTTAAAGGCATTAAGTTAATACTGGCACCTAGATCGGCTAGGGCCATGCAATTCTCTACTCCCGGGAAGTTGCAAGGAATCAAGAAGCGACCCGGATCACCAAGTTTGGTGGGCAATTGCCTTAAGAGCACTGCGGAGCAATTCTCATTAAGGTGGGTCTGAGCAATGTCCAGAAGCTTTTCCTTATCACTTAAAAGATCTTTAAACATCTTAGTGTATTTGGGCATGTGAGCGAGAGCCTCAGCAAAGGAGATGTTAAAATTCAATTGTTTGAACATTTTAAGGAAGTTCGAAACCTGAATATCATCCTTGCTCTTTTGCTTCTCTTTCCTCAACCTTGAGGGATAAGGTATATTGGATGAAGAAGAAGGCTTTAAGGGAGTAGGATCACTCACAACCACGGGTGGTGGGGAAATGGGGATAGAAGGTGAAGGAGGTGAAGAAAGTTGCTCTTTTTCCGTGTTCACAATCACCGGTGGAGGTGTAGGAAGCTCGGGTTCCATATAACCTTTGCCACTTCGAGTGGTGATTGCTTTCATCTCCCCCCTTGGATTCGCAACGGTATTACTCGGAAGAGTACCCGAAGAAGAGGGTTGATTACCTTGGATGAGCGAACTAATCATATCACGAAGGTGAAGAGCTTGATTGTTAAAAGAGTTTTGCATGTTAGCATTCATTGTATTATTGTGTTTGGCCATATCATTCCTTAGCTCGGCTCGAATATCGTTCCCTTGCTTTGCCATTTCTCCCTTTAAGTTGCGGACTTGACTCTGAAGATTCGTCACCAACTCCCGATTAGTCTTCATGAATGTCTCGACTTCTGGATTCACTGCCATCGGTTGATTGAGAGGTGGAGCCTGGTAAGCTTGAGAATTTCCTTGAGTTGGGTATGGGTTTCTTTGGGATTGATACTGATTGTTTGCACGAGGTTGGGATTGATTGTAGCTTTGTTGTTGGTTTTGGTTTGCAGGAGGGAAACCGGGGGGAGCAAGATAATTGTTGGATCGATAACTTAGCAAGTTACGGTCTCCTTGAGGGCGGGCTTGATAGCCTCCCGTAGGATAAGTACCATATGCTGCATTAACGTTTTCAGAATAATTGCCTTGGGTAGAAGGACAATCATTATAAGAGTGAGGGCCACCACATGTGTCACAAGAAATAGCAACGGCTTTAGCTTGTTGAAAGTGGTTTGTGGCCATGGCCATGAAATTCTTGTTCATTTCAGCGAGTTGTCGAGAAATTTCAGACATTTCAGGATTGGAGGTAGTAGAAGAAACATTGACTCTCGAGTTAGATCTTGAGGATGCGGATGAATCCCAATTCTTGTGGTGAGTAGTCATGTTTTCGATCAACTCTCGACACTCCTCCGGTCTCCTTTTCATAAAAGTACCACCGGCGGCGGCATTGATCGTGTCACGATCACGAAAGGTGAGACCATTGTAGAAGGTGTCAATGAGAGTGACGGGGAGCATATTGTGATTAGGACAGCGGTCGATCAAATCATTGTAACGTTCCCAAGCATCGAAAAGCGATTCATCATTCTCTTGCATAAATCCACTGATTTGGTTACGAAGGCTAGTGACCATGGATGGGGGAAAGTAGCGCGATAAAAAGCGTTGAGTCATGTCGTTCCACGTATGAATAGAATTCTTAGGAAGACGGTCAAACCATTTTTCGGCATGGTGAGAAAGCGAGTGTGGAAAAAGTTGGAGGCGAAGGTCATCCATAGAAACACCGGGGGACTTCATGCTTTGAGTGATAGTAATGAATTTGTCGAGGTGTTTGTTGGCATCATCATTAGGCATTCCGGCGAATGGATTAGTTTGCACTTGTTGGATCATGTGATGCTTCAACGAAAACTCCTGAGCCGTGATATGCATTGGCGCAATCGGGCCTCCGCGTCCATTCATGGTGGGTTGGCACAATTCCTCCATGGTTCGTAAATCTGGTAGAAGGACATTGTTGTTGTTGTTATTGTTGTGGTTGTTATTCAAATTATTTTGAGGTGGGTGATTATTGTTGTTATTAACACCAGCCATATCTAAATCTTCACGATTCTCGGGCTCAGAATAGTTTGTAGATCTAGTACGCATGCACCTGCAGAAGAAAAATATACACAAAGAGAATATCTATAATATCTTTTTGGTTTTTATAAGTTTTTTAATGTTTTTGTATTTTTGAAAAATTTTATAATTTTTTTTTTTATGGATTTTTGGAAATTTTTATAGCAATGAAAATAACGTTCAAAGAACGGATCCCAAAATTCAATGCGTCTCTCACTAGAAACCGTTTATCTTAACGAAAAGAGCCGGCAGCGGCGCCATTTAATACAAGGCTTTTGACCCTATATGAAAGTTCAAGTTCGTTATAGTTCCGAATCTTTTCGAATTGAAAACCGGTCTAAAGTGCGACTCAATCGTCTTTTGGTGAATCAAAGGTTTGGTTGATTGGTTTTAAACTAATTGCAAGTAATTAAAGTGTCATTAAGTAAAATGGAAGTTAACAGATTAAATTGGATGACGAGTAAAAATAAATGCATAAAACTTTAAAGGTGACAATGGAAAAATGCTAACTCACTAAATTAAACTAACACTTGGAAAATTTTCAGAAAAATAAAAGGTACTATATGAAAGTGATATCGAAACAAAACCAAACGAGCCAAAAGTGCCCTGATCGGAATGTTTTCCGACCAGTTGATCGGAATGCTGATGAAATGGGTCAATCGGAATACGTAGCAATGAAACCAATCGGAATAGCGAGAAATAAGGCAATCTGAATATGAACTCCAAGTACCAATCGGAATATACAACAAACGATACCGTCGGAATGTTTGCAAATGACCAATCGGAAATGGTAAAGTGCCCGTCGGAATAAAGATCCAATCGGAAAGGAGAAGATGGGCACCAATCGGAAAGGCAAAGCCCTCTTCCGATTGGGATCAATCGGAATGTGGAGTCGGGGTCCGGTCGGAATAAGCACCAATCGGAAAGGGGAGTAACCACCCTTTCCGAAAATAATGGAAAATGGTTAGGAGGGGCACCAGTCGGAATATAGGGATCGATCGGAAAAGGGATATAAATCCCTTCCGAAAATAATGGTATTCGAGCTAAAAGCAAGGAAATAAGCTATTAGATCAAGCTTATTCCCAAAACTAAATCGAATCAACTACACCGAATCAAATAAGCACTATGATCGACTTATTCAACTCGAAATTAACCAACTTTTTAGATCAAAACATAAAAACATAAACTTTTTAATAATACTTTTTAATGACAAAAATAAGCTAATCATAAAACTAAGCCAATAAGCACAAAAGTCTTAAAGCTTAATCAAATGAAAACTTATAAAATGATCAAAAGATTAACTTTTAAGCATGAAATCAATTAGAACAACACGGATCACATGATAATCACACCAAAATCAATCTTAAATCAAAGAAAAGTAGAATGAGATTAAGAGATAAAAGCTTAAAATGGAACTTGATTAATAAAAATAAGCATACAAAAGTGTTAATCTTGAAAGATTAAAAGTAAAAGATGAACTAGTGAGAGAAAGTTTAAGACTTTCTCTCTCTAAAAACTAAAAAGTGAAAATTAACTAAAAACTCTAACCACCCTCCTAATGACTATTAGGAGGGTATTTATAGGGAAGGTGGAAGGAGTGCATGTGTTGCATCTTCTTTCTGGCTTTCTTCACGTTTTCTCGACTCGACTTTAATTCTTCGTCTTTGTCGTCTCGGGATTTGAACTTGTCTTTTAATTTTCTTCTTCTATTAGACTTAAGTTCTTCGACTTCGTTAAACATCCGTCTTTTGACTTTTTCTTCGATAAATCTTCAGAATAGGTCTTGGACTTCCGTTCTTTTTGCACTCTTGATCTTTTGACTTCGTCTTTTTCCCGTTTTCTTCAGTAAAAGCCCGTGAAAGCCCGTGTTTTCTTCCTTTTTCATATTTTGGTCCTAAAACACAATAAAAACACAAACCACGCATAATTCCGACTTTTACGACATAAATCACACGTTTTGGTCTTGTTATTATTGGAAATAAGTGGTAAAAGGATAAGTGTTTTCACACTTATTAGCCATCGTATGAGAGATTGCCGTAAGGGTGAAATGGAGGGTACTTCGGGTCATGCTGATACTAAACCGCCTCCTACCACTGGGCGTGTCTACACGACATCGCGCGATCAGGCAAACAAATCTACAGGTACCATTAATGGAATTTTGTATATGTACGGCCAAGCTACATGTGTTCTTTTCGACACGGGTGCCACTCATTCAGTTATTTCCACTACATATGCTAAGAACATCAGGACACTTCCCTTGCCATTAGAAAATAGGCTTACCATTTCCACGCCTTTGAAGGACTCTGTATTAATAACTCATGTATACAAGAGTCTTCCTCTAGAGTTTGACGATAAAGTTCGTGCAGTAGATGCACTTCCCCTAGACATGATTGAGTTCGATATGATTCTTGGCATGGACTGGCTATCCAAGCACCATGCTACCATAGACTGCCACTCATATCGGGTGATCTTCAGCGACATTAATGCACCAGAGTACATTCATAACGGGTTCATACCCGGACGGTCTGTACAAGTCATATCTACCTTGCAAGCACGTGCATTACTGTCACATGGCTGCGAGGGTTATCTAGCTACGGTTCACGACATGGATGCTGAATCCCCATCGATTCAGGATCAACCAGTAGTTTCGGAATTTCTAGACGTCTTCCCAGCTGAACTTCCAGGCATACCACCTGCACGAGAAGTGGAGTTCAACATCGACCTTGTTCCAGGAGTTGAGCCAATCTCTAAGGCTCCGTATCGTATGGCTCCCATAGAGCTAAAAGAACTGAAGGACCAACTGCAGGAACTTCTTGAACGAGGGTTCATTAGACCAAGCGCATCTCTATGGGGCGCACCGGTCTTGTTCGTTAAGAAGAAGGACGGCAGCATGCGACTTTGCATTGACTACCGTGAACTTAATAAGATTACCATCCGCAATAGATATCCACTGCCACGTATAGATGATCTGTTTGACCAACTTCAAGGAGCCAAACACTTCTCAAAGATTGATCTAAGGTCAGGCTACCATCAGCTAAGGGTTAAAGAGCAGGATATTGCCAAGACTGCTTTTCGTACCCGCTATGGCCATTATGAGTTTGTAGTCATGCCATTCGGCCTGACCAATGCTCCGGCAGTATTCATGGATCTGATGAACAGAATCTTCCATGAATTCCTTGATAAGTTTGTCATTGTATTCATCGATGACATCCTGATTTTCTCAAAGTCCACGGAGGAACACGAAGACCATCTCCGTACGGTACTACAGATTCTTCGTCAGAAGCAGCTGTATGCGAAATTCTCCAAGTGTGAGTTCTGGTTAAACAAGGTGGCATTCTTAGGTCACATCGTATCAGCTGAAGGGATCACTATGGACCCAGCGAAGGTTAAGGCTATCACTAAATGGCCAAGACCAACGTCAGCGACTGAGGTCCGCAGTTTCTTGAGCTTAGCTGGATATTATCGCAGATTCGTGGAGAACTTTTCCCGTTTGGCACTACCTCTCACCAAACTGATGCGAAAAGGAGAGAAATTCGTCTGGACGGAAGAACGAGAGAAGAGCTTCGAAGACCTAAAGCAGAAGTTAGTATCTGCACCTATTCTTACTCTCCCATCTGGCACAGGTGGATTTCAGATCTATAGCGATGCATCGGGGAAGGGATTGGGCTGTGTTCTCATGCAACATGGGAAAGTGATCGCGTATGCTTCACGGCAGCTTAAGCCCTATGAAGAAAACTATCCTACGCATGACCTAGAACTTGCTGCAGTGGTGTTCGCATTGAAAATATGGAGGCATTACTTATACGGAGAATCATGCGACATTTTCACGGATCACAAGAGCTTGAAGTATATCTTCACACAGCGAGAATTCAACATGAGGCAAAGGAGATGGTTGGAACTGTTGAAGGATTATGATATTAACCTACAGTGTCATCCCGGGAAGGCTAATGTAGTAGCAGATGCACTCAGCAGAAAATCCGGAATGATCAACGGCATTGAAATCAAGGAACAAAACATAAGAGACTTGGAGCGGCTAGACATCGAAATCATGGTACGTGGGCAGCACGGATACTGGGCGAATCTTAGAGTAGAACCTGAGTTACTGACTAGGATCAAGGAAGAGCAGAAGGATGATGGAGAGATTTGGGCGATAATTCAGAATTTGGAGAAGCAGACAGAATTCAGAATGGACGCAGACGGTATCGTTTGGTAGGGCACGAGACTTTGTGTTCCTGACAATCAAGAACTCCGGGAAGCATTGTTAGCTGAAGCTCACAGCTCCCCATTTTCTATACATCCTGAGTCGACAAAAATGTACCATGACATCAGACAGCACTTTTGGTGGAGTGGTATGAAACAGGATGTAGCCACATATGTTTCCAAATGTCTTACCTGCCAGCAGGTTAAGATTGAACATCAGCGATCGGGCGGTCTCCTTCAACCGTTGGATATTCCAGAGTGGAAGTGGGACAAAATCACCATGGATTTTGTTACCGGTCTTCCGCCTACCAGGAAGAAGCACGATGCTATTTGGGTCATTGTTGATCGACTCACCAAATCAGCTCATTTCTTACCGATACGCAAGGAAGATCCGGTAAGTAAACTCGCAGATACTTACAGAAGGGAGATCATGAGACTCCACGGTACTCCCTCCAGCATCGTCTCAGACAGAGATCCTCGTTTCACGTCGCGATTCTGGAAAGGTCTGTAAAAAGCTTGGGGTACACAACTTAAGCTGAGTACGGCCTTTCATCCTCAAACGGACGGACAGTCGGAGCGAACAATTCAGACATTGGAAGATATGTTAAGGTCGTGTGCGTTGGAATGGACAGGTGATTGGGACGATTACATCTGTTTGGTCGAGTTTGCATACAACAACAGCTGGCACGCAAGTATCAAATGTGCTCCTTTCGAAATGTTGTATGGCAGAAAGTGTCGTGCTCCAACTTGCTGGGATCAAGTGGGAGAGCGGACACTCGAAGGACCAGAGATTATAGAAATGACCAATGAGAAGATCAAAGTAGCTAAACAGAAGCTGCAGGAAGCACGGTCACGTCAGAAGAGTTACGCCGACAAGCATCGTAGGGACATACATTTTAATGTGGGAGATCACGTCTTCCTCAAGGTTTCGCCGGCACGTGGTGTTAAACGCTTCGGGATCAAAGGGAAACTCAGTCCTCGTTTCATCGGACCTTTTGATATCATTGAACGAATCGGTGAAGTATCTTACCGATTGGCGTTACCTCCTCAGCTTTCGCACGTGCATAACGTGTTCCATGTGTCCTTACTCAGAGGGTACAAGTATCATCCCCTTCACATGGTTCAGTATCCACTGGAGCAGATTCGTGAAGATCTCACTTTTATATAGGAACCCGAACGAGTGCTCGACAGGCAAGAACGAGTCATGAGAAGGAAGACGATTCCATTCGTCAAAATTCTTTGGAGGGACCATACCGAGCGGGAAGCCACTTGGGAAACAGAGGAGTCTATCCGGGCTTCTTACCCTCACTTCATATTTTGAGTTCGGGTATGTTACTTCTTTCCAGTTTGCTTTATCTATAATTCGGGGACGAATTATTCTTTTTAGGGGGGAAGAATTGTAAAACCCGCATGCTTTTACCATGAATAGTGCCCTTAAGATCGTACGTCCTAGATTAAAACTTTCCTTATTTAGTATTGATCACATTCATGTGCTAATAGTCAAGCAAGTGCATACGTGTATGACATGATAAGTATCGATTACGTACGAACCCATGATAAACAGTTAATGAATATGTCACGTAAACATAATTAAATCATGATCACCATTTAAATTACGAACTAAAATAATTACGTAGATACATATAATATAATTACGAGCGTTAAGATTACGATAAACGACATGATAAAATAAACAGAAACACTTTAAACACGAACACGTTTAACCACGAACGAACACGAACATCGGGACACGAGAAAAGGTACGGGTACCCCATGTGGGGCCCCCATACCCACGGCACAACAACCAAGAATGGGCTAAGCCCATCAAGTTTACATGAAAGGGGGGGGGGGGTAAAGGGTAAAAACTATTTTTCATTTTCACTTTTCAAGAAAGTAAACATAAAACCCTAAAAGATTTTCTCCTCCTCCTCCTTGTTCCTCCTTGTGCCGCCACCTATAACACCACCATAGGAGGGTGTTGTTGATTTTTGACATTAAAAACAAGTGCTAGAAACCGTGTTTGTTCATCCCCTTTCAAGCTACGTATTGGTATATCATTCTAAACCCTTCTTTTTAATTCTTTTTAATCTTTGATTATTTTCATGAACATGTTATTATTATTCTTATTAAAACATGATAATTAAACATTGATCTAACATGTTTTGGGGTAAATTAAAATCAAAGAATGATATAAAAAGGGTGTTTGTTTTAGCCGCCTAGCATAACAAACCCGAGGGGGGTTTGGTTTGCTTATTGCCGCCACCACCAAGACCATTTTTGGTCTTGGTTGGTGCTTGTGGGACCCACGGCAGCAAGGGGGCACACATACCCCGAGTTTGGCTCGGGGTACGGTGTCGAGTTCATGCCCGATTCATGGTTCGTTGGTTAAATCATGATTTATGCTACATGTTAATTTTTATGAATTATGAACTTAGGATATAAATTAATTAATAACATGAAATATTAATTAAACCATGACTTAGGTTATTTTAATTATTAATTTAGCATGATATTAATTTAACCTAAGTATTTTATGTTATAAGTTATAATTAATTAATTATTTAAAACATGCCTATAATTAATTAATTTAGACATGACTTAGGTTATATTATTAATAATAATAATACACATTTTAACCTAAGTATTTTATTTCATTTTAATTAAAACATGTTATACTTTAATTAAAATGCTTAACCTATAGTTTAATTAAAATACATGAAATAATAATTAAACTATACACTATATCATATGACTTAAGAAATAAGCTTATAAACACTTAGACTTATATGTTAGCTTATGTAACCAGCTTAATTCTAAATATAGAAACTTCTATTTATAGAAACTTAATTAAATAAGGCAACTAATCTATTAATGGAAACCTTCTATATATGGAAATCTATCTAATTCAGGCAGCTAATCTAATCATGGAAACCTTCTATATATGGAAACTTATTTAATTAAGGCAGCTGATCTATTTTTGGAAACTTTCTATTTTTAGAAACTAATCTATTTTAAGCAGTAAATTCTATTTTAGGAAACTTTCTATTTTTGGAAACTTTCTATTTTTGGAAACTTTCTATTTTTGGTAACTTTCTATTTTTGGAAACTTTCTATTTTTTGGAAACTTTCTATTTTTGGAAACTTTCTATTTTTGGAAACCTGCTATTTTTGGAAAGTTACTTATTATTACACAGTAAGTATAATAATACATGAAATACCAGTAATACTTAATCAGATTAATCAGAATACAAGATAAACACGGTTTAAGGCTTTAAACAGTAAACCATGACCTAAAACATACCAAGTAAGCTAAGACGAGACATAAAACCCAGTACGTAATCAGTGAATCGATACTTATACACGTGTGTATTCATGTAGCGTTAGTGATCCAGAAGTAGGAGTCTTTCTTCCGTTCATTCACTGGACTTGAGGTACGGATTCCCGTCCTTTCAGTATGGACATTCTTTCCTTATTAGGATTTCCCCGTATGCAGCCAACTGTTTTCCCCAGTATTTGTTTTATTGTTTTGAACTGCTTATGTTTAATTAGCATAATCTATAGCCATATACAAGCATGACCAGTTTCACCTAGTTATGGAGGTACCATAACCATAACATTGGAGGCACCAATGTTATGACTTCCCCACGGCGGAGTGATTGCTCGTGGCGTCCCTTTCAGTTTTGGCCATATTATTATATCATGTGGGGCGTATGGGTGCATCCTAGTTACATGTTTTATTCAGTATATCATGGTGAATGTGGTGTGTGCCTTGCATCCTTCACAAGGAGTTGATCCCTCCTACCCAAACCAGTATATTAATTAGAGGCATCCCCTCTAATCAGCATGATGAGGTCACCCCTCCAAGTATTCATGCACGTGACCTTTTCATGACCTATATGGGCTATGGTATATTTATGTTAAAACAGTTTTCATAAGATAAACATAAGGCTTTTCAAACTATAAAACCAGTTTTCTTAATACTTAACCAGTTTACTCAGAACTTAGTCTTCCGCTGTTATATGTTACATGCTTATCCTATTTCATGCTTTATTGTACATCCGTGCACTGAGCGTCTTGCTCAGCCGTTTTTCCTTTTCATGTTCCCAAAACGGCAGGTACTCAGGGACGCTCGTAGATCTCAAACGTACGTGCATATGGATTGGAAGCTTTACTGTCTTTCTTTATTTTATGCATTTCCTTTACTTTATTACAGTTGCTATGGACATTGTTTCGTCCTTTCCTTTACAGTATTTATGTTTGTGTGTGATGAGCTCTACATTGGGGTTACCGATGTTTGATTCCGGTATTTCCCTTTTATGGTCAAATAATGCTTAGACATTTATCCTTGTATGCTTTGATGCCACACCATGATTATGCGTAATATTCCATTTCCAAAATGGGGTGTTACATTAGGACTTTCACATAGCAAGCCACCCTTAACAAACAAAGTAGGGTTAGCTTTCTTCCATTCATTCAGGTCAGTCAACTTGTGTTGGTACTCTTCAACTGGAGTGACAACTCTTGGTGGAGGAATGAATTCCTCCTCTTGGAATTCTGGCAAACCAGTCCAAGATAGGTCCTTTTGTTGGACACCATAGAAGTCACCAGCTGGTGGTGGAACCAAAGAGTAATCATTCATCCCAATCCCAGTCATGTCCTTAGGATCCCTTTGTTTACCCACACAGTCTCCTAGGGTTTGAGTGGCTCTATCAAATCTTTGAATTTTAAGGCCAACATTGTCTTTATTCTTAATGGCCTCATCTAATTTAGCCTGTAATTCACCATTAACTCTTTCCATGATGTTTCTAATATCCATACTAGCCTCTAACTCATGTTTTAAGATATTTATTTTATCTTTTAAGTCAAATTCCATTTTCTTGTATTCAGAAATGGTTTTCTCAGTTTGAGTGAGGGCTACTTGGTAATTAGACAATTTGCACTTTTCAGTACTCACATCACTAATTAATCTTAACACTTCTTTGTTAAGTTTCTCAGTGTTTAACCTACAACCTTTACTACAAAAAGCATCATTGTATACCTCATTATCAGATGAAGAGGAGGAGTGTGCCATGAGAGCATATTCAACATGCTCTTCTTCTTCAACCTCAGCAATCAAAGCTTTATCCTCTTCAACATTCTTAGCCAGATAGCTCCAATCCCATCCCATACCATCAATTCCTTGAACTGCAACCATGGCTTTGGAATCCTGAGCTTTAACAACCTGACTTGAGGGTTTACCAGCATCAGATCTTTTAGGAGATCTGCATTCCCTCATGAAGTGCCCCATTTGATGACAGTTGTAGCATTAAACTTTGGATTTGTCAAATCCAGCTGTGTCTTTAGCATTGAAGGTCATCTTCTTCTTAAACCTTCTGTTCCACCTATTTGCTCTTATACTAGCAAGAGCCATGTTCCACTTAATGTCCATCTCTTCCAAGTGCTCATCAGTTATCTGCTCAAGGTCCTCATATGTAATCACTGAACCATTGGGCAAAGAAGCAATATAAGCACATACAGTATCCAAATCTAAACCAGCAGGTTAAACTCTTGGGGAGTCACTCTTGAATGTGTCAGCTTCTGAATAGGAGACGTTGACAGGACTTGTTCCAGCGCTGACATATGATGATCCAGTAACTGGATGCATGTAAGAGTCCTTCTGATTGAATTGACCTTCACTATGAGAGAAGAAGGCCATGTTACTGGTGGTAGACTTGCTTCCATGCTCTAAAAGAGTTTCATCTTCCAGCAGCCTTAGTTTGTTGTAGATGTCATCAAACGAGGAACTCTTATAAGTATTGTTGGCAAGAATAGATCTTGCCTCAATCTTCTATGCCTCACCAAGACTTTTAAGAAAGGTAGCATTAATGTCGACATCACCAAGTTGTGTCCCCATGAAGGACAACTTGCTTGTAATGTCAAGCAATCTGCTTCTCACACTACTCAGTTTCTCATTGGGTTGAGCTTTGAAGACAGCATAATCATGCATGAGTTGCTTTTTCTTCTCTTCCTTAGTGTCTGCATTGCCACCATATGCAACTTCAAGAGCTTCCCAAAGGTTTTTAGTAGATTCATAGCCTCTATATTTATGTTGGTTCTCTTGTCCCAAAGAGACTTTCAGAATATTTAGGGCTTTCATGTCGACCCTTTTCTTTGCTATGTCTTCAGCAGCCACAGCTCTACCATCTCCAGGTTTTTCTTTCTTATCCTCTTCAGAACATCCAGCAACAGCTGATCTTTAAGCAATAACATTAGCAATCTTTTGGGCTTTATCGAATGTGTTTCCATATTCAATAACCTCCCAGAGTGTGTAGTCATAGATTCCCAGATATTTCTCAAAGTTGAATTTCCACAAATCAAAGTTGGTTGCAACAAGCATGGGAATCTTGATGTTTGGTAAAGATGAGGAGGAGGAGGTTATTGCTTCAGACATGATGATGTTAGGGTTTTAAAAAAAATTAGGGTTTTGGTGATTTTAGGGTTCTTGTGTTCTTTACGATCAAAAGTTTCTCAACAAGCTCTGATACAACTTGTTGATCCCAAACTTAGATCGATTTAGCTTTATGTATACGAGATTAGATCAAGTAATACACTTAGAGAAACCTTTTTATATGCTTATGATAATCTAAGTGTTATGCGGAATTAACACTTAAACAAGAACACACAATGATAAAAACAAACTTTCACTTTGATTAATGATATCAAACTTGCTCACAATGAAAGTAGTTTACGAATGAAAACTTATATGAAACATTAACCTAAAGGTCTTCTTTTATAGACATAAGAAGCCTTGTACAATAATCTACGTATCAGCTATTCTAGGTAAAGATAAATATAGAAAATATATTGTTGTTCCTATCTTTACTAGAAGTAATCTAGAATACAATAAACGCGTAGAGTATATCTTCCCATCAGTGCTTGTCTTCAACGTGTCAACGCTTGACTTTATATTGTCAACGCTTGAGCTGTCAGCGCTTGTTTTGTTCTTGTCAACGCTTGTTTTACTCTTGTTAGCACTCAAGTGATCTGGCCTTAATTTATTCCCAACATTGACTTGTAAGAGAGCTTATATGGGCTTTTAGGAGATGTAGAGAGGGCTTGCTAGTGGAATCACAAATGACCCAAAGCCTAAAATATTCTTCAATTCCAAAAAAATGTGATGAGATGAATATGGAGAAGGAGGAATATGGAGCCTTGTGAACCTGCCAAGATAAAGAAAACAAAAGAAAGTGAACTGGTACAATGGCTATGAAGCTTATAGGCCTGGCTTATTGGTTAAGCCAACTTATAAGCTTATAGCTTAAAAAAACTGAACCCCTTTTTATGAACTGATTTCTTGCAAAACCTATGAACTAAACTGAAGTTGGATAAAAACTTTTCACTAAACTGACTTTAACATAACAACTCCACTTTCACTTCATCATTATGTTACTATCAAGTTTTTGAAAACTTTTTCAACACAAATACTTTGAAACAGAAAAAAAAACGATTTTCTGAAAACTTGAAAACCAAATAAAACTTGAAACTTCTTAAACTAATTTGTATCAAGTTATCATTAACTGATAAGCAGTAAAGAGTGGAACTCAGATATGCAAAGTATTTTATTAATACTTTAAATATTCATTAAAATAAAAAGCTTCTACAAAATCTGGAACAACTAAAAATGGGCACATGCCACCCCTTTTATACTACTAAGCAGAACTTACTAGAACATGAATAAAATAATACAAGATTGAAAAACCCTAAACCCTAATTCTTATGAAAATCCAATACTGCCCTTGAAGAACTTGGTCAAATAGGAGCCCATGTGATCACAACTGGCTTTGGATTGATCTTACTCGTTCATTTCATCCTTTGGGACCAAGGAATTGGTAAATGCCGTTGATTGGTAAGCAAGATTTGATCTTTGCAATTTTTGAAGGAGCAGGGGAGCATGAGTGGGGTCCAAAGGTGAGTGTAAAGGGAATCTGGGTTGTGGGTTTGGTTTAGGGCTAGGGTAATTATAGTTCTGGAAGGTTAGGGTTAAAAACCCTTTCATTTAAGTGGTATTAGAATTAGGGTTTAAGGGGTTGGGGATGGTAAACAGGACGTTTTAATATGGGATTAGGGGTGGGTTATATTTAAAAAAATATTTAGTGAGAAATAAGAGGGGTTTGACTTGTTTGACCCAGTTTATTAAATAATTTGGGTGTGGGGTGACGTGGAGGGAAGGAGTGAGCTGATTGGGTGGTTTTAGGTAGTGGGACAGGTGGCAGCGTAGGAGTGGATGAGGGGAGTAAAGTTGTCGGGGTAGTTAGGTTTAATGGGGGTTTGGGTTAAATAGTTTTGGGTTTTGGCAGTTTTAACCCTCCCAGTTATGTTACTCCTTTAGAATACTTTGCAAAAACAGTCCATGTCCCCTTTCACCGTTAGTCCTTGGCATTTGCACCATTAGTCCTTTGTTAACAAATAAGGGATTAAGGACTAATGGTGTAATTTCTTTTCAACTTAGAGGGCTTTTCTAGTAGAGTCTTCAATATTTAGGGACCTCTTTTGTATATTTGAAATTCTTAGGGGTATAAAGTGACAATTCTTCAAAGTTGGAGGACCAATATTGTAATTCTTCAAAACTTCAAGGACAGTTTTGGAATTTCCATTCTTGGGCTCGGTTCTTTGTGCGACTTCGTTTTCCGTGTTCGTTTTTGCTTCATTCTTGTGATAATTTGGTGAATTCACGATATCCGTACCTAAAATACACAATGAACAAACACAAGCATATATTTGGGTATTTTGATGATATTTTTAGCATTTTAAGCCTGATTTGGACGATGAGACTATGTATTAATGCAGTCTCATCAGTGATGCACAACTTACCGGCCCAGAAATTATTCATGAGACAACGGAGAAAATCATACAAATCAAGAGTCGTATGCAAGCGGCTCGTGATCGACAAATGTGTTATGCCAACAAAAGGCGAAAGCCTTTGGAATTTAAAGTCGGAGACCAAGTAATGTTGAAAGTCGCGCCGTGGAAAGGCGTAATCAGTTTTGGTAAACGGGGAAAGCTAAACCCTCGATATATTGGACCTTTCGAAATTATTCAACGCATTGGTGACGTTGCCTATCGTTTGGAGTTACCTCAAGAACTTAGTCGTGTGCATAATGTTTTCCACATTTGCAACTTGAAGAAATGCCTATCCGACGAAACACTCGTTATACCAATGGACGAAATCCAACTCAACGACAAACTCGTGTTCGTTGAAGAACCCGTCGAAATTATGGAACGAGAAGTTAAACGACTCAAACAAAGTCGTATACCTATTGTTAAAGTGCGTTGGAATGCACGTAGAGGAACCGAATTTACTTGGGAACGCGAGGATCAATTCAAAGCAAATTACCCTCACTTGTTCACTAATGTTGTGTCGACTTAAAATGTATCGTTTCTTTTGCTTTGCGGACAAAGCCCTCTTTAGGGAGAGCGAATGTAACAATTTGAATTTTCGCGTCTTATTATTATTATAATAGAGACGTGCACACGTGTAAACGTTTTTATCTGTTAACGGTTTGAGCCGGTTATGAATACTTACTAAACCTTCGAGAATACACGTATCCACTCTTGCTTAAGTCGTGTTGTTGAGTTTTTATTATGTTGTTCACGTTGTTAAGCTTATACGTGTCTAAAACTTAAGTCATTTTGATCAAACCCTTTGTGGACCGAGTGTCATGTTAATTCGCGTTTAATAGGCCGCGTACTACTAACTAAATGGACCGAGTATTATCACCTTAATGGGCTGGACAACCCACTAAGACCCTTGTTGGGCAAAATATGTATGAATTGAACAATAACCACAAATGAGTAAACTTAAGAAATTTAAACTTCCATTTCAAAACATTGGAACACAACATTCGGTCAACCACAGTCAACTACACAAGCTGGAAACTATATTTTATAGCCCCCACTTAACACATCAGGAAAACACACATGCCCAAATTGCCGATTATGGGTATGTCACAAGACTAGTGATCCAGATTTGGGTTTACCCTATGTCATGAATACAAAGTTAAATATACTGTCCATAATCACAAGTCCTTGACACAAAACAAAGCACATTCACACCTAATCTGAGTATAAACAAGATCATTGATCAATTCCAGCCAAGTCACTCCATTTGTCCATCCGAATCTACAAGCCGAAACCCAAAAATCTTCATTGTGAGTCCTTCATACCTTTCTCCTCATTCCCACATTATACATATAGAGTGCTTGACCAACAACCCTAGGAAAACAAGAATACATGTGTTAGAATATATAACCGAACCATTTTATTATTGGCTTAAGTAGAAACTAATGTGAAATTTAATGAGATAATCAATAGCACCACTGGAAATCAAATACCCTACCGAATGCAAATTACACCAATAGGCCAAACCCTAAATCAACCAAATTATAATCGAAACATAGAATTTATACTATTTTCTTTTCTATAAACACTTCGAATTTGAATTAAACCGTATATACACAAAACCCCCAATTTTTACAAACCCTAATTTTAACATATTGATTTAAACTCTAATTAAACCTAATCTAAACCCGAATTGACCAATTAATTAGATTAAAAGTGAGATATAAACAAATCCCCAATTTGACCGAAACTCTTAAATTTACAAATCGGATTAATCGATGAAATTAATCAGTTTATATGAAAGAAAACGTTAATTAGTTATGTTTAAACGTTAGATTTATCAAAACCCCCAAATTATTCGAAACCCTAATTTCTAATTAAATCAAATTCGAACATGATTCTTTTAGTTGATGGACAAATCGAACGATTTAAACAAGTAAACCTTTTTTTGGAAGTATTGATCAAGATAACATATGAAAACGTTTTGTTAAACCAAAAGGATTCAAGACTTATCTTTGAACGAATCACCACCAACTCTAATGAGAAACAACACCAAAAATCGAACTAATTACGTGTGTGGGGATGAAACCCACGACAAATGGATCATAAAAAAATCAAGAACACTTCCATTTTATGTTTATGGAACGGATTTACATTTATTTGGTTTGATTTTGATGAAAGAATGATAAAACTAAATATAGATGATAACCAGGAAGAGAGAGGGATGAAGATGGAGCGGTGGGATTATGTGTGTGTGTGTGTGAGTCGTGTTTAATGACCAGACAAAGAGTGAATGAAAAATATAAACGTGTTTCCCTGTTTTTCTTTTTTGTGTCTCCCCTAGTTTGTCCGGGATGAGCAAAACAGATCATGGGTCAAGCCCATGAATAAACTTAGACTATTGGGCTGTCCGATTTTAGACTTGGCTTATAAAAGCCCAAAACGAAATTGTGTTATTATTTGTTAAACTAAAGCCCATTGATAACCAGGTAGTATTTTCGTGTTCGTCATAAATAAAACGTAATGTCAAGCACACTTAGGATATCATGCATTTTATTTATAAACTACTAGTCTTTGTGACACGGTCATTATACTTAACTAGGTCGTGGATAACGTGGTCGTATTCTCGAGTTTCCTTGCATTTTCATCCATTTGCTTGATTTACGAGGTGAGTTTTATAGCCCCACTGTTAATTCCTTTCAACTCTTTGGGGTGAGAACATTGCTTGTTTTTACGGATGAACATAAGTACCTTAAAACTCATACGTGCCTACATGATGTCTAAGTAGCGATACCCCTAGATGCTTTAGCCCACTATCATGAACCGTTAATTACTTTGTGTAAGCGCAAATGTTATGGATAGATCTATCGGGATTGGCCTCCCTATCTATTGTTAGTTGTGTGACTAAAATAGATACAAATACATTTGAGATGATACGAATACATTGGGGTAGTATTTGCTTGGGCTCTCTCTTATATAAACTTGTTGGTATGGTTAACGCTTCGGTGTCATGAGCTTAGACGTAGGATATCATGAACGTATGCTATTTGATGATAATCTTGTATTTGTTATAAGATTATTTGCCGGTTGCCTAACTAAAATCTTATGGTTCATCACACCACTTATACTTAAACCTATAAACTCACCGACCTTTGTGTTGACGTTTTAGCAATGTTTTTCTCAGGTGGCAAGGCGGAGGAGTGACGTGGTTGTGCCTAGGAGATAAAAAAAATTATTATGATTACTTTTGAGACTTGATTAAAATGTATGACATTTGGAAACTAGAATTATGTTATCATGATGTGTAAAACAATTTCCTTGGAACCAAACTTTATTTCCATGTTTTATGAATGAAAAATGACTTTTAATAGTCGTTCTTGTATTTATGTCTCTTGGTTGTCATGATAGTCACATCCTTGTGTAAATTTACACATGGGCCAAATTGAGGGTGTGACATATGTGTATACTTGAATGTGTCTTGTGTGTGAGTTATCACTTATCTCTAAAGTGATGTGAGTATGAGTGTTGTGTTAGTTCTCACTTAGCTCTATAGTGATGCGTGTGTTAGTGTCTTGTGTGTAAGTTCTCACTTCGATACAAAGTGATGTAACAGTGAGTATGAGGGGCTGTTTGTGTTTTTTAAAGTAATCTGATTCACATCTGATTTCGGATTCGGTCAGATCTTTGATGTTTTTGATTGTTTGTTTCTTGTAAGACTTCAGATGGGCAAATATCTGACACACCACTGATTCTTTTAGATGTTAAAAGTGTCTGAATATTTCTGAAAGCGAAAGCCATATAACCCACCTACCACTTCTGCTGTATTTGTTTTATTACCATCTCCTTATATTTGCACTTGCCTTGATTTTTTAATAAAAATAGCTGATGTGCGATTTTTGGTTTTTTACGGTCCAACCAGCTGAAATACTTTAATGAATTAAAGTGAAGCATTCTTGGTTTTATCATTCGGACAGCTGCTTTTGTTAAAGAAACAAATATGTTGAAGTTATATAAAACATTAGGTGTTAGGTCACGATTTATTGTGTATAGCGGAAGAATTGTTTTTTCGTTTATTCAGACATTTAAAAAAACAAACGATCTAAAATAATTCAGATTCAGACATTTGAACCACTTATTATATTCAGAACTGATATTCAGATTCAGATGTAAAAGATCTTAAAAAACAAACAGCACCTGAGTGGGTTAGCTCTCGCTTAGTTTAAAAAGTAATGTGAGTGATGAGAGTAGATTAGTTATAGTTAAGATTAGAACTTGACATCTAGCCTTGTGTCGGTAAACAGAAATAGGCGACGATAGTAGATTGGTTATGTTGGAAATACGTTTTTACGTATTTAGGAAAGATCGGTCACTCCAACGATATATTCAAGTATTGGGCTTGTGATCCAATATATAAACATATAGCCCACCAAAGCCCACATGTAGGGTGACTATATATACCCCCTCCTAGCATGTTAGGAGGGGTTGGTCATTAGTTGTTTTCACATTCTCACTTAATACATCTTTCTTTCTTTCATTAAGGACCTACAATTGGTATCAAGAGCTATGGTTGAATCTTAAGATTGGCGTGTTTTTTATCTATTGATTTGATGGTCAAATTTTTTTATAAAATAACAAACTTGGATCGTTTATAATTCTTTGATACTAATGCTTTTATCCCAAAAGTTCTTAATCAAAAATTTTTGTCCAAAAAGTCATAATTTTCTTGTCTATTTTTTCCTGTTTCTTTTGTCTTTTAGTTTGTCTCGGTCTTATTTTTTCTATTGGCTTAATCAAATTTTTGACTTTGTGGTACATCAGTGTGTGGAACATTATTTTGTCTATTGGTATCTTATTTTGTCTCGATCTGTGCATCAGTTTTTTATTTTCTTTATCATAATTTTTGTCCAAAACAGTCATATTGTCTTTATCATCTTTATCGTCTCAAAAGAAATATGAAGGCTTATCATATCGTCTTTATCAGTGTATCACTTTTGTCCAAACGGGTATAATGGTTTGATATTGCGATAGATAGCAAAGTTCAGTATTCCGATCGTACGTTTTCAGGGTTTATCATATTCCGACCTAAGTATTGCGATCTAAAAAACCTTAGGGTTTCAACATTACGATCGAATACTCAGATAGCTTATTCTGATCCCGTTATTCCGATCATGGATTGTGATCGCTCATTGCGATCGTATATTGCGATCGGGATTTAAGGCAACTTTGCGACGGCACTTTGTCCGTATTCCGATCGTGACATTCCGATGATGACATTCCGATGGTGAGTATTTTGATATTGCGATGGATAAGTTAGATATTGCGATGGGATGTGGACTCTATATTGCGATGACTGCTTATGTTATTGCGATGACTTTTGTTTAGTTTGACTCAATATTGCGATATAAACTAGACATTATCAAGACCAAACCACAAAGACTCGACACAACCGAACCTCGACTCGAACACCCTCGAACATAACAACGACACCCTTGAATACACTAGACTCGACACACTCGACACATTTTTGAAACCAACAAAACCTAGATTCAACATCGACCCAGTCTCGAACACCCTCGAACAACACCACACCACACCCACCCAAGACTCGACAACTCTCGAACATAAACAACACTCGAGCCAAGACTCACACATAGACTCAACATCGACACAGCCTCTCGTCTCATCGACTCGACTCAACCAACTGACCAAACTAATATTTGTCTTTTTATTATATCGTTTCGTCTCGGTATCTAATCGAATTGATATAACTTTTCAAGTAACAACTTTATTGTTTTTGGTTAAAAAATGATATTTGGTATCTATTTCTATTTATCACAAAGCAAGTAAAAAGTAAAAAAATATTATCTATCTACATATACGTACTAATCTAAAAACATTTTGCATTTACCATATTTAAATGCACAAAGAATAAAATGTCAAATACAATTTTACACTACAAAGTAAAAATACCAAATGCAAAATATAAAAGTAAACTATTTAAAACAGAAATTACAACTTTTATCTAATCTAAATTTTACTAAAATTGAAAGTTATTTAAGCTAACTGATTCTGTTCGAATCAAACAAACTAGCAAGCCCAATTAGATCAAAAACCCAATACTCAAACTAACGTGAACTGAAATGAATTCTTACAATTCTCAAACTCCTTTGCATTTATGGAAACCAAGTATCCTACTGATTAATATTTAACTGATCATTTGTTTTTACTTGAAAATCTTAATTCCTACAGTTCACTAAATTTAACTTCTAATATCAGCAATCACCATTCCTATACTAGACTTTATGAACAATACAACTCTGCTATTACATGTCCTAGCAAGAGTTCTCAGTTAAACAGACTCTTAATAAGCCGCGGTATGCCAAACACCAATTAAACTTTTTAACAGAAAATTCAAACTACAAAGGGACTAAAATATGACTAAAAGCAGTAACTAAATACAAACAAAGTTCAAATAAGCAATTGTTAACAACAAGTTTATCACTACAACAGATTTATAACAAGATTACACTCAGATTGCTATTGCAGATTTCAAACTACCATAATGTAGAAAATCAACAAAGTAAATTGTGCTTAACTTGTTCGCCCGAAGATCAGTCCACTGATGTTGAAGTTTGACGCTGAGCCAACTTATCTAATCTTGATCTCTAATACACCAATTCTACTGCTACTGTTCCTTCATAACCTCGCTTTAACTGCTTAACCGAAACTCCTTTCTGCCAGCAACTAGTGAATTAGCAAATCCAAACAAAATCTACAAAACTTGAAACAAATACGTAGAAAAACCAAACAGATCCTTCGATTCTGAAACCTGCATTAACTGATTTATATCGAACGATTTCTACGAACTAAGATATATCGTTTCAACTGCTCAACTAAAAAGCTTATCAAAAGCTCTTATAAACTCAAAAAGCTGATAAGCTTTTGACTACTGAAATCTCATCAAAAATCTATAAGATCAAATCTTTTAGAACTAAGACTCATATCACTAGCTTTAGAAGCTTATGATTACAAATGCTACTCGAAAAATCCTAACAGATTCGAGCTAACTTAAAACTATGTGATAAAAAAAGATGTATCTATGATCACCTTGAACAATATACTCGAACAAATTTTAAACCACTATACCTTTCGGATGAACAGTAACTCGATCCAAGTTTACAAAACTAAAATCAACACTTATCAATTTTCATGAAATGATCAGTAAAGGTAAAGAAAAGCTTATGACGAAACGATTAATGAACAAATTTAAAGAGAAAGATTGAGAGAAGTTATTATTTCATTAATGGAAATTCAAAGAAATTTGTTACAACTAAAAAATGAAAGTTTTTAACAGAATTAAAAGAAAAAGTGAACAAGATTAACTATCTAACTAACTACTCCTACTTATCTAACTCACTAGGTGAAACTACACCTATGCTAACCGTCTCCAAATGAGGGTGTCTTTTTGTATTTATAGGCGACTGAGAGAAGGAGTAGAGGTGCTGATGACGTGCAACCTCCAATTAGGTCGTACCACGTGTAAAATACGATGATCATATCAGGGTTCTTCACATCCCCAGATTGGGGGTTTCTTCTATTCTTGATCTTGATCTAATTAAATGATACCATCATTTAGAGGAGATGATAAGGAGCGTTTTTGCTTCTTTGAGTTTCTCTTGAATCCATCTGGTTCCTTCTTGAAAATGAATTGCAGGTTTGTGGTGGATAGAAGTGATAAAAGTTTGCTTATCTCGTTTCTCTCTCTTCTCGGTGATGAAGATGAGTATGTGAAAAGATGAGACGTTGTGTTTTATGTTGAAAGCCTGACTTTGACCAAGTTTATAAATGAAACTTTGACCGATTATAGTAAAAGTTAAATAACTTTTCAACTATTTCTTTTTGGCCCTTAGGCTTTGTAGAAATTTACAACTTTGGCCCTCCATCTTGGTAATAATGGCAAGTAAGGTCCTTGAAAGCTTCTTTCGTCTTTTTCTTCGTCTTTTCGTCAAATAAATCCTTGAAAACGCGTGTTTGCTCAAAAATGTATCTTGTTTACCGAAAAACACAAAAACACAAATACCCACGTAATTATGATATTTTTCAGTTAAATATAATGTATTTGACTGTGTTTTAAGTGGTTTTTTGGATCATTATTGATGAGTGTTTTCACACTTATCACAAACCAACCTTGACTCGATCTCAAAACAGACTAAGACTCGAACTCCCACGAACACAAACTCGACAGCACCCACACGATTCACAAAACACTGACTCTCCATCCTAATCCCTTCGTCACATTTAACAACACAACACACTCATAACCAAATCCACTCGTATTATATACATAAAATCATTTTTCTTTTCAAAATTATCTCACATGATTTCTTTGGACCTGACATAACGAAATTAAACAATACAAACTCTTACTCGAGACCTCATTTATAGATCTTGAAGATTTATCGAATTGTGAGGAGCAAAATAGATGTATTGTTTGATAATTTCATTTGGTGGCCGAATATAAATAAGAAAGAGATGAAGAACAGTTATAGAGATTAGGGCTTAAAGTTGCGGCTGGTGAAATGTGTGATAATATGTGATTAGGCTTGAGTTGTGAAGGGTATTAAATTTTTTATATAGTACATAGTGGGATCGGGTGTCTAAATAAGTCTGCCATGTTTTGTTTTGTTTTTTTGTTCTTATAACTGTGTGTAGGCCACGTGGGTTTGACTAGGCCAAGTGAGTTTGTTATCAAAGTTAGTATTAAGTTTTTGTGAGGGGGCGGGGTAAATTGCTAAAGTGTTGACAACGTAACAAAGTTTCATTGGGCCGAAGTTTCATCAGTATAGTGAAATAGCTGTTCGTGTATTGGGCCGAAGTTTCATCATTTGCTAAAGGTTGTGGCAACGTAACGAAGTTTCATCAATATAGTGAAATAGCTGTTCGTTTATTGGGCCGAGTATATGTGATTTATTTCACTTTGGAATCCAAGCCGGTTATTATTGGATTTATGGGCTGATATACTACTAAATTGGTCGTTGGTGTTAAATATTTGTTCAGGTATTAATATTTAGTATCGGGTTTGTTTTATCAACATTTGAGCCGACCATGAAATAATTATTGAGCCGAGAAAAAGATATAATACCAAACAAGGATCCAACTCAAAGAGATCAAATTGCGTCAAAAAACATTGGAAATCTTTCACGAGCTCAAGAAACATCTTACAATTCTCTTTCCGAACAGCATAACCGAACTTCCAACCTCAGTTCAAAGGTTTTTTGGCAAAGTGGATGATTTCAAAGAGAAGATTTTCAATAATTTGGATGAGTTACGGTTGCAATTTGAAAGGGAGAATCTTCATGAGGTTAAAGCGAAGCTATGTCTAGAAATCCTTCGCACACAGTTTAAGGACTTCTTTTCCTCAACAATGGTACCTTCTTTTGATTATTCGACTCCACTCCTTCACCAGCTTTTCAACTTGCATACGGGTTGCTAGACTGAAACCTTTAAAAGTGGTTTACTCAATCACATCAATATACTTAAGAAGTTTATTGAGGTAAGGTTAGTTAATTACAACGAGATACGGTTGAAAAAGGGTCAGATTCAAAGAATCAATGAGTCGTCTAAATGATTGCATGCAACAATACCCCATGAACATGAGAGAGCGACATGCTTCGAGCTGTCGTCAAAAGGCCCAGTGCAAGAAATGGGTGCCCATTTGGTCACGGTAAGCAATGGCAAGGAATCAAGAGGAAAGCATGAACCGAGCAGCAAGTCACAAGCACCAACTGTTCAGGTGCCAAGTTTCAACGATATACAGCATGTTGAGCATTCCGAACCTAATTATGTCACACATGGGATGGAAAAGAGTGATAGCAATACCACTTATGATTCATCCGATGTGAGTCATAATGGGGGAGAAGTGTTCAAAATGATAAACATCATGATAAGTGCCTTATAACTGCTTCTTTAAATAATTCTGATTCTAGGATTGAAGAGCTCGAAACGATCGTAGCTCAACAATCAAAAGATCTTGAGGATGCCAAACTAGAATTTTCTAAGAGAACCGACAAGTTTAAAACATATTTTGAAAAACTTGAAAAGTCAAACGTTGTTCTTGAACGAAAATTGGATCGAAAAGTTCTAGATTCTAAAGCTGAAAAGGATAATCTTTTGAAACAAATTAAGTTGCTAGAATCTAAATTGGCATCCCAAGATGAATTTCTCAAAGATAATGAGACTTTAAAGGCTCAAGTATAAGAAAAGGTCTTTGCTATAGCTGCGTTGAAAAACGAATTGAGAAAAACTAAAGGATCTAGTGTGGATACTAAGCTTGAAAAACCATCAATCTTGGGGAAACCGCCTCAAATTCAGTCTGTTAGACAACCGACTGCATTTAGATTCGAGCGACCAAAACCCTCGAGACCGCGGTTTGCCTCCCAAGTTGATATGGTTCATCTTTCTAGACCAGTCACTCCACCATCTAGGCCCAATGTGACTAAAACAACTTCTGCAAGACCTAATCACATGATTGCCTCTATTCTCCCTAGACATAGTCCAAAGAACACGTCTAGAACTAGTTCAAATGACGTTCACCACAAATTTGGTCTAAGGGAAGCTATTCAAAAGACACAAGTAAGAGATAGGAATTTCAAACCTAGTCATATGCCTTCTAGATTACCTAACACTGCTAACCGTAGCATGTCATATCCTAGGAGCATCAATCAATCATCTAGGAATTCTATATCTTACCCGGACGTTAAATATTCTACTTGTAAAACATGTAGGAAATGTGTCTTTAAGGCAAATCATGACTCTTGTGTCAAGAAATTCCTTCATGAGTTGAACTCCCATGCTAGAACTAAATCCCAGTGGATAGCTAAAGTCAAACCCATTGGTAAAGTTTGGCGCCCTACTGGTAGAACTTTCACTCTTGTAGGAAACGAGTGCCCTTTAACTAGGATAATCTCTGATCCTAATAAGACTGCTAAGGAGGAAATTGAAAATAATGATACATCACTTAAGCCTGAACTTAAGGTTTTCTATAAACGGAAACGTTTGCCGACTAAGACAAGTGAATCATCTACTCAGGTCGCTTCTGGCACAAGAAAAGACAACTGTGAACCCCACTTGCTTCTAAGATAGATATCGCTAACCCATATCAAAGCATGCAAATTAAGAATGAGAATGCAGGTACCAAAGTTGATGTTCCAAAAGAACGAAGCGGTCCAATCATTGTATACCGTTCAACTAAGGACACTCTCAGAGTTTGGTTACTAAAGAAGCAGATATCGGAGAAACAAGTGTCTCAGGGGATTCACGGTTAAGATTACCTAGACAAGGCTTATAGACAAATAACAGTCTGTGACCCGAACTTCAAAGAAAGGGAAGTTTATCTATTCAACGATAACTTACCCTCAAAACGAGAAATTAAATTTTCTCGGACACGAGCTTACATTTAAAACTATTCAACGGTTTTAAGCTCGTGTACATGGCTCACAATCATATTACAGACTGTGACCCGGACTTCAAATAAAGGGAAGTTTATCTCGTCAACGATAACTTACCCTTACAACGAGAAATTAAATTTTCTCAGACACGAGCTTACATTAAAAATATTCAAAGGCTTTAAGCTCGTGTATAAGGGTAATCGTTAAATGTCAGACGATGACCCGATCTTCAAATAAAGGAAAGTTTATCGCCCATGATAAACTTATCCTCACAAATGAGAGATTAAAATTTCTCGGACACGAGCTATCATTAAAATTATTCAAAGGTTTTAAGCTCGTGTACAAGGTTCATCGTTAAATGTCAGACGATGACCCGATCTTCAAATAAAGGAAAGTTTATCGCCGGTGATAAACTTATCCTCACAAACGGGAAATTAAAATTTCTTGGACACGAGCTATCATTAAAATTATTCAAAGGTTTTAAGCTCGTGTACAAGGCTCATCGTTAAATGTCAGACGATGACCCGATCTTCACATAAAGGAAAGTTAATCGCCGATGATAAACTTATCCTCATTGACGAGAAATTAAATTTTCTCGGACACGAGCTATTTTTAAAATTATTCAAAGGTTTTAAGCTCATGTATATGGTTCATCGTTAAATGTCAGACGATGACCCGATCTTCAAATAAAGGAAAGTTTATCGCCAATGATAAAATTATCCTAACAAACGAGAAATTAAATTTTCTCGGACACGAGCTATTATTATTAAAACTATTCAAAAGGTTTTAAGCTCGTGTACAAGGATCATCGTTAAATGTCAGACAATGACCCGATCTTCAAAGAAAGGAAAGTTTATTGCCGATGATAAACTTATCCTTATTAACGAGAATTTAAATTTTCTCGGACACGAGCTAACATTAAAATTATTCAAAGATTTTAAGCTCGTGCACATGGCGTATAATCACATTTCAGATTATGCCCCAGACTTCAAAGAAAGGAAAGTTTATCACCGATGATAAACTTATCCTCACAACGAGAAATTAATTTTTCTCGGGCATGAGCTAATATTAAAAAAACATTCAAAGTTTTTAAGCTCTTGCACAAAGACTTACAGTTAAATATCAGACTTTAACTCGGACCTTATTTTTAGGAAAGCTTATCTTTCATGATAACTTTTCCTCATAACGAGAAATTAATTTTTCTCGTTCATGAGCTTGTATTAAAACATTCCAAGTTTTAAGCTCATAAAGTAAAGTGTATCTTTTCAATAAGAGAACTTTTCTTCTTAACGAGAAATTCATCTTTCTCGGTCATGAGCTTTACGTTAAAACATTCAAAGTTTTTCAAGCTCATGAAAACGATTTCTAAGTAAATGCCAGCTTAGAACTCGTTCTTCGGTTAAAAGGAAAGTTTATTGCCGATGGTAACTTATCCTTAACAACGGGAAGGTTACAACTTCTCGGACTTGAGCTCGTTTCGTAAGATATTCAAATTCTTAAGCTCAAGTAATTATTTTTCAAAACTTTGAACACAATTTTTCAAGAATTTTTCAAAATGATTTTCTAAATCTTTCAAAATTGCGTGTTCAACAATGTTTTGATAAAAAGAGCATGTCTTCTGGAATCGATAATATTTAAGATCCTAGAAATGCCATTCAATAATGAAACGGGGTTATAAATAAAGATCGAGCAGAAGTTCAAATGTTTTAAAACATGCTCAATCAATGGCTTGCTATTATTTCAGATAGTAACCCGCTTTTCACATTAAAGTCAAGCATTTCACCGGAAAGCTTTGACTCAACAACGGGAATTAATTTTCTCGGGCATGGTTTACTTTATAACCATGTAAGGGATTGTGTTTACTTAATAACACAATCTTACACGAATATATGTACGTTTCAGTGCATTTATTTGTTAAAACGGGAGAAATCTTGTTTTTATGAAGTTATCGTCTCCACAATCCGCAACGATTTATAATTGATATCTACATACTCGACGATGAAACTACTCAAACAGCGACTACAGCTCTTTCCATAGAACACGGGTCAACAATTGAGGGGGAGCATTTGTCCAACATTCAGAATCTTTGATGTCGCAAATGCCAAGGTCACTAATTGGTGTCAAGACAACGATATCAATCGTACACATAATGTCAAGAGATAACTTCAGACGTGACGAGGCGACCAACAATCGTGAACAAGAACCATGTGATTCTATCATATGATGTTCTCCATCATTCAGGTCCAACCTCATAAATTGCTAATCTTGTGAATACATTATCATATATGATCTTTGCACGTGATAAATACCTTACACTTGTGTTTAAAAGGTATTTAATTTACGTTTCAATTACACCCTCATTAATTTGAGGGGGAGCTTGTGTCAATCATGGAGATAATTGGATTTGCATTTTTCTTCCCAAATTTTCTTAAAACCTTATTAAATCAATTGATATTAAAAACATCGATTCGGTTAATATTTTTAATATGGGGGAGAAAATGTGATTTAATAATGATATCAATCAATTTAATGGTTTGACTTAATGTGTTGGCTCATCCCGACATGTGCGAAATGTTTTCGAATATCGTGGCATATGTTAAGGGGGAGTAAAATGGATTTGGATATCAAAATGGATTTCATGGTGACGTATACTTACCCACAATATCTTTATTAACGACGGTGACGATTGTGGTGACATAAGGATGGTAGGATATGTTAAGTCCAATGATTCTTCTAGAACTGGAGGAATCTTCCCAAGGACATTCCATAGCTAGAAATAGTAGTCCTTAAGAAAGATGGAGAAAGATTGTGAACGTAGCTGAATGCCGACCAAGTACTTAAGTTAGCACTGGAACAATCACAACAAGGTGCTAGTTAAGACGTATTGGTAAGCATTGAAGGGGTTGAAGAATGAAAAAGAATTTGTAAAGATAAAGGGTGTAAAGAAAGTAGCCCTCCTTACAACTTAGGCAGAAACCGGGTAAATTCATATGCTATTGAGATCATTTTTAATGATGCTCAATATTGAAGATAGACATCATGGACCCAGTGATGCAATGCACAACCCATTCCAGCTAACTCCGATATCTCTCAAAAGATATTTGTTTTAATCACACGGAAAAAATGCATTATCTATTGATTTATTCACTCCGAATAAGTTGGTATTGAAATGGTGGCACTCCTCTCCAGCCTCCGATCACTAAAATCCAAAATGCACGATCGAGTCTAGAGCCATTTGAGATCATCAAATATCTCATTAGGATACACTTTCGTAATTCCTTGCTTCTTCACACACTGTGAAAAGTAAGAAAGATCTTAAGAGTCCTACGCAAAATCTTCATGATCTTGCATGAACATCCGAGTAATACGTAAGTATTCACAATGAAGATGGAATCCTTCTTGAACGAACATCAAAAAGCTCATGGTTGGTGACTTGTGCGATTCTTTATGAATCAAACTTGTGATAACTGGAAAGCAACAGTGGTTTAATTCTTAACTGAATTTAAACACGTTCCAGGCCTCTACGCAATATCTTAGTGATCTTGCCAGAACACTCAAAGTGACACCTTAGTGTTCACAGTGATGAGTGGAAATCCTTCTAGTGTTAACTTTAAACAACACTTGGTAGGTAACTTGCAAGATTCTATATGAATCAAGCTAGTGACAACTGGAAAGCAACGATGGTGCGATTCTTTAATGAATCAAACTTGTTCCAGGAACATGAATTGACGGCTTCAATCATGAGGATAACTTTATCCAAATGATTCACTCTTTACGTTCGCAGTCAGCTTTGGACGGTCGAGTAAAGAGAACGGGTTTACCCGTGAAATCTTGTCAAGGAGGTTCTTAATTGAAACTACCTGCCACAAGTATGATATTTAATATCTTCCAACGGTCTTCACCGACCGGAGGTAAAATGCTACCGAATTAGAATGAAATGTTCAAGGCCATTTCATCCGTGTATATGTTTTGTTGCTAACTGTCTTATGCAGCGTAACAAGAAGATGGCATTGCGGTGTACAATCCAGAAGAAGTCGTCACCACATGCTTATACTACATACACTTAATACTTCAACAAATTCAAGAAAGTCTGAAAGTCAAGTCTTCCGCTGTATCAAACTCTGAAGCATTCAAGAATTTATAAAGGTATAAGTATGTGGAACATGAAGTCACGAAGAGGCAAATATCACAAGTGATGAATGCACAAGGTCAAGGCAAGGAAACATGCTCAAGACTAAAGTCAAAGATCACATCAAGCATATTCACAAGAACAAGATCGAAGACTCAAGCATAGTATGCTAGGTTTAAGATTTTGTAAAATGGTGTGACCTCCCTTAGGGGGAGATTGTTGGAAATACGTTTTTCCAAAGAAAGTCTCGGGCACATCATTGTTAGCATAGATCACGAGCTATAGCCTATTTAGGACATTGTAACTTGGAGTGACCTCCCTTAGGGGGAGATTGTTGGAAATACGTTTTTACGTATTTAGGAAGGATCGGTCACTCCAACGATATATTTAAGTATTGGGCTCGTGATCCAATATAAAAACATATAGCCCACCAAATCCCACATGTAGGGTGGACTATATATACCCCCTCCAAGCATGTTAGGAGGGGTTGGTCATTAGTTGTTTTCACATTCTCACTTAATACATCTTTCTTTCTTTCATTCTCCCTTCCTCTCCTTTCTCTCTCTAGCTTTCTATCTCTAGTTCTTCCTTCTCCCTCCCTCTATCTTTAGATAAATCAAACACTTGCACAATCCTAAGAAACTAAGGACCTACACGCTCTAGCTAAGATTAGAGCTCGACATCTAGGCTTGTGTCGATAAACGGAAATAGGCGACGAGTGTAGATTGGTTCTATCTAAGATTAGAACTCAACATTTAGCTTAGTTTCGGTAAATGTTGTAAGCGACGAAGTAAGGTTTTCTCTGTCATGAAGGGAGCTTGTGGATATAGTAAAAATATCGAGTATGTGTACTCGAGGAGTAGAGTAGGAACGTAGAGGGAGCTTCGTTGTCGAACAACTACAAATCCTTTGTGTCTACCTTTAGGTTGTGTCTTTCCTTACTCTTTACTTATCGTTGTATTTATTTTTAGTCAATCATAATTAACATCACTTGATATACCAAATGTTTTTGAAACATTATAAATTGGCTTAACTATTATGAAACAAGTTTTCAATTGATAGTTATATCAAATGATAGTTAGATTTTTTAACTAGGGAAACTATTCAACACCCCTTCTAGTTCCTAGAACTTCAAAAATTCAATAAAGCAAAAGATCAAGTCTTCCGTTGTATTAAATGTAGAAACTAGAAGGGGGTTGAATAGTTTCTCTTCGGTTTATGTCCTAATTAAAAATCTTTTCAATTAGGTTTGTCCCAAAACTATCTTTTACTTAAAAGCTAGTTTCATAATGATTAGGTTCAATTCTAATGCATTAACAATGACAAGTAGTTGTTGTATGCAATGTAATAATGTAAGTAAGTAAAGAGTAAGGACAGAAGCAACCTAATAGGGAGACACCAAGATTTATTGTGGTTCGGAAACGAAGATCTATCTTCGTTCATACTCCACTCCTCGAGTACACCTTACTCGAGATTTCCACTATATCCACAAGCTTCCTTCTTGGCGGAGAAAACCTTACAATGTTGCTTACATTATTTTCTGACACTAAGATAAATGTCGAGACCTAATCATAGCTAGGACCAATCTACACACCTCGCCCACTTCACTATTTTCTGACACAAGGCTAGATGTCGAATTCTAATCGAAAGCTAGAACCAATCTTCGTCACCCATCTTCTTTTCTGGCACAAGGCTAGATGTCGAGTCCTAATCCAAAGATAGAACCAATCTTCACAACTCTTCACGTTGAAGCTAAGTGAGAACTCACAAGACACACACACAAATCACTTTATAGTTTAGTGAGAACTTGCACACAACAATTACAACTCAATAAAAATATCTAATTATACACATGTAACTTGGATCCACACAAGACAAATCCAAGTATACACATATACAAAGGATTTACACAAGACTAATCCAAGTATTCACCAATACTTTGGATCAACACAACACTAATCCAAGTATACACAAATACATTGGATCTACACAAAGCTCAAATAAAAATGATGAACCTGACTAGATTTAAGGTAGGTTGATCTTCATTAAGGCTTCATCTTTAATCACATCACATGTGTGTGAGTGATCTTCTCTTTGGACAAGTAAAGAAGAGAATCAAGAGGATAATCATAAGTAAACATACTTAACACATTAAGTGATCATTTACTAATGATTAAGATTTAGAAAAGAGAAAGAAGGTAGAAAGAATGTCCAAAAAAGGTTCTTGGAAAATGCATATTTGATCCACTATTTATAGGAGACAAAAGCCAAGGGATCTCTGCCTGTGGTTCCTTAATTGTGCCTGCGATTCTTTATTGATAAAGAACCGCATAGCCATTTGAGGAACCGCGGTTAGTAAACTCAGCTCCTTTTTGTCCTTTAGTGGGGAAGTAATATCTGGGGTAAATTTTACCTTCAAAGGATATTCCTATGGTATTTGGAATATGCCATATTCAAATTTACATTTTCTATTTTAATAAAATATTTTCTTAAAAAGAAAGTTTATTAAAATATTTTGTCACATTTAACAAAATGTTAGTTTTAAGGTTAATTACTTTTATGATCATTAAACATGATTAAGATATGTTTATGCAATACCTAAATGATTATTACCTTGATGATAATGTTTTCTTTGACGATAAATGTCTTTTTAATTTATCGTGATCAAAACTAAGAAAGATTAATTAACACTAATTGTTTTTAGGTATCACTTGCATTAACAATCTCCCCCTTTTTGATCACGACAAACTATAAACTCAATTATGTAAAGTACAAAATTATTCAAATTATTAATGAGTTTATCGCTCTTATTTCTCCCCCTTTGTCGAAGCAAAAAGGTTAGAACAAGTCTTTGAAGAAGAGAAGAATCGACTTTGCTAGTAGCTCCCCCTTGGTGCTTACTTTCCTAGCTTGGGGCACTAAGTGAATGAGCTAAGGTGACATGCTACATACAAAGGTTAATAGAAAGGAAAGAATCACCAGTGTATATATTAGTCACTACCTACTAAATAACTTGAGAGGGAGGAAGAAAAGAAATCGCTAATTAGTAGCAAGTATTTGCTAAGTATGTCCAAGGAGTGTGTTTTGACAAAATCAAAGTACAATGTTGGAAATTTAGTGCAATTGTGGGATATGGTCATACTTGTAAATGGGTTTGGAGGTAGGGAGTGTACACTCATTAAGTCCCTGACCTCCCTGGACTTAATATAGTAGTTTACTGATGATTCTTGTCAGAGGCTAGATTTGCCTGTATCAGCGGCTAGATTTTCCTGTGTTAGCGGCTAGGCTTTGCCTTGTCAGCGGCTAGGCTTTACCCTGTCAGCGACTAGGCTATGACTTGTCAACGGATAGGTTATGCTTGTCAGCGGATAGATCATCAGTGGGTGGGTTATCTTTGTAACCTCTGTGACCGTTTCATAAGGGGTTTACGATTGACTTAATGACCGTTATTCTGGTCATGTAACCACTATGTAATCATGTGATAAATAATGAGATTAATTGGCCGATTAATACTCATTTTTCCTTTGACTATGAGTTACAATCTTACGAATGGGATTACTATAATTAGTGATCAACACTTGCATGAAGAGATATATTGTATACAGAAACATAAACACATAGACGCACATAGTTCTTGATTTGTGCCTAAAACAAGAAATAACTATTGGTTTTATCCCAAGGAGGTATCCGTGTTAACCCATGCATATGGTCGAATAATATTCTTTGGAAATTGATTACACGAATTCAAGAGATATCCGGTGACCATTGTTTTGGTACGTAGCTAGGTTTGATTATCTTTACCCTGTTAAAACAAAGTAAACCCCAACAATCAAAGAAGATTATTTTGTGATAATCAATGGCGGCTGCAATGAAGCATATGGTGGCTAACTTATCCAAACTGGACAAGTTTGAAGGTGTTGATTTTAGGAGTGGCAAACGAAGATGAACTTTCTTCTTTCTACCATGAACGTGGTGTACGTGCTGACTACTCCTATTCATGATGGTGGTGATGATGCTACATTGGAGAACATAAGGAAAAGGAGCAAGTGGGAGAATGATGACTATGTGTGTCGCGGCATAATTCTCAATGGTATGTCTGATTCCTTGTTTGATATTTACCAAAATTTTGAATCTGGTAAAGAATTTTGAGATTCCTTGGAAGCCAAATATATGGCTAAGGATGCATCAAGTAAAAAGTTCCTTGTGAGTGATTTCACAAATTACAAAATGACTGATTCAAGACCAGTCATGGAACAATACAATGAAATTCTTGGAATACTTGGTATATTTACACAACATAAAATGAACATGGAGGAGACCATTCAGGTCTCGTGTGTCATTGATAAACTACCTTCTTCTTGGAAAGATTTCAAGCACACCTTGCAACATAAGAAGGAGGAGTTAACTCTTGTTGAGTTGGGCAGTCATTTGCGCACTGAGGAATCCCTCTGGGTGCATGATAATGGCAAGCCAAAGAGCAACAATGTTGCTGGTTCATCAATTGTCAATATGGTGGAGCATAACAACTCCACCAGGAACAATGACAACAAGGGCAAACGTAAGCATCAAGATAAAACCAAAGCTAATCCTACCAAGAAGCCCTTAGTGACTTGTTGGAATTGTTGGAACCATGGACACTTGAAAAGGGATTGGAAAGGTGTTGGTACTGGCTATAGAGCCAATGGATCAGGCATAAAAGGTCAGAATATGTTTAATGAATCTCTCCAGATTTATTATGTTACATATGTATTTGAAGCTTATTTTGTGTAGAATGATGATGTTACGTGGTGAGTTAACTCTGGAGCAACAGTTCATGTCTGTAAAGATAGATGATGGTTCAAGACATATGAGTCTCCGAATGATGGATCTATTCTTCACATGGGAAATGAGTCAACAACCATAGCGCATGAACGTGGTTGTGTAGATCTTAAATTTAGTTCTAGAAAGATTGTTTATTTGTTTAATGTTTTACATGTTCCTATTATTAGGAAGAACTTGGTTTCTAGTAGTGTTTTGAATAACTGTGGTTATAAACAAGTGATTGAATCTAATAAATTTGTTTTATCTAAACATGGTGTGTTTATTGGTTTAGGCTATTTGTGTAATCAAATGTTCAGGCTTAATATTGATTCTAATATGAATGTTGATTCTGTCCTGGTGACTACCTCTAAACTGAATGATTCATCACTATGGCATGCTAGGCTAGGCCATGTCTATTATAAAAGGATGCAAGATATGTCTAAGGATGGGTTAACCCAGGTTTTGACATGGACACTGAAAAGTGTCAAACTTGCATACTGAATAAAATTACTAAGAAACCATTTCAAGATGTAAACGTGAAACTAAAGTCTTAGAGCTAATCCATAGTGATCTATGTGATTTGCATGCTACTCCCTCATTAGGGAATAAGAAATACTTGGTAACATTTATTGATGATGCTTCAAGGTTTTTTTATGTTTATTTGTTGCATACTAAGGATGAAGCATTAGATAAATTTAAAGTATTTAAGATTGAATTCGAATTACAACAAGGAGTCCAAATCAAAAGATTTAGGACTGATAGAGGAGGTGAGTACATGGATACTTTGTACTTTCAGTCAGTTGGAATAATCTAAGAAACAACTGCCACCTATACTCCACAACAAAATGGTATATCTAAAAGGAAAAATAGAGTACTAAAAGAGATGGTTAACTCCATGTTGTCCTACTCAGGACTGCGTCAAGGGTTTTGGGGAGACGCTATGTTAACAACTTGCTATTTACTAAATAGGGTTCCTAATAAAAGGAACAGGATTATCCCTTATGAACTCTGGACTAAAAGGAAACCAAACATGAACTACCGCAAAGTTTTGGGTTGTAGGAATGTTGTAAGACTCCCTGATCCAAAGGTGAAAACCTTGGGTGAAAGAGTCATTGAATGCATCTTTGTTGGATATGCTGAGCATTCCAAGGCTTATAGGTTCTATGTTATTGAACCCAATGATTCAGTTTTAATAAAATCAATCATTGAATCAAGGGATGCTAAATTTGATGAGAGTAGGTTCTCATCAGTCCCTAGACCAAGCGTTATGACTCCTACTGGAGCTGAGGACATTGGTGCTTGATAGGTGTGAAAACACCCATCCTTTTACCACTTAATTATAATGAAAACGAGACCATAACGTGTATTTTATGTCGTAAATGTCGGAATTATGCGTGGTTTTGTGTTTTTGTTGTTTTTTAGGACCAAAAGATGAAAAAGGAAGAAAACACGGGCTTTCACGGGATTTTATCGAAGAAAAAGACAAAAGACGAAGTCAAGAAATCAAGAGTGCAAAAAGAACGAAAGTCCAAGGCCTATTCTGAAGATTTATCGAAGAAAAAGTCCAAAGACAGAAGTTTAATAAAGTCGAAGAACTCAAGTCTAATTTATGAAGAAATTACAAGACGAGTTTAAAGTAATCCCGAGACAAAGTCTAAAAAGTAGAAGAATTTAGAAGACTAAGGACTAAACGAGAAAGAAAGAAAGAAGAAAGAGAGAAGGAAGCTTCCAACATACACTTCCTCCCCTCCTCCCCTATAAATAGAGACATAGTTTTATTATTTCATTTTGTTCTCTATTTTGACAAACTAGTCTTCCACCTTTTATTACTTGCACATTTACTTTCTTGCACCTTTAATTATCTTGTCTTGCACTTTAACTTTCAAGTAAGTTTACTTTTATGTTATTGAATCTTTACTTTTTATTGTTAATCTCTCATTCTACCTTTCTTGCTTTCGATTTAATCTTTATTTTTATGTGCTTATTGTTATGCTTATTTGATTTTGTTTATGCTTTTATGCTATTGGTTGATTTAGCTTATTAGATCCATAGCTTATTTGTGATTTTTATCAAAAGTTGATTTTATAAATTTATTGTTTTTAAAAGTTTTTAAATTTTGGTTTAATAGTTTTTTCTTAAAAGTGTTTTGGTTAAGTTTTTAGATTAGAGCTTATTGATTTTTGGCTTATTTTTGGTTATAGCTTATTTGCCCTCTTTTCCTAGATCCAAAACCTTCAATCTATGTTTTCAGGATAAGGGTGTTAACCCTTTTTCCGGATAAGGCTACCAAAACACACTTTGCGGATAAGCCACATAAGACCATTGGATTCCGGATAAGGGATTGAAATCCCTTATTTCGGATAAGAATTCTAGGAGGTTTTTTCCGGATAAGGCTTCAAGAGCTTGTATTCCGGATAAGAGCCCAGACGTTTTCCGGATAAGGGTTGTAGGCATATTCCGGATAAGAGTTTAAAGAACTTATTCCGGATAAGGAAATAGAGCTTGTATTCCGGATAAGCATATTAAGGGAGGATTCCGGATAAGAACATTAAGACTTTTTCCAGATAAGAGTTTAACTCATTTTTCCAGATAAGGAATTAAGGTGCTTTCCGGATAAGACTTTTAAGTGTTTTCCGGATAAGAAGGTTTAGGTGTTTTTCCGGATTAGACTATTAGCTCGTTTTGCGGATAGGGGTGACAACCTTATTCCGGATTAGGGTAGAATTAGGTTTTTCCAGGTAAGACAATTTAGGTAGAAAAAGTGGATTCCTGATAAGAGTATTAATTCGTATTCCGGATATTTGACATATTACGGATTGCGGATAAGGCTTTTTGAAGGTGTTTTTCTGGATTAGGCTTTGTTTTGTTTTCCGGATAGTGACAGTTTCACGGATTCAGGATAAGGACTAGTTTGGGTTTTTGCGCTTAGTTTATTTCTAGATAGTTTTTAGCATTTACTTTCCCCGCCTTTTTCCTTAGTCGCACTTTTAGCTTAATTTCCTTTAGTTTAAGTTTAAGTTTGCGTTTTAAATTTCCGTTATTTACTTTAATTGCTTTTAATCTTTTGTCATTTATTTTAAAAGTATTTATTTTTATCTTTGCAAGTCTTTATTTTTAATTAGTTTACTACAACGACAACTTTTCTTATTTTCCCACCAAGAACAACTGAGTCACGCTTTCAACCGGTGATCAATTCGATTAGACATAACAACGAACTTTTAATTTTTAGACACACAAAAGCTATATCAAATGGCGTCGCTGACGGCTCTTTTCGTAAAGATTAATGGTTTTCTGTGAGAGACGCGTTGCTTTTTGGGATCCGTTCATTCGTGAACGTTATTTATCGTGTCAAAAATTTCCAAAAATCCATAAAAATTAAAAATTTTCAAAAACACAAAAACATTAAAAAAATCATAAAAAGCATTTCTTTTTCAAAGTTTTACACCAAAAAGATTTTATTTTTATAAGTGTACATATATATTCTCTTTGTGTTTGTTATCTTTTTCTTTTGTTTTTGTAGGTGCATGCGTACTAGATCTTCAACTTATTCAGAGCACGAGACTCGTGAAGATTTAGATATGGCTGGTGTACCCCCCACATCAACAACAATGTTCCCCCACCCGATCTTCGAACAATGGAGGAGCTTTGTCAACCCACTATGTATGGACGAGGAGGACCGATTGCACCGATGCAAATCACGGCTCCGGAGTTTTCGTTGAAGCATCATATGATCCAAGTAGTGCAAACTAATCCATTTCGTGGATTGCCGGATGATGATGCCAACAAGCACCTCGACAAATTCATTACTAGTACTCAAAGCATGAAGTTGCCCGGTGTTACTATGGATGTCCTTCTCCTTCAGCTCTTTCCATATACTTTATCCCACCACGCCGAAAAATGGTTTGATCGTCTCCCGAAGAATTCTATTCATACTTGGGACGACATGACTCAAAGATTTTTTTCGCGCTACTTTCCACCATCCATGGTCACGAGCCTTCGGAATCAAATCAGTGGGTTCATGCAAGAACCCGATGAATATCTCTTTGATGCTTGATAAAGATATAATTTTTGATCGATCGATGTCCAAACCACAACATGCTCCCAGTTACGTTGATTGATACTTTTATTCAATGGTTTAACTTTTCGTGATTGTGATACTATTAATGCAGCCGCCGGTGGCACATTTATGAAAAGAAGACCCGAGGAGTGTAGAGAGCTTATAGAGAACATGACTACTCATCACAAAAATTGGGATTCATCCGCATCTTCAAGGAATAACCCGAGAGCCAATGTTTCTTCTACTTCAGCAAACCCCGATATGACCGAATTCACACGCATGATGGCCGAAATGAACAAAAATATCTTTCTCATCGCTACAAATCAACAACAACAAGTTAAAGCGGTAGAAGTTTCTTGTGAGACTTGCGGCGGTCCTCATTCATACACCGATTGTCCTTCTACTCAAGGCACTTCGGAAAACGTGTATGCGGCTTATGGTAACTATTCACCGGAAAATTACCAAGCCCGACCTCTAGGTGATCGAAATTCGCTAAGTTACCGGTCGAACAACTATCTTTCACCTGGTTTTTCTCCTCAAAACCACAACCCCAACAACTACAATAGAAGCACTCAAAACCCACCTCGAGCTTCTATTCCATATCACCCACCCGCCCCCCAACCTCCACCCATTAATCAAGATGTGGAAGCTTTCATGAAAACCCAACGAGAGCTAGTTAACAATCTTCAAAGCCAAATCATCACCTTGAAAGGTGATATTACTAAACAAGGGAATGATATTAGAACCGAGCTTCGTCATGATATGCAAACTTCTATCAGCACTCAAACGAATGATTTGAAGAATATGTTCGCTAGTTTCTTTCAAGGTAATTAACCTTCTACTTCGGGCTCACTTCCTTCAAATACCGTCACCAATCCGAGAGCGAATGTAAGTGCTATTACTACACGCAGTGGAGCAACTTTAGTAGGACCATCTACCCCTCCCTCAGTCACTCCATCTACACCTCCTCCACCACCATTTATCCCTCCTACTCCCACGCCTAGTATTAGTTAACCATTACCGTCTCCGCCTCGTCATGAAGAAGTACCCAAGAAGAATCCTCCACCAACCCCACCTTCCACCTTTAAACCTTCAACATCTCACCCTTCACCCTCTACACCTACACCACCTAACCCTAGCATTCCTTATCCTTCTCGCTTAGGCAAGTGCCAATTGCAAACCAAGGATGACATTCAAGTGAAAACCTTTTTGAAGAAACTTGCGGGAGTCAATGTCACCTTCACCCTTGTTGAAGCTCTCGCACAAATGCCTAAATTTGTCAAGTTGTCTAAGGAATTGCTTAATAAGAAGGAAAAGATGGCCGAGTTTGCTAATACTCGATTGAATGAAAATTGTTCTGCTATCCTTCTTAAAGAACTTCCAGAAAAACTTGGAGATCCCGGTCGTTTTATGCTACCATGTACTTTTAACCAAACCGACGAATTTACTGCCTTAGCCGATCTCGGGGCAAGTATAAATTTGATGCCTTTAAGTGTTTGGAAAAAGTTATCATTACTCGACCTTACACCCACAAAGATGACTCTGGAGCTAGCCAATCGAACTCTCGTTTACCCCGTGGGTATTGCCGAAGATGTTTTTATTAAAGTTGGTACCTTTACTTTTCCGGCCGATTTCGTCGTTGTTGATTATGAAATGGACCCTCGTATTCCTTTAATACTTGGACGACCATTTTTAAGAACCGGAAAAGCTTCCTTCGATGTTGCTGAAGGTAAACTTATTTTAAGAGTCGGGAATGATGCACAAGAGTTTGGAATGGGGAAGCTTACAAGTAAATTTAATGGAAGAGAATCGGCGAAGATGATTAATGTGCTTGATGATTTTGTTGTCTACAACAATCCTCTTTTCGAGCCTCTCAATGATAATCCACTTTTTCAAGATGATGTGGATGATTCTCTCTCCAATTTGGATCCCCCACCCATTTATGATTCTCCACCAATTTATGATACCTATGATGATGATTCAAGTTCCGATGAGGAAGATTATGATGATTTTGCTTTGGAGTATAAAGACATGCCTACTTATGATGACTTTGATGATGTCGATACTCTTTCAAGTGATTCTTCGCATAATACCGATCCTCCGCCATCAAAGCTTGATCCTACTTTGGATGATTACTCATTTGAGGAAGAGTTTGCTACTTTTCTCAATACATACTTTCCTCATGAGAGTGATGCCCCTCCTTTGGACTTTGATGATTATGGTCTTTATCCTTCTACGGATTTGAAGAAACTTCTTTTAAAGGAGAACAAGCCGGAAGACACCAACATCCGCAGCACGTATGTTTTAACACCTCTATGTCCACCTTCTGAGGACGAGGTTGTGCATTTTCTTAGCGGATCTTCTTCAAATTCTGCTGAGCCTGAGTGTTATTTTCCCCTAAAGGAAAAGGTGTTCGACCCGGTATTACAATTTTTAAGCCATCTCAGTATCCGTCTGATGAAATAAAAGGAAAGATTTTGGGAACTACTGGAGCTATGCTGTTACCTCATCACCCTTGCTACCACCATGCTCAATCTCTGCTTAAGGGAACCTTGCCTTCTCTTCTTTGGCTTGCCTTGTTCGCCTTAAGCCTATGCTATTTAATGGATGAAAACCATGTATTTGATCCCGGTGGATGTTCTTCAAGGTTCTTTCCATGCTAATCAAGGTCGAGTCAGGCTCACGACTCGGTGATCAAAAATCAAGCGCTTCTTGGTAGGCAACCCAATTATCTATCTATATCCTAAGTGTAGGGGAGACCCGTTGGTGTTTGCTATTTTCTCTCTTCTCATACTCAGGGATTCGAGCGTTCAACGATCTCTTGATGATTTTTGACGACACGTAATTCCGTGTTCTCGTCTTCCCGGTTCTATCCTAAACTCTTTTCGATTCACTATTTTATATTTTCCAATATTAAAATAGGAATCACTTTAGTTGTCTCTTCCTTAGCAAGATTTAAACAACGTGCACAATGTCCTAAGTGTAGGGGAGTTTACTTCCACATGCTTAAACATTAAGGACAATGTTTATATCAAGTGTAGGGGGCCTTCTATCGAATTTAAGTGGACTTTTCCATGAGTTTGACCTCATTTTAACCGGAAATTCGGTTTTTTGACATTTTTCAAAAATTTTAATCTATTTTGGCCTAGTTGTAGTTTCCTTTATTTTTGCTATTTTCTCTTATTAAAATAAAATGGTTTTAGCAAGTTTAGATATCTTAGATATATTAGGCCCATCGTGAATATTTTGACTCAACCCGAGTTTACTTATCCAAGTTTACTCTAGCTAGTATCCTTAACCATGTAGACCTTAATTGGTTTATTAGGATAAGCATCCACGAGTCTCATTCCTTGAGATTTTAAATTGTGGGGAACGAGAAATGATAGAGTTAGTTATAAGTTTGGTATTCTTTCATTAACTTATGTGAGTTAATTATGAACTTTTTCTCCCATCACTTGTAAATAAATAATTGCAATAAGTAAGGTCGTACTGTCTGAAAATTACCTAGCTTCTAGCCCAAGATCGTTTAAAAGTTGCTCGGTATTAATTAGAGTTCATAGCCAAGGCATAACTTATTGAAACGGGACGCGAAGATTGGCGAGTCCGAAAAGGCCCTAACAAGGCATGAGGATTCCATTTTGTTGCTAAAGATCCAAGATGATGTGAAAAGCATTATTCTGAAATCAATATGAAGGATTAAGACACACGACGAAAAGCAATTACTCCCATAAAGATCATGGAGAATTCTATCCGAAAAGACCCTAACAAGGTATGAGGATAAATAGATCCAAGTCCGAAAAGGAGGCGGATCGTTGTATATCAAAATCCCAAATAAGGATTGAAGAAATAATGAAGAAGTCGTGGTCAATATTTGAAGAATATCTCAACTACCCCAAGTGAAGATATACACTATATATGAAGAGAAGACCATAATTCCAAGATCGTCTTCTCAAGATTTGAAGTATGAAGTAAATGCCAAATATCGGTCCGAGAAAGGTCTCAAATCGTGAAACGAGTTATGCCAAGATATGAACTTTATGAGGTCTCGAGAATCAGTTTTAAAAGTTTTTTCCTTTAGCTAACTATGGGTTAGATCGTCCTACTTTATTTTCAGCCCTAATAAACTATCGAAATAAGTCAACAATGCATCCTCGCGATCATTCAAGACATCAATAAAATGTAAGAGTTACCCATAGGAATAAGGGAGTCTAAGTGATTAATTGAACCGCATGAGTAAGTGTTAGTTGTGCTAACTTGTAATTACAATGATCTCGTTTTTAAGCTTGGCATAGGGAACGCGAAACTTGAGGGTGATAAACATTCATGACACCAAAGCCCTAATGTAAGTCTTAAATTTCTTTACAAGTTTCTTCCTTCTAGTATTTTGTAATTTTCTATCTTTTAAATTTTCCTTAGTTTCTATTGTTTAATAAAGGCCAAGGTAGGTTGATTATGATGGAGAATGTAAATCTTGCTTTGTCACTAAGCATTGCATGAGGTCATTCAATGGTCAAGTGTAGGGGATTTGATAGGTGTGAAAACACCCATCCTTTTACCACTTAATTATAATGAAAACGAGACCATAACGTGTATTTTATGTCGTAAATGTCGGAATTATGCGTGGTTTATGTTTTTGTTGTGTTTTAGGACCAAAAGATGAAAAAGGAAGAAAACACGAGCTTTCACGGGCTTTTATCGAAGAAAAAGACAAAAGATGAAGTCAAGAAATCAAGAGTGCAAAAAGAACGGAAGTCCAAGGCCTATTCTGAAGATTTATCGAAGAAAAAGTCCAAAGACGGAAGTTTAATAAAGCCGAAGAACTCAAGTCTAATTTATGAAGAAATTACAAGACGAGTTTAAAGTAATCCCGAGACAAAGTCTAAAACGTCGAAGAATTTAGAAGACTAAGGACTAAACGAGAAAGAAAGAAAGAAGAAAGAGAGAAGGAAGCTTCCAACATACACTTCCTCCCCTCCTCCCCTATAAATAGAGACATAGTTTTATTATTTCATTTTGTTAGCTATTTTGACAAACTAGTCTTCCACCTTTTATTACTTGCACATTTACTTTCTTGCACCTTTAATTACCTTGTCTTGCACTTTAATTTTCAAGTAAGTTTACTTTTATGTTATTGAATCTTTACTTTTTATTGTTAATCTCTCATTCTACCTTTCTTGCTTTTGATTTAATCTTTATTTTTATGTGCTTATTGTTATGCTTATTTGATTTATGTTTATGATTTTATGCTTTTGGTTGATTTAGCTTATTAGATCCATAGCTTATTTGTGATTTTTATTAAAAGTTGATGTTATAAATTTATTGTTTTTAAAAGTTTTTAAATTTTGGTTTAATAGTTTTTTCTTAAAAGTGTTTTGGTTAAGTTTTTAGATTAGAGCTTATTGATTTTTGGCTTATTTTTGGTTATAACTTATTTGCCCTCTTTTCCTAGATCCGAAACCTTCAATCTCTGTTTTCAGGATAAGGGTGTTAACCCTTTCTCCGGATAAGGCTACCAAAACACACTTTGCGGATAAGCCACATAAGACCATTGGATTCCGGATAAGGGATTGAAATCCCTTATTCTGGATAAGAATTCTAGGAGGTGTTTTCCGGATAAGGCTTCAAGAGCTTGTATTCCGGATAAGAGCCCAGACGTTTTCCGGATAAGGGTTGTAGGCATATTCCGGATAAAAGTTTAAAGAACTTATTCCGGATAAGGAAATAGAGCTTGTATTCCGGATAAGCATATTAAGGGAGGATTCCGAATAAGAACATTAAGACTTTTTCCGGATAAGAGTTTAACTCATTTTCCGGATAAGGAATTAAGGTGCTTTCCGGATAAGACTTTTAAGTGTTTTCCGAATAAGAAGGTTTAGGTGTTTTTCCGGATTAGACTATTAGCTCGTTTTGCGGATAGGGGTGACAGCCTTATTCCGGATTAGGGTAGAATTAGGTTTTTCCGGATAAGACAATTTAGGTAGAAAGAGTGGATTCTGGATAAGAGTATTAATTCGTATTCCGGATAGGTGACATATTACGGATTGCTGATAAGGCTTTTTGAAGGTGTTTTTCCAGATTAGGCTTTGTTTTGTTTTCCGGAGAGTGACAGTTTCACGGATTCTGGATAAGGGCTAGTTTGGGTTTTCGCGCTTAGTTTATTTCTAGATAGTTTTTAGCATTTACTTTCCCCGCCTTTTTCCTTAGTCGCACTTTTAGCTTACTTGCCTTTAGTTTAAGTTTAAGTTTGCGTTTTAAATTTCCGATATTTACTTTAATTGCTTTTAATCTTTTGTCATTTATTTTAAAAGTCTTTATTTTTATCTTTGCAAGTCTTTATTTTTAATTAGTTTACTACAACGACAACTTTTCTTATTTTCCCACCAAGAACAACTGAGTCACGCTTTCAACCGGAGATCAATTCGATTAGACATAACAACGAACTTTTAATTTTTAGACACACAAAAGCTTTATATCAGTGCTTCAGTGGAACTTCAAAGGGTCACTGATGAGGTTGTGGTTCAGCAACCTGAGCCTGAGCTTAGAAGAAGCACAAGGCATAAGACTCCAAAGAATTTTGGGCCTGAATTTCAACTATACTTAGATTAAGGAACAAGGGATGAGGTCTCTGACCAGTACTACTATTGCTTTAATGTTGAGGATGATCCTAAAACATTTATGTTGTCCCCATATATTTGGATGATTAAACAAGAAAGAAAGGTAGAAAATAAAAGAAAGATAGATCAATTATAGAGAGAGAAAGTAGAGAGAGAAAAGAGAGAGAATGGTGGAACTTGGTGAATATTAGATTAAGGAGAAAGAGAAAAAAATGAACAACCAACCCTCCTAACATGCTAGGAGGGGAGTATATATAGTCCACCCACATGCGGGCTTTAATGGGCTATATATTGGGTTGGGCTTGTCTTTTAGACTTTAAGTAGTTTAAATCCAAGCCCGTAAACCACGACTAGATAACTAACTATTAAAACGTTCTATTTAAGGTTACAGTAATAAACTATGACCGAGCATTCTTGTTTGACTCAATATTTTGAGGCTAACAATCTCCCTCAATGTGAGGTCATACCCTTTTTATATTTGGAGATCAATGGAGATTACGAATCTCGTCATAAATGAGCCTTGAACGTGTAACATTAGTCTTGTTCCTTCATGCTGTGATCTTTGATCCTTTGTCGTTGTCTTTCGACTTTGTCTTTACATTTGAGATCTTCAAATCATCCTTGACTTGTCTTTGCCATCTTGCAATCTTGTGTCTTTATCCACACGCTCATACTTTGCATCATCTTGAAAGCTTGCTTTGATCATCAGAGTTGCGGAAGTCTTTTGCTTTCTTGATTGCTAGTTAGGTCTTTGAACATGAGTATGTGGTTTTTGAATCTTCGACTTTGCTGAGTACAAAACATAGACACGGACTGAATGGCTTTGACATTCGTCCTAAATCGGTAGCGTTTTGCCTCTGGTCGGTGAAGACCGTTACACGATATTAAATATCGTACCTGTGATAGGTAGATTCAATTCGATACCTGCTTGACAGGGTTTCGCGGCTGTACTAGCCGTTCTCTTTACTCGATCGTCTCAAAGCAAGACTGCGAACATAAAGAGTGAATCAATTGGATAAATATCCGCTTGATTAAAGTCGTCAATTCAAATTCCTGGAACAAGTTTGATTCATAAAGAATCTTACCATTGTTGCTTTCCAGTTGACACAAGCTTGATCTATAAAGAATCTCGCAAGTTACCTACCGTAGCGTTGTTTGATGTTGACGCTAGAAGGATTTCCATTCGTCACTGTGAATATTGATGAATATCACTCTGAATGTTCTGGCAAGACCATAAAGATATTGCGTAGAAACCTGAAACGAGTTTGAATTAATTTAGAATCAAACCACCGTTGCTTTTCAGTTTTACATATGTTTAATTCACAAAGAATCTTACACATGACCTACCGCAGTGATGTTTGATGTTAACACTGGAAGGATTTCCACACATCATTGTGAATACTAAGTTGTATCACTCTGAGTGTTCTAGCAATATCACAAGGATATAGCATAGGACTCTCTTGATCGTCATCCATGTGTCCTAACGAGATTAGATTGATCTCTTGGCTCTAGACTCGATTTGTGCACTTTTAGTGGTCGGAGGCTGGAGCAGATGCCACCTATTCAATATCAACTAACTCGGAGTGAGAAAGTCAATAGAAGCCATGTTGATCTCCGTGACAATAAAACGAACTTCTTTTGTGAGAAGCCTGAGTAGCTAGGTAAGGGTTGTGCATTACATCACTGGGTCCATGATGCGTTGTCTTCATGATGTGTTGACCCGGTTTCTGCCTAAGTTGTATGGAGGGCTTCTTTCTTTACACCCTTTATCCTTACATTTCTTTTTCATTCTTCAACCCCTTCAATGCTTACCAAGACATTATTACCAGCACCTTGTTGTGATTGTTCCAGTGCTAGCATCAGTACTTAGTCGGCATTCATCTACGTTCACATTCTACTCCATCTTTCCTAAGGACTTCTAATAATCTATTGGATTGTCCCTGGGAAGATCCCTCCGGTTCTGGTTGGATCATAGGACTTGAACCTAACCACCCTTTTGACATCAATAACGTCGTGAATTAAAGATGTTGTGGGTTTTTGATCGTAACCATGAGTGCTTGAGTCTTTAGATCACATTTTAATCTCATTTTCTCCCCTATCTCTAATATATAAAATCGCTTGATATTAGAGATACCAAATTTGATTAAATTATAGTTTGAAAAATAGTCTTGAAAACTTTCGGGAGAAAATTGTGTTTAACTTTGCATGAATTATAGGAACATTTTACGTACTGTCGAGCACACAATTTTTGAAAGATTTTGAATAATCATTGAAAAAACTCTTGAAAAAATTGTACTCGCACTTTACATGTTCATGAACACATAAAAGATTGTTGTTGAAGAATGTGCTCACGAACATCAAAGCTTTTTATGTGAATGATACCAAATGATATGAGCACACAATATGTTGGATACATAAAAAATTGTTTTGACATAACATATCCAACAACATAAAACTTTGATTTTGGAAAGCTCCCCCTCAAAAATTGATCCAATTGAATTGTTATTGTGAGGATGTGATCCACATTTCGCTTTTTGAGGATAGGAGTTGTTGAACACACAATTTTTGAAAGATTTTGAATATCATTGAGAAATGGTTGAAAAAATTGTGTTCAACGCTTTTTGAAAACCATTCTTTTTGGCGACATGGTATTTCTAAAGCATAAACTTGATTTCATAGACGTTGAATGTCTTGACGAATCCACTCAAGTGTAAGAAGATTTCTCTTCTTTTGCTGAGGGTAAGCGCACTAAATCGTACACTCCCCTGTGAATATCGATCCGGGTTGTAATCTGAAAGTAATTAAAAGCCATAGTGTTGAGCTCAAAACGTTGAATGTTTTGTGACAAGCTCAACCCAAGATAGATTTCTCTACCCGTTGTTGGAAAAATTGTCCGAAATAGACATTTTCCTTTATAAAAAGAAGAAATGACATGTTTTGAAAAATATTTACAACTTTCATTCGAGCTTTATGTACAAACCCGTGTCGTTATTGAGCGACATTTCTAGGTGCGTCCATATTATCGATACTAAAAGACATGTCGAGAAGAATATTTTTGTATTTTGAAAGATTTTTCATTTTTTATTTTGTTTTTCTATGTTTTAAATTTTTGTATTTCTCTTTTCCATAGATATATACAAGTAGATGTTTGAAATATGAATCAAGCAGGTACCTTTGCCAGAATCTCCAGATCTGCTGGAGTCAAACATCTCATACCAATTTGCCTAACGAGGTACTCAAACCTATCTTTCGACAAAGCTTTTGTGAACAAGTCGGCTAACTGATAATCCGTTCTGACAAAGTACAATTAAATGATTCCACGTTCAACTTGTTCCTTTATGAAGTGATATCTGACATCAATGTGCTTCGTGCGGGAATGATGTACCGGATTGCAGGAGATGGCTATGGCTGACTTTGAGTCACAATACATAGGTACTTTATCAAAGTGGAAGCCATAATCCGTGAGTTGTGTTCTCATCCAAAGAACTTGAGCACAACACGCAGATAGAGACACATACTCCGCTTCGGCTGATGACAATGACGTGCAATCCTGCTTCTTGGAAGACCATCCCACAAGCTTATCTTGACTTAGAAATTGTGTGCCACCTGAAGTACTTTTTCGTGTATCAAGACAACCTGCATGATCATAATCTGAATAGGCCGTTAGAAAGAAACCGGTTTCCCTCGGATACCATAGTCCCATGTGAATGGTATTCTTAAGGTACCGAAAGATCCGTTTAACCTCCTTGAGGTGATTTTCAGTGGGTCGTGCTTGATATCGTGCACAATAGCATGTAGCATGATGGATATCAGGTCTACTTGCTGTCAAGTACATGAGGGACCCGATCATGGAGCGATATCGCGTTTGATCTATGGGTAATCCCTCTAAGTCAGCATCTAGAGATGTTGTGGATAATGGTGTCCTAACTGGGTCACATGAGGTCATACCATGCTTTTTGATTATCTCTTGACAATACTTAGCTTGGTTAATAAAGATACCACGTGGGGATTGGTAAACTTGAATTCCTAGAAAGAATTTTAGTTCGCCCATCATTGACATTTCAAATTTGTTGTGCATTACTTTTTCAAACCATTTTGAAAGTTTTGGGTTTGTAGACCCGAAAATAATGTCATCAACAGAAATCTGCACAAGCACAATGTCATCCCCATATTTATAAGTGAACAAAGTTAGATCAATAGAACCTTTTGAGAAACCTTTTGATACCAGATATTTCGAGAGCTTATCGTACCACGCCCTTAGAGCTTGCTTGAGTCCATAAAGTGCTTTGTGGAGACGATACACCTTGTCAGGATACTGAGGATTGACGAATCCTTCTGGCTGAGTGACATAGACTTCTTCTTTCAAAGGACCGTTAAGAAACGCAGTCTTTACGTCCATTTGATAAACGATGAATCCCTTATGTACAACATAAGCAAGGAAAATCCTGACCACTTCCAAACGAGCTACTGGTGCAAATGATTCTTCAAAATCAATACCCTCTTTCTAACCATACCCTTTAGCCACTAGCCTTGATTTATTCTTGATGATCGTGTTTTCTTCATCCATCTTGTTTTTCCAGATCCATCGAAGATTTAAAGGTGTTACATCGTACGGTCTCTCAACAAGTTCCCAGACTTTAAGTCTTTCAAATTGTTGAAGTTTATCCATCATCGATTCAATCCAAGCGTGATCGGCTAAGGCTTCTTTGATATTTGTTGGTTCAGCTGTACTCACGGTGAGTGCGAACATACAAACATCACCATCGGTTTCAAGTTGTCGACTTGTACGAACGGGCTGTGAAGGTTTTCCAGTTACTTGTACTAAAGGATGATGTCGTGTCCAATGATGTGTTGACGGATGTCGTTGATAAAACGTATGCATATTTGACGGATCAACATGGCGAGTAGAAGACTCTCTAGTTTCGGGTACCGGTGTACCGAATAGGTTGATAAAGTCGTCTTCGTCATTTAATGCATGGTCTACTTGATTTGTGTTCCCTGAAGCAATGACCGTGGTTGTGGATGTTGTAGGATCGATTGTTGATGTGATATTCTGAGGAGGTAAATCTGTAGCAACCCGTGTTGAAGTAGATGAAGTTGTATCCTTTTGTTGACGATGATCGGTATTATCATTCTTATCATGAGTGACAGCGGAAGACTTCGATACAACATGTTTCTCCCCTGTGAAATATTCATCATACATTGGTCCATATAACATTTCCAACTCTTCAAGAGTCGCGTCCACTGTCATGTCAGCTCTTGGAACACTTTGGGGAACCAGCTTTAAACTTGACGGTTCACTGTTGTGGTCTTGAGTTCCGAGTTCCATGCGGTTGTTAACGGAAGTCGGTTGTCGTTGTGGATCGGGACTTAAACTGCTTTGTTCAAGTGCCATTTCTTGCAATTCATCAAATCGAACATGAATAGTTTCTACGAACAATTTTGTTCTCTTGTTGTACACTCTATATCCCTTAGATTGAGTTGCATATCCTACTAGAATACATGCATCACCTTTCTCTTTCATCTTATCCAGATTTTCACCATCTCGGATTATGTAACACGTATAACCAAAAACGTGAAGGTGTTTGATTGAAGGTTTGCGATCATGAATTATATGATATGGTGTCTTTTCGTGTCTTGGAATAATTAAGGAACGGTTTTGTGTATAGCATGCAGTTGACACAGCTTCGGCCCAAAAGTATAGTGGAAGTTTTGAAGCGGATAATAATGTTCGAGCAGCCTCAACTAAAGTACGATTTCGTCGTTCAACAACTCCGTTTTGTTCAGGTGTTCGAGCAATGGATGTTTCATGTTCAATCCCTTCGGCTTCAAAGAAATTCTTTAGAGTTGAATTCAAAAATTCCGTGCCTCTGTCAGTACGTACCACTTTCACTAGATCTTGAAGACCACGTTGTATCTGCTTAAGGAAGTTGATGAGAACTTCGGGTGTTTCATCCTTGGATCTCAAGTAGAAGGTCCATGTATACCTTGAGTAATCATCGACAACTACCATAATGTATTTCTTCCCATTGATACTTTGAACACGCATGGGACCACATAAATCGATATGAAGAAGATCTAACCGTTATTTAGAGCTTGCTGTAGTCTTTGTCTTAAAACTACTTCGTTTAGCTTTACAAAGCTCACAAGAAGAACAAAGATGATCTTTGATGAATTTCATACTTTGAAGGCCTCTCACAATATCTTTCTTGGAAGCAAGTTAATGGTATCAAAATTTAGATGAGATAGACGTTGATGCCATAACCATGCTTGAGTCGATGAAGCTTTAGCCATGAAGCAAAGTGGAGTTGTAGAAGATGTGTCTTGAAGTGAGATTGTGTAAAGATCTGTACCCCGTGTACCAGTGAGTAAGTCATTCCCATCATAATCACGAACAAAACATGTCTTCTTTCTGAAAGCAACTTCCAAATCTGCATCACAGAATTGACCAACCAAGAAAAGATTATGATTGAGCCCTTTGACTTACTATACCCTTTTGATCGTAATATTCCCTTGAACCAAATATCCATAGCCTAGGATCGGTGCAAATTGGTCATTTCCGAAACGGACCGTTCCCAGGAACTTCTCTACGAAGTTAATTAGAAGCTTGAGATTCCCTGTCATGTGCTTGGTGTACCCGGAGTCCATTATGAAGAGAATTATTTGTATCACCTGCAGAAGAATTAGAAGACGATGGAGCATTTTCTAAATTGGATACCACGTTGGTTGTGATTTCAGAATTATTAGTGTCCTTAGCAACAGTTAAAGGCATACTAACACTCGCTGTCACATTTTCTGTCCTAAGTTTAGGCATCCATTTATATCCTGGAGGACATTGATTAGCAAACCACCATTTCCAAGACTTGCTAGCTGACTCATATAGTCCCCTGATTCGGCTTCTAGTGTCCTTAGTAGTGGAGTCTGATGCATTACTTTTCTTAGTGGGGGTTGTACCAGAATGGTTCACTTTGCGTTTGGGTTTACTAGAACTAATGGGCATCACAAGCTGCTTCTTAGTTCTAGTAGCTACGCCTTTGACATTACTCACAGCACACATAGAATGATTAGCATTAACAGCACATTTTCCACATTTGACACAAACAAACTTAACATTCAAAGCATTCAAAGCTGTCAAATCATTCAAATCGTCATTACAAGCGATTACAGACGTTTTATTCTTAAAAACATTAAAATTCCTAGGGTGTTCTTCTACTTCCTTCATCTTCCCTTGACTCTTTTATTTCCAGACCTTATCATTCACTTGAGTGCTCTTAAGCTGAGGTCGGCTAACACTAGCAGTTGAGACTACTCCTATAGTAGAAGACACACGAGGATTAGTGTTTCTAAAAATCTGAGATGATTTACTAACTTTGTTTGTGGGTTTAGTGGTAATTCTATACATCCCTGGTTTAATCACATTAGTGTGCTTAACGCTTGGTGCTTGAGCAGTACTTATGGGTTGAGTCGGTGGTAACCTTTCCTTTCCATCCATCTTGGGGGCAAACATGGGTTTTGCAAACGAAGACTTTGAGAAAGCAGATGGTTTTCCTAAGATAGAGGACCTATTCACTTTTTGAGCATTGGGTTGTCTAACAACAGGTTTCTTAACACTAGGTTCCACAACTCTCCCACCCATCTTAGCAACAAGTTTCTTCAACTCTGCTATTGCTATTTCTCTGTCGTGTAACTGAGCTTTTAAATCTGTAATTTCCAAACTATTTTCATTCATTTCTCGACACGTTTTGGAAATTTTTTCTTGCAATTTATTATCGTTTAAAAAACTACCGACATTTTTTTGCAAAGCAAGTTCAAGATCATGACAATATTTTTGAAGGAAATCACATCGGTGTTGAAGAAGTGTAAAAACTTTTTTATCAACATTTTCTTTACGTTTCGAAAGCTCAGTTTCAAGACATTCACATTCTTTGACTTTATCAAGATATTTGCATGCAACATTAAAATATTCATCTATATCAGCACAAGATGTAAAATAAGCACACATAACATCTTTAGAAACGCATTCTTGCAAGAGTAAATCATATTAATCAGAGAAGTCGGACTTCTCCATTTGAAGAGCATCAATTTCTTTCTCAATAAACTCAACATATTTTAAATCATCAAACATTTCAGTCCGAATTAATGTCTCAAATTCAAGAACAGTTTCTTTAATCAATGTCGTATTTGGGATTAAGAGTTCTTTCACAAGCAATGTAATATCTTGAGGAATTGGTCTATGCCACTCATTGGTTTCACGTTTCGCCCAATCTCTTTCAACGATAGATTTAACATTATTTATGTGATGTTTAAGAATACCTAATGTTTTCCTACTCTTGCTCTTGGACACATCTAGAGGGAGGTATTTCATATATTTGTAAACATTATATTTCTTAGGGGCAAACGCTTTCTTCCATTGAATTCTCTTTTGTTTGCATTCTAAAAACACTTCCTCACGAGATTTCTGAGTTTGTTTGTTGAAAACACCATAAAGACTATTCTCATAAGCATAATTAGATGGTTTCACAAACTCCTTATTGACAAGTGATCGACTTTCGTCATCCCAAAGGGCAGTCTCGTCACTATCGGCCCGAACAATCATGGAATCAAGATCGGTCCTTTTAGACTCATCAAGATAAAGACGCGGGTTCGTAGCTTGAGCTCGGGCAACGTACTCGGGACTTGCAAAGCTAGCTTGACCCTTAAACATCGACAGAGGTGCTATCATTCTAACTGTTTGAATAGAATCATGCGTTTTGTAAACAATTTTCTTCAAAACGTCGACTTGTTCTTCTAGTTTTGTTACTTTTCAGTATCTTTTTCATGTCTACTTTTGATGTCTTGTTTTAACTCTTCTACCTCTTGTTTCTTAACCTCTAGAATTTTAGCAGAATCGGTAGTGGTCATAGAGAGCTTTTGTTCAAGTTCATTAACTTTGGTAGTGGCAAGGTATGTTTTGTGACGTTCATCCATTAAGAAAACATTATATTGACGCTTTTCCTTGGCTAATAACTCAAGAGTTGTGTTATATTTGTTTTCAAAATCATCTTTTGGATGTTTTAACGCACTACCCTTATACCCCTCAAGCTCTTTGGTTTTCTAAAGAAGCTCATCTTTGTAACTTTCAGTGGTCTCACTAGATTTAATTAGCGCAACTTTGCATTCTTCAAAATTTTGAGTGAGCATAGCGTTTACCTGTTTTAATTGCTTTTGAATCTTCCTAGATTCTTTAACATCTTTTTGTAAAGTGGCAATTAAATTAGCAAGCGCAAAATGTTCCTCTTCATCATACTTATTTGCATGGTGCTCATCCTCATACTCATTATTGCACATGTCTGATGAATTAAGTATGGTATTACTATCAACCATTTCCATCATACATGTGTCATTAATGGCATTGGGTAGCTCACGATGCTCATGAATATCTCCAAACACATTATATTCATCAGAAGTGTGTACCTTATCGATTGGCTCAGTGTCAAAGATAGGACCGTTATCATCTTCAGTGACTTTGAGAACTTCTTCAACGTTTTCCATGTACGAGTAATGTGCTTCTAATTCATGGTCGGAGGCTTCATCATCAGTGTCATCAAGCATTGCACCTTCCTCAGCCGACAAATTTACCCCTGCTTCCATCTTCTTGCATAGCAACATCTTTTCCTTGTAATAGCTGGAGTCTCTAACCCTTTTCGGCTTCCTACATTCCTTTGCCATATGCCCATAACCTTGGAAATTAAAACATTGAATCCCACTTTGCTGAACCACTTGACTTCCAACAGTTTCCCTATTCCCAGTAGCAGCAGCAATCCTCTAAGTATCATACTTGGCAGTGTGTCGATCATACCTTGTAGAACCCTCAACATACGTTGGATTATGTCGATCATACCTAGAAGGACTTTGTGACAACCGTGGTTTTGAGTTTCGTCACTTGGTCCTATTTTTAGGTTAATTTATGTGTGACTATTTGATTTGTGTGTTTACATGTTTATTTTGCGTGAACGAGGTTGGTGTGGATATCGTATATGGGTATAAAGTGCTCATAAGTAAATCGAGGAACGGTTATTTCATGTACATGAGCTCACACTTAGTGACTATGAAATGAAATGGTGTTATTTTGGTGTTTACGTATACGTATAAGTATTTTAGTAAATTGTATTATTAGGATTTGGGGTTTAGCATTTAGAGGTCTCGGGTAAGGTGTTTAGTCATGTGAGTATTTTTCGGGATGATTTTAAGTCATTTAGGACATAGTTATAAAGTTTATTTCAGAATTAATTTTTTTTTTTAAAACTGTATATTTTGCGTCTTTTACGGTAAACGCGTAAATTTGACTAGTTTTACGGTTTTGAGATTTTGGAGGTTGTAGGAGCTGAAATAAATTAAGGTAAATTAAGGTAATATTAGTAAAGTAACAATAATAAATAAAAAGAAAAAAATTAAAAAAAGGCTATATAGTCGGTTTTAGGCCGATTAAAAACAAAAAAAGGAAAATTTATAGTAAGTGGGCTTTTGGTTGGACAAGGATTTTTGTACTATATAAAGAACCCCTCACATAATATCAAACGCATTTTTTTTCTTTCCTGGAGTCTTTAGCCGACGGTTTGTGGAGTGTTTTAGGGTTTCATTGTTTTTTCATCTTCCATTAATCTTAAGGTAAAACCTTCATAACCATTTTCATGTAAATTGTTTTTAATGTTTTTATGATCATCTTATGATGGATTTAGGTTAGGGTTTAAATTAAAAACAGTATATTAATGATATTATAATGATTAAGTGAATTAGGGCTTGTAATTAGTGGAATTATGGGTAATTAATTAGGTTAATTATGTTAAATTCGTTTTTAAAAACTGGGCAGAATTTTTGTGTCATTGTTTTGATCATATCTAGAGTTCTAGATACTTTAAGGATGCGATAAAGCTACCCCTGGAAAGGTAATTGAGTTTTATTTCTAAATCAAGAAACGAGAACTAAATTGGAGGTCGAGAAGTGGGTCAAAAACAGGTTACATCAGTCGGGGGTCAAAACTGTTTTCGGGTCAGCCTGACTTCTTTTTATGTTTTGGATTGTTTGGGGTACTTAGGGTTACATTGGGGCTTTCAAACAAACATGGGAGTTGGTTTATATATTGTAGGAAGTATCTGCATTGGGGCTAAGAAAATGGGTTAGGGTAAGACCCCCTAATCATAACAAACTTTTTGTATGTTCAAAATCAGTAAAATCTGGATAGACAAAAGTATATATATATATATATATATATATATATATATATATATATATATATATATATATATATATATATATATATATATATATATATATATATATATATATATATATATCGGGGCCTTAACAGTAGCTTTAAGGTTGGGGTAAAGAGGAGGAGTTAGCTAACATATGTAAGGGAACAGGGTTTCCTTTACAGAGATCATGGGTATGTTTAGGTGGGCGTTTGGCTTATAGTTTGGAGACCTAAAAGTTGGGACTGTTTTGTGTAAAATATGAACGGGATAGGTATCAAACTTAACCAAGTTAAGGACTTGTTAGAGAAGGGTAATGGGGTGTTTAAAGCATATTAATTAGGATCATATATGGGAATAGGTTGATGAGCCATTTTAGTGTTTGGTTCATGTTTTGATTATGTGCTTTTGTTTGTTAGCTTTTTGCTAGTGCGCGGACTTTTGGAGAAGCTCGATCAGGTGAGTTTCATAGTCTCATGTCTACTAATGATTTTGACTTCCAGATGGGATGGAAGAGACACTGTCTTGTTTTTATAAATTATGTTGTGAATGTTTTGTGTTTGGTGATGGACTTGTGCATACTTATGTGATTAACTGCTAAATGATTCTTGATTGTTTTATGTTTTGACTTGGTACCAAGGGGATGATGACAAGGAGGGGCCTTGGGATTGGTTCATAGGTGTATGGGCGCCTATGTGACCATGGTGTTTGGTAAGGCTGGGAGCCTTGGATTTGGTTTGGTTTGTTAAATCTTGGATGTTTGTTGTTAATGCATGTTTGTATCACATTGTCCATATGTTCTTAAATTTGGTTATTATTCACAGCTTATGGTTTGTTTTGGCGTTGGAGTCTAAACATATGAATCTCACCAACTTTATGTTAGCGTGTTTTAGTGTCTCTTTCAGGTGAGAATGTGGTTATGCTTGAGGATAGAAGTGGCTAGTTTTGGAGGCATTAGGATTGCATTTAGAAGGAGATCCCCGTTCCTTCTTAGTTTATTTTTATGTGTTTTGAATAAGTGATACTGTTGGCACCTATATGTTTGTTTTGGATTATGTTAATTGTTTGTCTTGGGTAAGTGGTAGGACTGTTACCTACTTATCTAGACTCCTGCATTGTTGAGATATTGTCATGACATTTGTGTCACCATTTTATGACATTTCTTATTTCATTTAGTTATCTCTATAGACACGCCATGTTGTGATGATATCCATACGTCGCGCCCCATATTTCGCCACGGTGGGGTGTGACAGAATGGTATCAGAGACAATGGTTATAGAGAATTAGGTTGCCTAGTCGCGTAGCCTAGTCTATAGCTTAAGGGTCCCTGCATATAGGCGTCATAGGAGTATGTGTGCATTTAATGATAACTGATATGTTTGGATGTAATTTTGTGATGTTTGTTAAGTTATGAACTAATATGGTTCATACTTAGCCACATATTATTTTCCTTTTCGGGTTTTGACTAACGCGGATTTAACTACCATCGTCCAAGCTAGTCATTTTTGTACTTTGCTTAGAAACGTAAATTATAGTACATAATTTGGTACATGATAGCATCTGTCTGTCGTTATGTTATTCTATGTATCTGATGAGTAATATTTTCTTCTGATGTTTAAGTCATGCCCCCTAAGAGACAAGTAGTGGTGCAAGCCACTGGAATTGCGAGGTTAGGATGCCACATACGTACAAACTATAGGAGGAAAATTCCAGATGAGTGGTATCCATGTGAGGGATAGAACGCATGTATAAGGTGAAAGTGAACAATGTGTGGGTCTATAAGACTGTCCTAACGATAACGGCTAAGGAAGGGAATAAGGAAGTACTATTGAGGATGTCAAGACTAGACCAGTTTACCCAGATAGTAACAATAATGGAGGAGGAGAATCCGATACCGAATCCACTGCATCCAATAGTTATTTGTTTTAAAAAAGGGGGTTTAATCTTTTCCGACTCTTATGGGCGGCATGCCTTAGAATTATTTATGTTTTTGTTTGATTATGTCTATGCTAGTTTAGCTAGACTATGGATTTGGGATGTTTCAAGTATTTGACTATGTTATTTTAATAAATGGAGTTTTGGACCTTATTTTGTGTGGTTATGTGCTTGTGAGTTGATGGATTTATGTGTTATGTGTTGTATAAATTCTTATAAGTGTCATCATAGGAGGGAGTGCATTGGAGAAAGGGTAGGTGTATAAGCATGGTGGCCAACATGGTTATACAAGTACCACAACTTCAATGGATTCCTAAGTATGATTACATGAAATAGGATTGATACATGCCTGTGTATTATATATTGGTAGTACGTATGGTTATGATAGGCGTGTGTATGGTGGTAAGTATACTATATGGAGTATTTTGGTAGTATTAACGGGTGTCATGTTTTTACTATAGCATGGTGAATACGCGAAATGGTGCCGGAGGTAGTGGTGGTGATGGCAATTCTGATTTGGCTGCTTTGATTGCTGCTCAAATGGCCAACATAATACCAACCATTGTTCAGCAGGTGACTAATAACCTAAACAACAACAACAACAATGGTCAAGGAGGAGGTGGAAACAATGGTTGTAACTATAAGGCATTCACGTCTTGTGGTGTAAAGGAGTATGATGGGAAAGGTGGCGCGGTAGCACTTACCCAATAGATTGAGAAGATGGATAATGTGATTCAGATGAGCGGTTGTTTACCCAATCAGAGGGTCATGTATGTAACCGGATCGTTAGTGGGAAACGCTTTAACTTGGTGGAATACTCAAGTTCAGGCAAGAGGGAGAGTTGCTTCAAATGTTATGGCTTGGACCGACTTTAAGGCTCTTATGACTACGGATTTCTGTCCAAGCAATGAGATGGAGAAGCTAGAGAACGAGTTTTGGGGACATACTATGGTTGGAGCTGCTCATGCAGAGTACACGGATCGCTTCCATGAGTTGGCAAAGTTGGTTCCTCATTTGGTTACCCCTGAGGCAAACAAAATCAAGCGGTACATTGCTGGATTGCCTACTCAGATTAGGGGAATGATCAAGGCTACTCAACCTAACACGATACAGCAAGCTATACTTACCGCAGGAATACTTACTAAGGAGGTGGTATCTAATGGAACCTTTGGAAAGGCGGGGGATAAAATAAAGGAGCCAGAAGCCGCGAAATCGCCTGACACCAACTAGAAAAATGCTAAGAAGGCAAAAGATGGAAGAAATTTTGCCATGAGAGTACCTCAAAGTTCTGGAAATTCGAACAACAACAGTGAAGCTTGCCGAACCTGCTCTAGGTTCCATCCAAGAGGTACACCATGCCAGGTATGCTTCAATTGCCAGAAACCGGGACACTTTGCTAAGGATTGTAGAGCACATAACAAGAACGCAACACCAATCTAGTCTGTGAGGATGAATGTCACCGGGGGAAAATGCTTTAAGTGTGGACACCCCGGGCATTTCAAGAGGGAGTGTCCTAGATTGGTTGGAGCAACCAATCAGGGCAGAGGGTAGCTAGCTTTGGAAGGAAATCGAGGAAACCAGGGCGGTGGCAATCGGAACAATGTTAACCGTAACAATGGAAACACTGGAACTGGAACAGGAGCGAAGGAAATCAGAATAAGGGAAATCGAAATGGAGGCAGGGTTTACCTTGCAAATGCAGTAGAAGCAGTTCAGGACCCGAATGTAGTAACGGGTACGTTTTCTGTTAACAATCACTTCGCTACTATTCTTTTTTACTCTGGGGCATATTTTAGTTTTGTGTCTTCTCAATTCGTGCCTTTGTTAAATATGAACCCTAGTGTAGCGAAACCGAGGTATGTGATTGAGATAGCTAGTGGTAAGCAAGAACAGGTAGATGAGATATTTTTAAATTGCAAATTAGAGTTGGGAGAATTTAAGTTCACCATAGATTTAATCCCTCTAGGACATGGGAGTTTCGATGTGATTATTGGGATGGATTGGTTATCGAAGCATAGGGCTGAGCTATTGTGTCATGAAAAGATTGTTAAGATCCCCATAGGTGATAATAAGGTATTATATGTGTATGGAGAAAGAAGGGAGAAGATGACCAGATCCCTTATGAATGCCAAGGATGATGAGCCACAAATCAATAAGATTCGAGTAGTAAGAGAGTTCATCGATGTATTCCCGGATGACTTGATGGGATTACCACCGGTGAGACAAGTAGAGTTTAAGATTGACTTAGTACCCGGGGCAACACCTGTAGCGAAGTCACCATACCGTCTAGCACCGTCAGAGATGCAAGAATTAGCTGAGCAACTCAAGGAGCTGCGGGATAAGGGTTTCATTCGACCAAGTTCTTCTCCATAGGGAGCACCGGTGCTATTCGTTAAGAAGAAGGATGGATCATTCCAGATGTGTATCGATTATCGAGAACTGAACAAGCTGACCATTAAGAACCTTTATCCTCTCCCAAGGATTGATGATTTATTTGATCAGCTGCAAGTAGCAAGATACTTCTCAAAAATTGACCTTAGGTCCGGTTATCACCATCTAAGGGTCTGTGAGGAGGACATACAAAAGACAGCGTTCAGAACGAGGTATGGACACTTTGAATTCATTGTTATGCCATTTGGGTTGACAAACGCGCCATCAGTGTTCATGGATCTAATGAACCGAGTGTGAAATCTATATCTGGATAAGTTTGTCATAGTCTTCATTGATGACATACTTATCTACTCTAAGACGGAAGAGGAACACAACAAGCATTTAAGGTCGATGTTGGAACTGCTCAGGAAGGAGAAACTCTATGGGAAGTTCTCCAAGTGTGAATTTTGGCTGCAAGAAGTACAATTTCTAGGGCATGTAATCGACAATGATGGCATACATATAGACCCAAAGAAGATTGAAGCTGTGAAGGATTGGAAGGCACCTACTACACCGTCAGAAATAAGGTCATTCTTAGGTTTGGCAGGATATTACAGGAGATTTATAGAAAATTTCTCTAGAATATCTAAGCCTTTGACATTTTTGACCCATAAGAATCAGAAGTACGAATGGGGCGAAAAGCAAGAGCAGGCGTTTCAGACACTAAAGAATAGGTTGTGTAAGGCACCGATTTTGTCCTTACCAGAAGGGGTGGAAGATTTTGTGGTCTATTGTGATGCGTCCAATCAGGGGTTAGGATGTGTTCTTATGCAGCGAGATAAAGTCATAGCTTATGCATCACGACAATTGAAAAACCATGAGAAGAATTACACCACACACGACTTGGAACTATGGGTTGTAGTCTTTGCTCTCAAGATATGGAGACATTACTTGATGGGACAAAAAGTGTGATCTTTACGGACCACAAAAGCTTGCAGCACATCTTTGATTAGAAAGATTTGAACATGAGGCAGAGGCGATGGTTGGAGTTATTTAGTGATTATGATTGTGAGATCAAGTATCACCCTGGAAAGGCCAATGTGGTGGCGGATGCTCAAGTAGGCAGGAGAGGCTAAAACCTAAAAGAGTAAGGGCAATGAGCATAACTATTCAGACAACACTTAAAGATAGAATTCGAGCAGCACAAGTAGAGGCCATTAAGGAGGAGAGGCTGGTTGAAGAAAATCTACATATTATGGATCAGTACATGGAAGAAAGAGGAGATGGTTGCAAGTATTACTTGGATAGAATCTGGGTTTCGTTGTTTGGCGATACAAGAAAGTTTATATTGGATGAAGCTCATACGTCGAGGTATTCGATACACCAAGGAGATGATAAGATGTATCGGGATATGAGGGATATGTATTGGTGGCCAAGAATGAAGAAATATGTAGCTTTGTACGTTAGTGAGTGTTTGACTTGCGCCAAGGTGAAGGCTGAACATCAAAGACCATCAGGATTACTGCAACAACCAGAGGTTCCTAAGTGGAAGTGGGAGAATATTGCCATGGACTTCATTACAAAACTGCCAAGGTCTAACAGTGGTAATGACATGATTTGGGTAATAGTGGACAGACTGACTAAGTCTGCACATTTTGTGGCAATGAAGGAGGATGATAAGATGGAAAAGTTTGCCAAGAAATACTTGGAACATGTGGTGGCAAAACATGGGGTGCCGGTGTCGATCATATCGGATAGGGATAGCAGGTTTACGTCTAGGTTTTGGGGACTATTGCAGAAAGCTTTGGGTATCAGGCTGGATATGAGTACAGCTTATCATCCGCGGACGGATGGTCAGAGTGAGAGGACTATACAAACACTAGAAGATATGTTGAGGGCGTGTGTGATAGACTTTGGAGGAAGTTGGGAGAATCACTTGGCATTGACAGAATTTTCGTACAATAATAGTTACCATGCTAGTATAGAGTGTGCACCGTTTGAAGCACTTTATGGTAGGAAGTGTAGATCACCGTTGCTATGGGCTGAAGTGGGAAGTAGTCAACTAATTGGACCGGAGATGGTACAGGGGACTAGGATGCGATAACTGTGCTTAAGGAAAAACTAAAGACGGCTAGGGATCGACAAAAGAGCTACGCAGACAAGAGGCGTAAGCCGTTGGAATTTGAGGTTGGGGACAAGGTTATGCTAAAGGTTTCACCATAGAAAGGGGTGATGCGGTTTGGGAAGAAAGGGAAGTTAGCCCCTAGATTTGTGGGTCCGTTTGAAATCCTTGAAAGGATTGGGCTAGTGGCGTATAGGTTGAGGTTACCGGAAGAGTTGAGTAGTGTACATGATGTGTTTCATGTATCAAACTTGAGGAAATGCTTGGCAAGAACTGACTTGCAAGTGTCGGTGGACGATATTAGTGTAGATGCAAGTCTTCGTTTTATTGAGGAGCCGGTAGAAATTATGGACCTTGAAGTTAAAACACTGAAAAGAAGTAAGATACCGTTAGTTAAGGTTATTTAAAACGTGGACCGGAGTTCACGTGGGAACGGGAAGAGTTTATGAGGAATAAGTATCCTCGGTTGTTTGATAATGACGATCCTAAGGAAAAATCTCGGGATGATATTTATATTAGGAGGGAGTGATGTGACAACCGTGGTTTTGAGGTTCGTCACATGGTCCTATATTTAGGTTAATTTATGTGTGACTATTTAATTTATGTGTTTACATGTTTATTTTGCGTGAACGAGGTTGGTGTGGATATCGTATATGGGTATAAAGTGCTCATAAGTAAATCGAGGAACGGTTATTTCATGTTCATGAGCTCACAATTAGTGACTATGAAATGAAATGGTGTTATTTTGGTGTTTACGTATACGTATAAGTATTTTAGGAAATTGTATTTTTAGGATTTGGGGTTTAGCATTTAGAGATCTCGGGTAAGGTGTTTAGTCATGTGAGTATTTTTCGGGATGGTTTTAAGTCATTTAGGAAATAGTTATAAAGTTTATTTCAAAATTTAATAGTTTTTTTTAAAACTGTATATTTTACGTCTTTTACGGTAAACGCGTAAATTTGACTCGTTTTACGGTTTTGAGGTTTTGGAGGTTTTAGGAGCTGAAATAAATTAAGGTAAATTAAGGTAATATTAGTAAAGTAATAATAATAAATAAAAAGAAAAAAAATAAAAAAAGGCTATATAGTCGGTTTTAGGCCGATTAAAAACAAAAAAAAGGAAAATTTATGGTAAGTGGGCTTTTGGTTGGACAAGGATTTTTGTACTGTATAAAAAACCCCTCACATAATATCAAACGCATTTTTTTTTCTTTCCTGGAGTCTTTGGCCGACGGTTTGTGGAGTGTTTTTAGGGTTTCATTGTTTTTTTCATCTTCCATTAACCTTAAGGTAAAACCTTCATAACCCTTTTCATTTAAAATGTTTTTAATGTTTTTATGATCATCTTATGATGGATTTAGGTTAGCGTTTAAATTAAAAACAGTATATTAATGATATTATAATGATTAAGGGAATTAGGGCTTGTAATTAGTGGAGTTATGGGTAATTAATTAGGTTAATTATGTTAAATTCGTTTTTAAAAACTGGACAGAATTTATGTGTCATTGTTTTGATCATATCTAGAGTTCTAGATACTTTTAGGATGCGATCAAGCTACCTCTAGAAAGGTAATTTAGTTGGATTTCTAAATCAAGAAACGAGAACTAAATTGGAGGTCGGGAAGTGGGTTAAAAACAGGTTACATCAGTCGGGGGTCAAAACTGTTTTCGGGTCAGCCTGTTTTCTTTTTATGTTTTGGATTGTTTGGGGTACTTAGGGTTACATTGGGGCTTTCAAACGAACATGAGAGTTGGTTTATATATTTTAGGAAGTATCTGCATTGGGGCTAAGAAAATGGGTTAGGGTAAGACCCCCTAATCATAACAAACTTTTTGTATGTTCAAAATCAGTAAAATCTGGATAGAAAAAAGTATATATATATATACATATCGGGGCCTTAACAGTAGCTTTAAGGTTGGGGCAAAGGGGAGGAATTAGATAACATATGTAAGGGCATAGGGTTTCCTTTACAGAGATCATGGGTATGTTTAGGTGGGTGTTTGGTTTATAGTTTGGAGACCTAAAAGTTGGGACTGTTTTGTGTAAAATATGAACGGGATAGGTATCAAACTTAACCAAGTTAAGGACTTGTTAGGGAAGGGTAATGGGGTGTTTAGAGCATATTAATGAGGATCATATATGTCAGAAGGCTAGATGTCCATCATAGGTTGATGAGCCATTTTAGTGTTTGGTTCATGTTTTGATTATGTGCTTTTGTTTGTTAGCTTTTTGCTAGTGCGCGGACTTTTGGAGAAGCTCGATCAGGTGAGTTTCATAGTCCCATGTCTACTAATGATTTTGATTTCCAGATGGGATGGAAGAGACACTGTCTTGTTTTTATAAATTATGTTGTGAATGTTTTGTGTTTGGTGATAGACTTGTGCATACTTATGTGATTAAATGCTAGATGATTCTTGATTGTTTTATGTTTTGACTTGGTACCAAGGGGATGATGACAAGGCGGGGCCTTGGTATTGGTTCATAGGTGTATGGGCGCCTATGGGACCATGGTGTTTGGTAAGGCTGGGAGCCTTGGATTTGGTTTGGTTTGTTAAATCTTGGATGTTTGTTGTTAATGCATGTTTGTATCACATTGTCCATATGTTCTTAAATTTGGTTATTATTCACAACTTATGGTTTGTTTTGGCGTTGGAGTCTAAACCTATGACTCTCACCAACTTTATGTTGACGTGTTTTAGTGTCTCTTTCAGGTGAGAATATGGTTAAGCTTGAGGATAGAAGTGGCTAGTTTTGGAGGCATTAGGATTGCATTTAGAAGGAGATCCCCGTTCCTTCTTAGTTTATTTTTATGTGTTTTGAATAAGTGATACTGTTGGCACCTATATGTTTGTTTTAGATTATGTTAATTGTTTGTCTTGGGTAAGTGGTAGGAATGTTACCTACTTATCTAGACTCATGCATTGTTGAGATATTGTCATGACATTTGTGTCACCATTTTATGACATTTCTTATTTCATTTAGTTATCTCTATAGACACGTCATGTTGTGATGATATCCATACGTCGCGCCCCATATTCCGCCATGGTGGGGTGTGACAGACTTTCACCACGTCGACGTGTGTCATACCTTGGAGGAATCTCAACATATTGGTTCTTGGTGTTAGATGATGTTCGAAGATTGTTGTTGGTGGGTTTGTAGATTTTCTGGTAAGTCTTCATAATGAAAGCAATTTGTTGTTTCATCTCTTGATTCTTCTGAGCTTGATCTTCATCACTATCTTCTTCAGATGATGACTCAGATGTTGGTGATGGTGGTCTTGGTGCTTTGCCTCGTGATATTGTGGATGATGAAGACTTGGATGATGTGGAATATCGTGGTGAGGATGATGGAGTGGAGTATGGCTTTGGAGCACGAGAGTGATGATCTTGAACATGTTGAGTGGTAGTCACTAGAGCAAGTGGATTAGCCGTCTTTGTAACTCGTTCAGCTCGAATCTCATTTGCTTCATTCTGAAATTGCTTCAAGATATCAAAGAGTCGATGATATGAAACCTCGTCTAACTTTTCTTGTTGTTTCACTAAAGTGACGAACCGTGTCCACTCGGGTTGAAGTTGTTGGAGAAATTGAACATTGACTTGCATGGTGGAGACTTGAAAATTGTTTCTTGTCATGTCATTAATCATTTTATAGAACCTGGAGTAGTATGAATCAATTGATTCTCCATCTTTTAAAGTAAACTTTCCAAAGTTCCAAAACAAGTTTGTTTTGACATCTTGCTTGTTCAATGATTCTCCTTGTTGCAAGCGTTCAATAGCAGTCCACATTTCATGTGCAGTGGGACATGCATCAACCGTAGAGTAAATATCATCTCCAATCCCACTTAGAACCATATAGATGGCTTCTTTCTCCGCATCTTGCCAAGCACAATTTTCAGGTGTGAGATCGGATCTTGTTTCATCACGTTCACTCGCTGGTACTAGGTCAGTAGTATCAGTTGCTGGTCTTGGAGGAATTGATATCTTCTTGAATACATATGGTCCATGAGTAATACATTTCCTCAAGGCGTCACCATTAGGTCTTGTATCAAGGTAAGGTATGAAACGTGATTGCCATTGAGCATACCGACCAGACACAAGCATTGGTGGTCTCTCTTTATTACCCGCGACCATGATGTTGTTGTTCGTCACACGATATTCTGTAGTAGAATCCATCTCGATATTTTCTGAAATGGTGAAGTAAATATGGATCTTAAGTAGATGTGTTGTGATTGTTGTTGTGGTTTAAATTCCGAAAATTGCAATTTTTCTTCAGTCCGACAATAAATTCTCCAGTCCGATATAACGGTAGACCGAAAAATTTTGTAATTGCCAAATTTTGAAATCGAGCTAGAAATTGCCTAAAACTAGTATGGAAAAAGTTTGAATTTATTTGACGGGAAAATTTTAAGTCTTTTTTTTATATCTTTGTGTAAACTATGTTCCGGGACTAGTCTAGATAGTGGCTAAGTCTAAAAGTTTCTCAAACAAACTTTAGCATCACATTGTCACCCATCGCAATACAACTCATCGCAATGTCACCCATCGCAATGTCACCCATCGCAATATCCCTTCTATCGCAATATTCTATCGCAATGTTCTATCGCAATGTCCTATCGCAATGTCCTATCGCAATTTTCTATCGCAATGTTCTATCGCAATGTCCTATCGCAATGTTCTATCGCAATATGGTAATCAAAATTTTGGCAGAGTAACGTTTCACTTTGCCTTAAATCCGTCGCAATCCACGATCGCAATGTACGATCGCAATCCTCGTCGAAATAAGGGGTATCGCAGTAACTGATCGCAAAGTAATACCCTAGGGTTATTGCGATCAAACTGTCCTTTCTTGTACTTTCCGATGTAAACTTTGTCGCAGTATAGAAAGAAAGTTCGCAACTTTAGGCAACAAATTCGTGTTTTTAACCAAACCAAAACAACCAAATCTCTACCACAAGTATATAGAAGATTTGTAGCAAGATTTAGAACACGAAAAACATAAAAAAAAAATGAATCCGAGATGATTTATGGATTAAATCATTCGAATCAAATGATATAACAACAACTAATCACAAATCTACCACGTGGCGATTGATACCAATTGTTGTCCCCATATATTTGGATGATTAAACAAGAAAGAAAGGTAGAAAATAGAAGAAAGATAGATGAATTCTAGAGAGAGAAAAGAGAGAGAATGGTGGAACTTGGTGAATATTAGATTAAGGATAAAGAGAAAAAATGAACAACCAACCCTCCTAACATGCTAGGAGGGGAGTATATATAGTCCACCCACATGCGGACTTTAATGGGCTATATATTGGGCCGGGCTTGTCTTTTAGACTTTAAGTAGTTTAAATCCAAGCCCGTAAACCACGACTAGATAACTAACTATTACAACGTTCTAATTAATGTTACAGTAATAAACTATGACCGGGCATTCTTGTTTGACTCAATATTTCAAGGCTAATAATTTAATGAATCAATGAAGTCCCAAGATGTTGCTTTTTGGAAAGAAGCAATCAGTGATGAGATGGACTGCATCATGGGCAACAACACTTGGGTGTTGGTTGATCTACCTCCAGGTTGCAATCCACTTAGATGCAAACGGATCTTCAAAAGAAAGATGAAAGTAGATGGAACAATTGAAAATTTCAAGGCAAGGTTAGTCATTCAAGGATTTAGGCAAAAGTCAGGGATAGAATACTTTGATACTTATACTACTGTAGTAAGCATAAGTACCATAAGAATGTTGATTTCCTTGGTAAGTATTCATAATCTGATTATTCAGCAGATGGATATGAAGACATCATTCTTGAATGGTGATTTGGATGACGAGGTTTATATGAACCAACTTCAAGGTTTCATCATGCCTGGTCATGAAGGTAAGGTGTGTAAACTGATTAAGTCCTTATATGGACTGAAGCAGGCACCTAATAAATGGCATCAAAATTTCGATGAAGTGGTTTTTTCTAATGGTTATTCACTTAACCAAGCTGACAAATGTGTATCTAGCAAATTTGATGAATCTGGTAAAGGAGTCATCATTTGTCTATATGTTGATGACAGTGTTAATCTTTGGTACTAATCAAGTTCAGGTCGACTTGACAAAATATTTTTTATCATCTAAGTTCTCTATGAAAGACATGGGGAAGGCTGATGTTATCATTGGCATAAGGATTAAACATGAAAGTGATGGTATTGTAATTTCTCGGTCTCATTATATTGAGAAGGTACTGAAGAATTTCAATCACTTTGATTGTACTCCAGTGAGTACACCTATGGATACAAATGAGAAACTAATGCCTAACAATGGTCAAGCTATCTCCCAGCTTGAGTATTCTAGGGTGATTGGTTGCTTGATGTATGCCATGACTAGTACTAGGCCTGACATAGCAATTGTAGTAGGTAAACTGAGTAGGCACACTAGTAATCCTAGTACTCAACATTGGCAAGCTATTCAGAGGGTACTAAAGTATTTGAAAGGAACTATGGATTATAGTCTTTCTTATACTAGATATCCTTCAGTGTTGGAAGGTGACACTGATGCAAGTTGGATCATCAATACTGAGGATAATTCATTCACAAGTGGCTGGGTATTCCTTCTTGGTGGTGGTGCAATTTCTTGGGCACCCAAGAAGCAAACTTGCATTACTAGTTAAATAATGGAATCTGAGTTTGTGTAGCAGCTGCTGGTAAAGAAGCTAAATGGTTGAGAAACTTGCTTTTTGAGATTCCATTGTGGGTCAAACCTTTGGCACCTATATCTATCCGTTGTGATAGTGCAGCTACATTGGCTAAGGCTTACAGCCAAATGTACAGTGGTAAGTCTAGACACTTAGGTGTTAGACATAGCATGATCCGTGAGCTCATCATGAATGTGGTGATTTCAATAGATTTTGTGACGTATCAATAAAACTTAGCTGATCAGTTGAGGAAGGGGTTGGCTAGAGACTTGGTTATAAAGTATGTTAAAGGGATGGATTTAAAGTCCAAACTAGTCACGGAATGCTAGGACACCCAACTCCCTCCTAGGGAAACTTAGGAGTTGAGTTCAATGTGGAAAGCTGAACATTCTGGGGACCGAAGAACATTTTTTACATATCATCCCAACGATGTGCTTGTACCTGCTGAAAGGAGGATAAAGTTATAAACTTCTTAATGGTTAATTTCTTTGCAAAAGTGCTTAAGCAGGAGCATGAACTAAAGAGGAAACACCTATGTAAATGTTGAGGTTTTGCCGCCTCAAGGAGCATGGACTTTGGCTCTTACAACATTTATGAATTGGATATAGACACATGGCTTGTATGGTGTCAGGAGCGTTTTAAGTGTTTGAAAACTTGTGTGTATTTTATCTTCAGGTATTCAAAGTAGCTGAAGGGTTCAATTCTTAGAACACACTGATTCTCGAATATTTGAAATGATGTACTAAGATGGGAATTCAATCCTCGGGAGATTTTCATTTATGCACTGGTTTTGTTAAAGTTGATTTTCATGCAAAAGGAATTGTACTAAATTAGGGAGGATTGTTAGAAATTTAGTGCAATTGTAGGATATGGTAATACATGTAAATGATTTTGGAGGTACGAAGTGTACACCCATTAAGTCTTTGACCTCCCTGGACTCAATATAGTGGTTTACAGATGGTTCCTGTCAGAGGCTAGATTTTCCTGTGTCAGCGGCTCGATTTGCCTGTGTCAGCGGCTAGGCTTTGCATTGTCAGCAGCTAGGCTTTGCCTTGTCAGCGGCTATGCTATGCCTTGTCAGCGGCTAGGCTATGCCTGTCAGCGGCTAGATAATCAGTGGGTGGGTTATCTTTGTAACCTCTTTGACCATTTCATAAGGGGTTTAAGATTGACTTAATGACCATTATTCTGGTCATGTAACCACTATGTAATCATGTGGGAAATAATGAGATTAATTGGCCGACTAAGACTTGTTTTTCCTTTTATTATGAGTTACATTCTTAGGAATGGGGTTACTATAAATAGTGATCAACACTTGCATGAAGAGATATACTGTATACAGAAACATAAACACATAGACGCACTAAACTCTTGATTTGTGCCTAAAATAACAACTAACTCTTAGTTTTATCCTAAAGACGTATTCGTGTTAACCCAGGCATAGGGTCGAATAATCTTCTTTGGAAAGTGATTACACAACTTCAAGAGATATCCAGTAACCATTGTTTTGGTACGTAGCTAGGTTTGATTATCTTTACCCTGTTGGAATGAAGTAAACCCCACATACAGTTGGTGGAATAAAGATAGAAAATAAACATCCATACCAATTGTAGTGATATTATGTCAAAGGGTTAGAAACTTATAGTTTTTGGAATCACCCAAAAACAATAGTAAATTTTAACCATGATCAACTCTTAACGATATGTGTGGTAAAGAATTAGCGAGAAAAGAAATAACACACATAACAATCATATTACAAAAATATGAAAGAATACACAAGGATAATATTCATACACACAATATGAATATTAATACAACAAGTAATGAAAATAAACAACATAAGCATAAACTATTCTAGTAGAGAAAGTCCTCCAAGATTGTTTAGGTTTTTATTTGACTCAAACAGTTAAAACACAAAATGTGCTTCAATTGGTAAAAGAAGACGATGAGGCATTAGTCGTAGATTTGTTCACGGGAACAAATACTTTGAGAGGAGGTCGAGTGAGAAGAAATTCAAGAAAATGTAACATGTCATAAACATGAGCAAGTTCAGTTTGTTGAAATCGACAACACGCACACGAGCTTCCATGATGCGAAACAAAGTCGTTTGATGGGGGAGGACCATCAAAATGAGAAGGTGGTGGTGGAGAAGGAGATTGAGGATAAGAAAGGTTTTCACAATGCCTTGAAAGGTAGGGGAAAGAAGAAAAGTCATTGAGGTGAGGTATGTTGCAAGGTTTAGGTGGTGGTGAAGCGTCTCTTTCTCTGGTAATTGGATTGATTGAGAAAGTTTCATTCCAATACGTAATCTATGATCTAGGATCTAGGTTGTTGTTTCTAGAGAGAGAAAGTAGTAAGAGAAAGTAGAGAGAAATATGTGTATTGTTGATCCCAAACTTAGATCGATTAAGCTTTGTGTGTACGAGATTAGATCAAGTACTACACGTAGAGAAACCTTTGCTTATGAATAAAGTAACAAAGTGTTATGCGGAATTAACACTTGATCTAAAACACAAAGATGTTAAACAAACTTTCACTTGTATTAGAATAATCGAACTTGATTACAATGAAAGAAGTTTAACTTGTGAAAACTTATGAAAACTGATAATTAACTTTAACCTAAAAGATCTTCTTTTATAGAATAAGAAGTCTTGTACAATAAGCTACGAATCAACTATTCTAGGTAAAGATAATAATATAAAATACAATGTCGAGCTTATCTTTACCATACACAAATAAACAAAAAGATTCGTATGAAGATATATTCCATCAGTGCTAATCTTCAAGGCTGTCAGCGTTGACTTCTTCAATGTCAACGCTTGGCTGTCAGCGTCCAATGTCATCCTATCAGCGTTGACATTCTTCTTATCAGCGTCTAGTGAACTGACCCATAATTTATTCCCAACAATCCTCCCCTAAACTTGATATCTATTCCAATGATCAAGTTTCTGAATAAAAACTTAAGGCTTAGGAGGAATCTTGCAAAAACTTCTTATGTTGGTGATAAACATATCTAATCAAGTCCTTGGCCACGTCACTAGTATAATCAATCTCCAAGGGTGTCTCTAGCATCTTCTCCAACACTTCTTTGGACAAGAAATAGTCAGCATCCACAAGTAGATACTCTGAAAACTTTGTAGAGCTCAAATGAAATACACCACAAGTAGAATAAAGCCTCCAATGAAGATTACTGAGATCATCTTCAAGATCCTTCCATATGGTAGGATCTGCTTCTCTTGGACCACACAAAGTCAAAAATGTGTTCCAAAGTCTTATTCCATTTGCTGAAGTAGGTGCTTCAGCTGTATACTTGGCCTCTATTAATCTCCATAGATGCACCAAGTCTTCTCTGTCTATGCTTGCAAAGATAGAAATAACTGAAGTGAAAGTATGTACCTCCTTTCCAAACCTGCCAATCTTCCAAAATCCACACTCATCTTGATCAAAACTGATGATTGGATTTCTGTCATCTAGAGGTACTACATTAACTAAATCTGAAGCTTCCAATGGAGAAAGCTTGAGATGCTTCCTTATTACACCTTCAGTTGGAAAATACACATCCATATCTTTAGGAAATTGGAAAGGATCTCCTTTCTTCACTGGTCTTTGAGCAATCCTCACTTCCTTTTGAATCTGCATTTCCTCAGCAAGCTCTTGTTTCCTTTCTTCTGAAAGAAACTGATAGACATTATTTTCTTGCACATTCCTCCAAATAGGATGTGCCCTATACTCTAACTCCTCAAAGGATAAAGCCAGCAGCTTCTTGTATGTCCATCTAGGTTGATGGCATCTAAGCAACTTATAGTACAACTGCCTTCTATCTCTTTTGAGCCAAGTCTTGACCTCTTGTGCATTAAACCTCAAAATCACCTTTATATCCTCTTGTACCCTGAGAAGAACTTCCAACCCCCAAATTTGATCTGACAAACTCATCCCTGGGTTGTCCATAACCTTGTCTTCCCAAGTATGGTACATTCTGGTGATTTCTGGTAGGTCCCAATCAATCTGATTCTTCAAATCACTCAACCTTTCCTTTGCCAACTCATCCCCATATTCAAGTCTTTCTGGATCTTCAATAATTTGAACACTTGAATCTGAGCTATCATCTTCTTTTCCATCACCACTTTCTTCTTCACTCTCAGAAGCAACAAATGGTGATCTACCACTCCTCTTCAAATCTCTTTCCAAAAGTTGTGCAGCCAACTGTTCATCAAATGCAATTTGTGCTGCATCTTTCTTTGGAACATCTTCTTCAATCAGAATCCCTTTACCTTTGTCTTTTGGATCAATAATAGGTAAAGTAGAAGAAGAAACCTGTGTGGACACATCTTTGATGATTGCTGATGACTGGAATACATCAACACCACCTGCAACTTTGTCAGCGTTCAAGTTACCTCTATCAGCGCCACGATTACCTTTGTCAGCGCTGGATGTGTCAGCGTTCAAACCTGTATCAGCGCCCATTGTTTCTTTGAAAGATCCTTCCAAGTTTAATGGTGTCACCTTGGATGTATCAATAACTGGGTGCTTCTTCAAGTTGGTGAGTGCTTCAGCAACCTGTAAAGATTCACTAAATTGTGAACTCTTCTCTGAACTCTTCTCACTAGCTGTATGAATCAGCTCATCCTCTTCATCCTCTTCATCCTCCCCTTTGGAAGATTCCTCCATTAGACTCCTGCTACTTGGATTCTCCAAAACAGTTACCCGCTCCCTCAATACTTGGAGTTCACGGCCCTGGTTGTTGACAATTTGTACAAGGCTGACATTTTGCTTTTGCAAGCTAATGACAGCAGCCGTCAATTCAGTCAAAGTCATAGGTTCCAATCTGCCCTCAGCTAGAATGGGGATTTGACCTCCCAAAATAGAATCATAGGGCATGGATGAGGTCTTAATGATGTTGGGACTGTCTTGACCAGCATCTAAGCCTGTGTCAATAGCCCCAGCCTCATCCATGGCACCAGCCACACTTGTGGAGGTGGTTCTCTCTGCTACAAGGCTAGGACCACTAGAGGAGAACACTCCAGTAGTCCTTTGGCGTTTATTCAACCTAGATTGTAATGGGGTGGAAGATGAGGTAGATTGTGTGGGTGTTGGTTGGTTAAGGGGTGTTTGGGATTGTTCAGGGATGGTATCAGCGTCGGGAGTGGCTGTATCAGCGCCAACATTTTGAGTGTCAGTGTTGGGTTGGTCAATGTCCATGTGGTCTGGTGAAGGTAAAGGTTCATGGATAGGCTCAAGTTGGGGTTCAGGGTCTGGTTGTGGTTGTGGTTGAGCAGCCTGAATTACTTCAAGCATGGGTTGGGTAAGAGGTATGGATCTGTTTGTGGAGCTCATTTTGGTAAAAATGGTTTTCTGTTGTTTAGGGATCTCATAAAAAGTGTCATGATCCCTAGAACAATATTCTTGTAAATCAAAGACCATTTGCAAAAATCTTGGGTAAGCCAAAGTCATTTTACTCCCCTTATTTTTACACATCCCTTCAAAAATCATTTTTGAAAAATTATACTTAAGCCCACATGTTATACAAACCAAAGCACTTGCAATTGACCTGTTTATTTCATTAAAAGAAGTACATTTTGGACTTAAGCATTGGAGAAGGACATGTATCAAATATTTCCAGTCAGAGGGAAATTCCTGCTTATGATATTTATTTAAAGTGACATCAGCAGGAATAGGATAACCCAATTCCCTAAGACCTTGTTCTATTGTTGCAATGGCAAGGGTAGTCACACCATCAGCGTCATCAAGACGCAAAGCTTGGCGAACCAAGGCTTCAGTGACCACCCATGTTCTTCCATGAACAGTAGATGTTAATGTGGTCACTCCATTAGCTGTTGTGGAACTAGCATTATTCCAAAACTGTCTAATGTGTGCGACAGGGACTAATGGTGTATGAGGTTCCACCCAACTAGGTTCTTTGAGAGCATCAAAAATCTTCTTGGGTTCTTCTTGTGACAGAAAACATGCAAACAAACATGCTTGTACAAGAGGGGTATCAACCTTCTTGTGTATATTGGCAATAAATCCACCAAGACTTTGATGGGATCTTCTTGTCTGAACTGGAGCCATAACATCACCAATGATCTGAGATGAGGGGTGATCCTTTGATGTGGAAGTGAGAACTCCTCCTTCAACAAGTCTGGTGTCCTCAACTTCACGCTCCATGTTGCCAATATCTTCTTCATCAGACTCTCTTTGATCAACAGAAATCTCTTCATAGACATTGGAAGGTCCACCTTGTTCAAAATGGGAAGAGAAAAGATGTGCAAAGGTGTCATCAAACTCTGAACCTTGCTTGTCAGCGTTTGGGCTAACAGCGTTTGAACTGTTGTTGTCAGCGTCTGAGCCATCAGTGTCTGAATTAGTCTTGTCAGCGCTTGATTTCCCTTTGTCAGCGCCTGAAGAGCCATGCATGTTTGTATTTGGTGGTATCTGGAAACCACCATTATCTTTTCTAGCAGCAGCAGCAGCAGCATAATACTCATCTGTCCATATAGGAAGTGTAACATATTCTGGTGTGGGAGATGACTCAACTGCTGATGGTCCATCTTCCTTAGCAACCTGTATACCTGAAACATTACCAATTCTCTTTTCCAAAACACTTGAAGTTACCTTCACAATGTCTGGATCAGTAACAGGCATATAATTTAAAGCTCTAGATAAAGGTTCTAAGTCAAACAACCAATTTGGACCACTTTCAGGATCACTAGGTTTACTTTCTAAAAACCTAACATGCACTTTTTCAAGTATACGTTTTTCCTTTTTAATGTAAACCCTATATCCTTTGCTCTGCACTGAATAACCCATGAAGTAGCCTTCATCACCTTTTGAATCAAATTTACCTAGGGCCTCACTAGTTTCTAGAACAACTACATGACATCCAAAAGGCTTGAGAAAGCCAATATTTGGCTTCCTTCCCCAAAGTAACTCATAAGGTGTCTTATTATGTATTTTGTTGACCAATGCCCTATTTTGAACATAACAAGCTGTGTTAACAGCTTCAGCCCAAAAGGCTATAGGAAAGTGGGCATCAGCCAACATGGTTCTGGCTGCTTCAATAAGGGTTCTATTCTTCCTTTCAGCAACCCCATTTTTTTGTGGGGTTCTAGCTATGCTAAACTGCCTAGTAATCCCTTTCTTGGCACAAAAATCATCTAACAACTGATTTCTAAACTCACCCCCATTGTCACTTCTAATAATTTTGACCTCATTACCATTTTTCTTTTCAATTTGGGTAATGAAATTAATCAGACTTTGGGCAGTTTCACTTTTCTTGGCTAAAAAGAAAGTCCATGTAAACCTGGAAAAATCATCAGTGATAACAAAACAATATGATTTACCCTTCAAACTTTCTATATTAGTTGGACCAAAGAGGTCCATATGCAATAAGTGAAGTGGTTTAGAACTAGAGTGCACCTGTTTAGACCTGAATGAGACCTTGTGCTGCTTGCCCTTAAGACATGCAACACAAGTGTGGTCATTGTGGAAAGCCTTTTCAGGCAAACCATCAACTAAACCAAGCCTCACAAGTCTATTGATATTCTTAAAGTTTATGTGCCCTAATCTCCTGTGCCAAAGATTACTTTCATCTACTGAGGCTTTAGCATAAAGACATGACATCATTTTATTATTTACCTTAATTCCATTAAGATTCACATTATATATGTCTTTATGCCTTGGTGTTCTAAAATCTATGTATTTTTCCTCAGGGAGCTTATAATCTTTGCTTAACACCAAGCACTCAGTATCTGTGAAAAGAACCTTATTTTTGTTATCACACACTTGTGATACACTAAACAAATTATAATCCAGTTCTTTTACCAAGAAGACATTCTCAAACCATAGATTGTTGGTGACAAGGGTTCCTTTTCCTGTGATGGTGCCATAGCCCCCTCCAAAGTATACCTTATCACCATCTTGAATAGGAGTGAAGTTTGTTAGATAGTCCTCCTTTCCTGTCATGTGCCTTGAGCATCCACTATCCCAATATCCATAATCATTGATCTTCTTCTGAATGCCCTGCACATAAAGAAAACACATTAGTTTTCTTTGGGAACCCAAGCCTTGGAAGACTTGGATTCATCTGGTTGTTCAACAAGAACAGACTTGGTTCTCATAACAACCCCATTTTCATCCCTTTTTGAATGAAATTCCCAGTTAACCCCAATTGGTGTTGACATTGCTTTTGAAATATAATGAAACATGTTGCATGTCATAGAAACACCAGTAGAATTAGAGTTTTGGTCTTGTTTTGGTCTCCATGTTAAGCTAGTAGAAGCTTTAGACCTATTTCCCTGTGGTTGCAGATACCTAGGTTTGGCAGTGTGCCTGTCAGCGCTGAAATTGTTCTTGTCAGCGCCCCGATTGCCTTTATCAGCGTTGAACCTAGGGTTTGCTACAGGAATCCATTGCCTATTGGACCAAGTGTTTGACTTTTGAAAAGGTCTTAGGCCTTGTGTGTTAGACCCTCTAGAAAAGAATGGGGCTGGTCTAACAACTTGTGAACTTTTGTTCACAAAGGTATTGGGTCTGACAGTGTTTGACCTATGTTGACTTTTGTCAGCGCTGAATTGGTTCCTATCAGCGTTGACATTGGAAGCGTTGACACATCTGTAAGCCAAATGTGAGAAGCTACCACATGTGTAACAAGCTTTTCTAGACATAGTCTTAGGTCTAGAAGCAAAGAAGCCTGTTCCAGGGTTACTAACTTGGCTTTTTGGTGACCTAGTATTCCTATACATCTCTGCATACTTAACACTAGGTTTTCTAACAGTTTGTGGGCCAAGGTCAACAGCTTTGCCAGTGGTAGGGTGTGTGATTTTAATAGGTGTAGGATCATTGGACTCCACAATATTATGGCTCATGATTGGTGTGGGCTCATTTGGACTTTCACACAACAACCCTCCCTTAACAAACAAGGTGTGGTTAGCTTTCTTCCACTCATCTAGGTCAGTCAGTTTTTGCTTGTATTCCTCAACTGGGGAAGTCACTCTAGGTGGAGGAATAAATTCCTTCTCTTGAAGTTCTGGCAAGCCAGTCCAAGATAAGTCCTTTGATTGGACACCATAGAAATCCCCAGCTGGTGGTGGAACACCAGTATAATCTTTCATCCCAATCCCACTCATATCCTTAGAGTCTCTTTGTTTACTAACACACTCTCCTAGGGATTGTGTGGCCTTATCAAATCTCTGGATTTTAAGACTCACATTATCTTTATTTTTGTTAGCCTCCTCTAACTGAGCTATCAAATCAAGATTAACCCTATTTACTATATCTTAAATATCTTTACTTTGATGTAACTCATGTTTTAAGATATTTATTTGATCCTTTAAATCAAACTCCATTTTCTTATACTCAGCTACTGTCTTTTCTGTTTGGGTAAGTGCAATTTGATAATTAGATACTTTGCATCTTTCAGTACTTGCCTCATCTAATAATTTTACTATCTCTTGATTTAGTTTTTCAGTATTTAAACGACAACCCTTAGAACAGAAAGCATCATCATATACCTCATTATCTGATGAAGAGGAGGAGTGTGCCATGAGAGCATATTCAACATGCTCTTCTTTAACTTCAGCAACCAAAGCTCTGTCCTCTTCCTCATCCTTAGCCATAAAGTTCCAGCTCCAGTCCCATCCTCCAACACCATCAATTTGTTGAACAGCAACCATGGCCTTGGGATCTTGGCTCTTAACCATTTGGCTTGAAGGCTTACCAGCATCAGATCTTCTTGGAGATCTACATTCCCTCATAAAGTGCCCCATCCGATGACAATTGTAGCACTCAACCTTTGATTTGTCAAATCCAGCAACATACTTAGCATTAAAGGTCATCTTCTTCTTGAACCTTTTATTAAACCTGTTTGCTCTTAAACTTACAAGAGCCATAGTCCACTTGATGTCCATCTCTTCCAATTGTTCATCACTTATCTGCTCAAGATCTTCATATGTAATCCTTGAATCACTGGGCAAAGAAGCAATGAATGCACACACAGTATCTAGATCTAAACCAGCAGGTTTAAATCTATCAGCGCCAAAGTTGTGTGTGTCAGCGCTTGAGTATAAAGCGTTGACAGGATATGATCCAGCGCTGACAGACTGAGATCCAGCGTTGACACATTGAGATCCAGTGGCTGGATGTCCATAGAAGTTCATGGAATCAAATTGGCCTTCACTTTGTGAGAAGAAGGCCATGTTACTACTGGAAGATTTATTATCACTATCCAAAAGCCATTCATTCTCCAACAGTCTTAGTTTGTTGAAGATGTCATCAAACCTGGAGGTCTTGTGGGTGTTATTGACAAGAATGGATCTTGTCTCAATCTTCCATACATCACCAAGGCTTTTGAGAAAAGTAGCATTCAAGTCAGGGTCATCAATCTGTGTTCCCATGAAGGAAAGTTGACTTGTGATGTCAAGCAATCTACTTCTCACACTGCTGAGATTCTCATTTGGTTGAGACTTAAAGACAGCATACTCATGCATGAGTTGCTTCTTCTTTTCATCTTTTGTGTCAGCATTGCCACCATGTGCTACTTCAAGAGCTTCCCAAAGCTCTTTTGCAGACTCAAAGCGTTTGTACTTGTGCTGATTCTCATGACCTAGGGCGTGTTTCATGATGTTCAAGATTTTCATGTCCACCCTTTTCTTGGCTATATCTTCAACAGATACAGCTCTTCCATCTTCAGGCTTTTCCTTCTTATCAGCTTCAGGACAATTAGGAAGAGCTACCCTTGCGGCAATAGCAGCAGCAATCTTTTGAGCTTTGTTGAATGTGTTCCCATATTCAACAATCTCCCAAAGAGTGTAGTCATGGATGGCTATATATTGCTCAAAATTAGACTTCCAAAGCTCGAAGTTCCTGGCATCAAACATGGGAATTTTGATACTAGGGTTTGTGGAGTTGTTTTGTAGCAAAGCAGAAGGCTGATTTGTGCCAGACATGATGTTTTTAGGGTTTTTTTTTTTGAGAGATTTATGGTTTTTAGGGTTTGGTGTTTTAGGGTTCTTGCGTTACTTAAAGATCAAAAGTTTCTCAACAAGCTCTGATACCACTTGTTGATCCCAAACTTAGATCGATTAAGCTTTGTGTGTACGAGATTAGATCAAGTACTACACGTAGAGAAACCTTTGCTTATGAATAAAGTAACAAAGTGTTATGCGGAATTAACACTTGATCTAAAACACAAATATGTTAAACAAACTTTCACTTGTATTAGAATAATCGAACTTGATTACAATGAAAGAAGTTTAACTTGTGAAAACTTATGAAAACTGATAATTAACTTTAACCTAAAAGATCTTCTTTTATAGAATAAGAAGTCTTGTACAATAAGCTACGAATCAACTATTCTAGGTAAAGATAATAATAGAAAATACAATGTCGAGCTTATCTTTACCATACACAAATAAAGAAACAAATAAACAAAAAGATTCGTATGAAGATATATTCCATCAGTGCTAATCTTCAAGGCTGTCAGCGTTGACTTCTTCAATGTCAACGCTTGGCTGTCAGCGTCCAATGTCATCCTATCAGCGTTGACATTCTTCTTATCAGCGTCTAGTGAACTGACCCATAATTTATTCCCAACATGTATTATTATGAAACAAATAAACAACCAACACCCTCTCCATCAAAGAAGAGGGTTTATATACCTAAGTCTATAGCGGACTTGGGCCTTCTAACCCATGGACAAGCCCATGGGCTAGGTTGATAATATAAAGTAACTTACTTTCTAACTACGAGCTTACAACGTTTAATGAAATTGTTGGAGTGACCGATACTTCTAATATACATTAAAAACGTATTTCCAACAATCTCCCCCTAAGGGAGGTCACTCCAAATTACAAACTCGTAAACCTAGCATACTATACTAAGTCTTCGTTCGTGAGCTCGTAGTCCACTTTCTCTTTTATTTCTTTTCTTTTCTTCATTTTGCGAATATGTGTTGATAATCATTAGGATTTGTCTTAGAGCATGTTCTTTTGGCCTTTCACGTGCGATCTTTGCCTTCTTGTGATGTTTGCCTCCTCATGACTTCATGTCCACAAACCTATACTTTGTTGAATTCTTGAAAGTTTCAGAGTTAATACAGCGGAAGACTTTAGGTTGAACTTTCTTGAATTTTGCTGAAATAATTGATGCAGAAAGTATAAGTATGTGAGGACGACTTCAACTGGTACACCGCAATGCCACCGTCTTCAAATACAGGAGCATAATAAGACACGAATAATATGGCTTTGACATTTTACTCTAGTTCGGTAGCATTTTACCTCCGGTCGGTGAAGACCGTTGGACGATATTAGATATCGTACTTGTGAAAGGTATATTTAATTAAAAATCTCTTTGACAAGATTTCGCGGGTAAACCCATTCTCTTTATTCAATCGTCCAAAGCTGACTATGAACATAAAGAGTGAATCATTTGGATAATAAAATCCTCATGATTGAAGCCGTCAATTCATAAACCTGGAACAAGTGAATTTTAGTTAAGATATTCACCATCGCTGCTTTCCAGTTGTCACGAGCTTGATTCTTATAGAATCTTGCTTGTCACCTACCACAGTGCTGTTTAATGTTGACACTGGAAGGATTTCCACTCATCACTGTGATACTTACGAGTGCCACTCTGAGTCTTCTGGCAAGATCACTTAGATTTTACGTATCTGCCCTGGAACAAGTTTGAATTCAATTAAGAGTCAAACCATCGTTTCTTTCCAGTTATCACAAGAATGGTTCTTAAAGAACCGCACGTGTCACCTACCATGAGCTTTTTTTATTATGGGTCAAGCAGGATTTCCATCTTATTTGTTATACTTTCGTATCACTCAGATGTTCTGGCAATAATACAAGACTATTGCGCAGGACAAATAAAATTATCTTACTTTTCACAGTGTGTGAAGAAGCAAGGAATATATGGCAAGTGTCCTAATGATACTATTGATGATCGCGTGGCTCTAGACTCGATAGTGCGTTTTGATTTGATGAGCGGAGGCTGGAGAGGATTGCCACCTTTTCAATATCAATTTATTCGGAGTGAATAAACCGATAGATAACATGTTGAACTCCATGACATTAAAACAAATATCTTTTGAGAGATATTGGAGTTAGCTGGGAGGGGTCGTGCATCGCATCACTGGGTCCATGATACTTTAACGTCTTTAAGATGTGTTGACCCGATGTCTGCCTAAGTTGTAAGGAGGGCTTCTTTCTTTACACCCTTTATCTTTACAATTCTTTTTCATTCTTCAACCCCTTCAATGCTTACCAATACGTCATAACTAGCACCTTGTTGTGATTGTTCTAGTGCTAGCTTAAGTACTTGGTCGGCATTCTGCTACGTTCACAATCCATTCCCCATCTTTCCTAAGGACTACTATTTCTAGCTATGGAATTGTCCTTGGGAAGATTCCTCCGGTTTTGGAGGAATCATTGGACTTATACATAATCCTACCACCCTTTTGTCACCACAAACGTAATGAAATAATAGTGTTTTGGGTAAGTACACGTCACCATGAAAATTCCTTAAAACTCACTAAGGTACTTGTGGTATGAATATCAAATGTTTTGTACCTTAGTGTTTTTATCAGCAAAAACACTCCCCTTTAACATGTGCAGTACACATATTAAGTTGGAAATACCATTAAGTATTTTTTTTTTCATCTTTAGCCAGATATATTAACAAGTCTCCTTAATCCCATTTTCTCCCCTTATGCAAAATGTTAACCGTTAATATTTTGGATATTAATGGACTAAACCGGTCTTTGGGTAAAAATGAAATCGTTTGGTGGCCATAGAACATATTAATGCTCCCCCTCAATCTAATGAGGGTTAGTTGCAGTGCGTGAGTATGATATATTTTGAAAGATTTAGAATCTCGTGAGAAATTCTTGAAAAATATCATACTTTTACACTACAACATGCCACAACAGCCTATTATACACAATTTATACATATTTACAATGAAGTGTATGGAGTTGACCTGATATAGTACGATCATCACATTAAGTGGATCGTTCTAATAGCCTGTGGTGAGCTCCCGTGAGCTCCATACGGTCTGCCACCCACGAATCGTTCTAGACTTCGGATCAACCATCGTTCCCTTAACTTCTCCTTATCTGGATCACATATTTGGCACTCCTGATGAACTTACCTTTCCATTCATACTTCACTTCTGGAAGGTCTTGTTTGGAATTGAGAAGTAACAGCTTATCACAAACATGCTTGAGAGTTCAATCGCTGAATTTGTGTAGTTCCGACAGTGTCATGTATTGCATGACTTCTGCTTCATTCAGGTAAAATATTCCCATTTCTGGTTCAAGAGTACTCATATATGGCTTATTGTTCTGATGATAATGACTCAAAGGTGTGGTGTGAGGACGTTGCAAGTTTAACTTTCTTTGATGACTCTCCACACCCAGTTGTAGATCTTCAACATGATACTTGATCACGACTTTACGAGTAAATTGGAGAATGTTTAAGCTTAAGGAAACGACGAGTTCACGGGTTAAGTGAGGGACCTTTTCTTGAGCCAAGATGAGCAGAAAGTCTTCTATATCTTCAATACGTAGGTATTGTAGTCCTCCTTGACAGTGTATTCTTTATCGTCTTCCCGTTTGAATCTGATTTCTCTTAAGTAGGAATACACGAATATCTGATCAATAGTACCTCCCTGTATACTTGTAACTAGTCGATTTGAAAGTATGAGGTTACCTGGTCTAGGACGATTAAAGAAGTTATAGGCTAGCTTCTTCTTGTTACCCCAATGAGAGATGCCAAGTTCTGTGTGTGGATCATATGAAGGAACTAATTTTTGACTCCAGAGCCCAGTGACTTTGTCCTCAATCCAAGGTATATTCTCCAAATTTACTGCCTTGCCCATAGTTAAATATGTCGCATACTTTTTCGCACCTTTCTGTAAGTAGTCAAGATCATGGCTGACGAAGTGATCCATTGAAATATTCCTGGATTCGGCGATAACAACAGCGGTTAATGGATGTAGTACTGGAGTTTGATCACCTGAAGTCGTTTCTTTCATTGCTTTCAGGAGTTCATTGGTATGTTATTCGCCCTCATCTCTTCCGATCTTTGTACTGGCCCAAAAGTTGGAATCTTTAAGTATCTTTTGAAGTTCATTTGGATCCATGGTAGGTACTCCGTATTTGTGAACTAGGAATCCAGAGAAGTCGATTGGATTATTGAGAAGTTGTGTGAAATCCTCCTTGTCTTTATCAGAGAATTTACGTGTGGTTGCTGCTTGTGTAAGCCAAGGTTGCTCCGACATATTCTCGTCTATGTTGACAGTATCAACGAAGTCAGGATCTTGTTGATTTGTATCTTCAATATCCATATCGAGGTAATGCTGGTCAGTTGTGGGAGGTGGAGAATGATGTAACTCTTACACTGGAGGTTCGTCTTCGTTCATGGGTTCTATAGTTGAGAAAAAATCAGGAAGTGATGAGACTGCATTTATACATAGTCTGATCGTCCAAATCGGGCTTAAAATGCTTAAAAATATCATAAAATACCCCAAAATATGCTTGTGTTTGTTCATTGTGTATTTTAGGTACGGATATCGTGAAATCAACAAAAGATCACAAGATTCAAGCAAAAACGAACACGGGAAACAAAGCCGCATAAAGAACCAGATCCGATTGTTGATTTCCCACAAAAGACCCTCAAGTTTTAAAGATTTACAAGTTTGGCCCCTCAACTTTGGCAACTTGTCAAAATCAGTCCTTGAAGAATCATTTTGTACAAGTCAAGTCCCTAATTATTGAAGATGGACAAGGATGGCCCTTGAAAATGCAAAATATTTCTCAACAAGTCCTTTTCAAAAGTTTTATCAACAAAAAGGACCAAAATTTCCAATACATGAAAGAAAAATCAAAGGGAAATCTGCCCTGATAAGATTTCCAAAGAGAAGTTATGAATTGCAAGTTTATTTGAAGTCTAGGGACCAGAAATGTAAATTATTAAACCTTAAACTAAGTTAATTTATTAGCTTAGTGGGAAACATCTCCACTAAATCCCAAAGCAGATTAACAAAGTTGTTCTTTCCATAGAACCCTAATCATTATCCCAGTTTCAATCTAACTCAAACCAAAGGGATAATAAAAATTACTGAGGGGTTTTGTTACTTATATCATTACACATCACACCCATGTGCTCTTATCATCCACATCAGCTCACATGGGGACACCACAACTCAATATAGTCACAGGTCTCCACAAATGTCCAGGGATTTCCAGTAAGGAAGACCAGATCAACAATCCTTGATAGATTTCGTGCTCTCCAAATCATAATGGACGACTATAGATGATCAAGTACTCTTACACATCACATGGTCTCAAGAACAAGGATTCAAAATCAGCATATACTTTGGAATATGCTTAGGGTATTTTAGGAAGATCAAGCAACTAGGTCTATGTCTTCTCTTCATATTGTAATAGTATATATAGTAGTATCATTCTTCATTGTAGCTTGTTCTAATTTTATGATTCTCAATTTGTAATTTAATAATTTTTGAATGATATAAATTGAGTTCCAGTATCTTTTAATCAATTTATTTTACTTGCATTTTAAAAATTCTGTCATTTACTTTTTATTGCAAATTTATTTTTCAAGTTTATTCAAAAGAAAAATCTGGTATTTGAAGATATACTATTCATTAAGCTAGCTTATAGATTATTTGACACATAAGATATAAGCTCAGCTTTAGGTAGTGTTCTTTTATTGTTGGTTCTCAAATTTACTTTCCTACAAAGTTATTTATTTTTCAAAATTTTATTTACAAAGCCAAATTTTTTGTCTTTGAGTTCATTATAGTGATAAGCCCACAAGCTAGCTTATCTGATAAATAAGCGCAACTTATTGAGCTTATCACTATTGCTTTTTATTTTCTGACTTGTTTTAGGTTTTAAGGAGCATTGGTACTTGTTGATTTTCTTTCACGAAATTTCAAAGTGTTGATGTTCTCTCGTTGATGATAAATAAGCTCATAAGGGGGCGGATAAGTTGGTTTCGAAAAGGATATGCTGTTTTAAAGGGGGTAATAAGCTGAGAAAACAATGGGGTGTTGACTGTAAGATTGGTTAGAGTTTACACTTGGACCCAATGTGAGCATCTCTATTTCTATTTTCCTCTTATTTTTACTTAATATTGCTTATGCTTATTTGTTGTAGCTTATTTGCCTTATAGCTTATTTGTTTAATTGTCTTTGTATTTCTTCACTTTTCTGCTTATTTACTTGTTGCTATTCTACTTATCCGCTTGCCTTATTTTATAGTTTGACTTACAAATAGTGTTTGGATTTATTTTGTTCCCGTTGTCACTATGAATCTTAAGTTTAAGTTCGATTGGACTATAGTTTTGAGGTTAGAGTTAGTTAGTTTCAACTTTTATATTTCACTAAAACGTTAACAAATAAAAAAGATAGGTAGTTTACATAGAGTTTTTTTTATGTTTCTGTTACGAGTATTTGGATTTGCTTAAATTTCTGTCATAAAATAGATCTTAGGTTCTAAGTTTTAATGGATCTTTATGTTAGAGGTTTAGAATGGTAAAAAACATCTTTTACTTTTCCTTAAAAAAATAGAATTAAGTTTGAATTTCATGTGTTTCATTAGCAATATGTATCTATAAGTTTTATCAAACTGTGATTAGTGTAATTGTTGCTTGATTCGTATTTGAGTTTACTTACTTTGGTGTTACTAGAAGTTTAGAAGTGTCACCTTTAAGTTTCAATTTCATTTGCATTCGATTTATCACTCATAGTGCTCATTTTTTGTCTATTTAAGGAAGAACACATCAGCAGATGTAGTGGATTCGAATTGAAGAGTTAGTTGTTCGAATTAAGGATTTAGGTAGTGTTAAAGTAGGATTAATCTGTTTTAAATAAATTTTGGGTTTAGTGCTTATTAAGAAGCTTAAAAATAAGCTTAAAGTTGGCCCTGTTTTTCATTAGTTGCACTAGTTTTAACCACGGTTCTTATTTACCTTTGATGGCAATTCCTTCGACTTGTGCTTAGTATTTAGATTTCCGAGTTGTGTTTTGTTATTGTAGTCTTATTTTTATACTCCTATAAGTCTAAAGCTTATTGGAGTTTATAATCATAAGTAAAAAAAAGTCCAACAAATAATCTGCATTAACAAAAAAAAAGACAATTTTGCAGCAACTTAGGTTTAGAATTAAGAGATTTTAGAGCTTAAGATTCAGTAGGTTAGTGGTTAGTGGTTAGTGTCATAAGTTTGATATGTTTGAAGAGAAAACAGTGGTTAGAGCTTATTAAGACGGCTTAATGATAAGTTAAACTTGGCCTTTTGAGGTTAGATTACAAAAAAGAAATAGCACTTGCGCTCATTCTGCCACATTAACACATCAGTAGTTGTTTTGGTGTCGGTTTTGGGTTTTAAGACTTCACCTTTGGTTCACTAGTTAGGGTTTAGGATAGGTTAAAAGAAAAATATCTGGTATGAAGCTTTTGTATGGTTTTTGGTAAGTTTCAAGTGCCTTCTAGCCCACTGTCTAGCAACGAAGTGTCCACAACCCCAAATTTTGTTGCCGTTATTGATTCTTGTGCATTAAGTTGTGGATTTGTGTTTGATATTGTTGTAGTTTTTGAGTTTGTATTGACTCCCTACAACCAACTGGTTGTATGGGTGCTGTTTGTGCCCAAAAACATCGACAAACAAGCTCAAAATAAACAACAACGAGCTCCAAAAATATATAGTAACTTTTCTCTTTGTTGTCCGATAACGATCAAATTTTTATTTTCTTTAGTGTTATCCGATATCGGACAACACTGATCTTGGAGAAGAATTATCTCTGGTGATATATCGGACAACACATAAGTACTCCAAATTTGGAATACTTTGTGGTACTTTTGTTTTTAGCCATTTTTTTAGTTTTTCCTAACTTTTTTCATTTTTCCCTTGTTAATTTCATTAAAATAGAATTTTTAGAAAAGAAATTCTATTTTTCCCATTATTTATTATTTTTTATCATTATTTTAGTTAAAAATTTGTTTTTAGCCTTTAAAAAATAGAAAAATAGTTTTAAAAATTTTAGAAAAATAATTTTTAGCTTTTAGTTGATATAAGTAAGATTTAAGTTTGATAAAATATAATTTTGGACTTTTTGTTAATTATGTTTAATTTTAGGGCTTTAATTAGCATTTAAAATTAAATATTTAATTAATATTAAGTTTTAAAATTTATTTATTGAATTTATATTCTTATTTATATTATCTTAAACTTAATTTTTGATTTTTAGTTTGTTTTTAGTTAAAAATTTTATTTTCGTCGTGTTTTACATTTTAAACGTATACGTTTTACGTTTGTCGTCGGAGTGTAATTTAGCGTAACTCGTCATTTAATTTTCTTTCTTCGAAAACCCAAAAACGTTACTAATCCAAACATTGTTTTATATGTATTAGCACATAACACATACATCTCCTTCGAGAACGAACTCGCATTTATCGAGCATTCGCGTTTTCCTAAACGTGAAGGTTTAATACTTGCCCATTATACGCGTTTTTCCTAAAACGTGTACGATTTTACTACATCAATTTTTGGCCGCTCGTTTTTGCTTTTTATTTTTGGAAAGCGTATATAGCGTACATACTCGTTTGTTATTTTTCTACTATATTATAAATATCCAAATAAATCGTGTTTAGTTGTCCTCAATTAAACACACAACAATCTTTTACTATATTGTAGATATCCTAATATTAGTTTTCGTTTTTTGTGTGAATATTATTAATATATTGTTTTACGTATCACAATAAATTTACAATATCTCCAAAAGCGTGAAAACGCAACCTTAATTGGGATTTCATCACTCAATTATTGTATTCGAATGCAAAGCAAAAATAAAAGGCAAAATAGATAATTACTTTTGAAAGGCTTAATTTTCATTAACACAAACTATAAGGTGGGTATAAGGCGGTTGTATTTCACGACCTAAAGGAAAAGGCTCTTAAGTGTTTCGCGCCACCTCGTTTCCTCCGCTTGCTTGTGGGTGTTTTGAGAAAAAGGGCTAATCGAGGGTTTGCCGCCAAAAGTATTATCTACGTATCATATATATTTTCTTGGTTTCAAAGATTAAACCCTCTTGAACGTTTGGTGTTCCAACAACGTTCTAAAGTCATCGAAGAAGTTCACTCAACGTGATCGTTTTCATTCCTTGAGGTTCCTTTAATCGAGAAATTGATCGAGGAGAGATTTGTAGATTTGAGTCTACGTAATACACCAAAAATCCAAAAAAATTAAAAAACAATAAAAAATGAAAAATATTCTTCTTACCCCTTATCAATTAATTCTTTTTCTAACCCTCTAGTATTTAATTCTCGTAATACCATTCTCGTTTCGTCATGTCCAATGGTGGATATTACTCTTGTCCATATTGTGGAGGTCCGCCCGACGGTGGTAATTGCTTTAATTGCGAGATTTATAGAGGAAGGGATGGGTATATCTTCAACTCTCCTCAAAACGACCATGGTTACGGATTTCAATCATATGACCTAACTCCACAATCTCCTTCGTCTTATTCGTGTGATTTTTGCGGTTTGGAGCACGATTTCGGATTTGGTTGTACGAATTACAATGACCCCGAATCGAATCCTAATTTCTTTGACCAATCTTCGGAATATCCACCGTCATATTCATGTGAGTCTTGTGGAAACACGCCTCATTATGGGTATGATTGTCAACCGATGAACCAAAGTACGTCTTTCGACAATCAATTCTTCTGTTTTGACCAATCACCTCCACAAATTGTTTTCGATGATGATCTCGGTGCAAGTCGCATTGACAAGGGATTTAAAGAAATCAAAATGTTTTTTAACAAATTATGGAGAAAAAGGAACTTTCAATCGTCGAAGTGATCGAAACAAGCATCAAAGATATGGAAGAGGAAAAACGACGAACCGATCACAAAATAAATGATATAACTAATGAACTCAACATTAGGAGATATCGTAAAGAAGAAATAAGTGACGAGTTTAAAAGAGAGTGTGGTATTAAAACTAAACAACTTTTACAAGATTATAATAGCTTAAGCATCTATATTCGTGACAAGCGACAAGAACTAGAAAGACAGGAGCATCTAGCTAGATTTATCACGCCTCCTATTTATGATGACGACGACGATAGCGACATTTTTAATCTCGCCTCGTCTTGTGAAACCATTACTCTCATGCTCCCTACGGAAGCCGATGCCTCTCTAAGTATGGGGAGAAGAATCTTAGCACTAATCCTAGTGTTGAGATCCCTATTCCAATCCAAAGTGAGCCTACGATTGTCTTCGATGAGGATTTAAGTGATTATTCTCTCGATGAATTTTTACACGAAGATTATAACGAGGCAATTTATGATAGTGAGTGTGATTCTATTTCATATGATGATGTCTCTCCCAATGACACTTCGGGTAGAGAATCATTGACTTTCCGAACCCGCTTTTCGATGATGATTTTTCCACTAGTGATGACGAGTCACTACTCGACGAGGACGTTCGTATAGACGAATTTAAAATCTACTCGAATCCCCTTTTCGAACTTGATGACGAGTTCGTTTTCGGTGACGTAAATCCTCTCTTTGATGAGACTTTCGAGGACATCGAGAGTGAGGATTCTTTGGATCCTAAACTCGATGAGCCGGATTTGCTAGTCACCCTCCCTGAGTCTCATTTGGACGAGCCTTCTGTTTTGACTTGTGATGCTTCCATTCTCGAGGGGTTCACCGATGGACCGCCTATCGATGTGAATGAGGATTTCAGTGAGGCCTTTGCTTTTGAACCGGGAGGAGACTTTGAGGCCCCCTTTTTTATAGATTCTCTTTCAAAGTTGCCTTCGTCTCAAAGTAATCCTACCCACCCTCTCGGTTCTCATGACTACACGTACTTCGAGTATGTTGTAAGGAGTTTTCTTCCTTACAAACCGTATCCTCCGGCTTTGCCTTTATCATTTTCCACCAAATGTGAGGATACGATCTTTGACCCTGGTATAAAGGCTTTTCCTTTATTATCGGTTTCTTTGGGCCTTTGTTTATCATGTAAGCCCCACCAAAATTGACTATCCCATGATAATCCCTAAATGATCACATTTATGGGGATTCGAGTCGAGCCCTTGACTCGGTTATCAAAAACGAGGTGCCTCGTGGGGGAATCTCATGCCTATCCTTTTATCATTTCCGTTTTATTTTATTTTTCTAATTAGTTAACGAGGGGACTTGTTCTCTTCCAACCTTGTTCTGTGGTTGTTTGTGATTGTGATATATTAGGTTCATCGTCATCATTGAAGCCTCTCATGTTCATTTTAGGGATCACTCGAGCTTCGATCGTTGCCTTTGGAGATTCCGATATCCGATGAAATGCTTTTATGTTCTAACGATTATCTTATTAGCATAATTCATAAACGGCTTTTAGGTTATTCGTTTTACCCTTTCCATGCTCGAGATTTAGCATTCGACTTTCGTCTCTAGTATGGGGGTGTTTCACCCTTACACTCGAAATATTGAGGACAATGTTTAGTTTTAGTATGGGGGGAGTTAATAGATGCTTCACCTTGCTTACTTCATCACGTAATCCAATTTTCATCTTTTTTGTTATCGTTTTATGCAAAATTAGGCTAAAAAATGGCCAAATTATAAATTTTATTTAGTTTTTCATAAGTGTTTAAGAGAAGAATGTAGGTTTTCTGTTGGTAAGAATAAGAGTAATTTTTGAATCGATCATGCGTGTTGAGCACTTAGCTTCGATTCCTTAACTTTTATTAGGCTAAGTCTCATTAAATTGAGGACGAGAAATGATAGCGTTAATTATAAGTTACTATGCTAAACGTAGAGTACTAGTATTCTTTCAAAAACTAATGTGTCCTAATTATTTGCTTATTCTCCCCACGCTTTTGTAATAATTGTTAATAAATATTGATTTAGCGGTTTAATCTCTATTGTTGGTTTCTAATTTATATTAGTAGCTTCCATGTAATTAAATTGGGAAAACACTAAGGTATCGCCAGCGTCACCCGAATAATCAAAGGCTTCCTCCAATAATAATTTAAGTTCCTCTTCACCTAAATCAAGCAAAAATTCGAAGCTCACAAGGCCGAAAAATCTATGCGAAAATTGAAGTGAATGTCTAAAATCTCGAAGCCTTAAAGATCTAAAATTCGCTTTAGCGTGAGGATATACGTCAAATCATAATAAACACCTCATGGTGAAGTTAAATAAAAGGTATAGGGGTAAACCAATCCACGAATTGGTAATAAGTCAAATGTTCAAAACCGTTATAAAACCTTGTTTATCGATCCTTCTTGTTGACTTAATTTTTTGACATCGTTGTCTATTAGGATGAATTATTAATTCAATGATTTTGGTTACACCGTTAAGACTCTATTTTTGGACCTAATCTCTATTTACGCATAAGTCAATGATGTATCCTCGTGATCATTAAGACAAAAATAAAATATAAGAGATACACCCTAGGAATAAGGGAGTCTAAGTACGTGATTAGAGCATATGAGTAGTGTTAGCATTACTAACTTATAATGACAATGATCTTGTTTCGGGCTTAGCATGAAATTGGGTGAAAATCAAGGACGACGAAATTATTTCTAACGAAGCATTCACGTGTTCTTATTCTATGATCCTAAACGTCCCATTTTGCGATGAAAACAATACATTATGTCTAAAACACATGTAGTAGTTTATTTAAATTTACGTTTTTAATAAATGTCATATAAAAAAGAATTTTAGAAGTGCTATGATACTTAATTCTCGCATTGCGTGAGGACACGGCAATGGTTTAGTATGGAGGAGTGATGAGACTGCATTTATACATAGTCTCATCGTCTAAATCAGGCTTAAAATGCTTAAAAATATCATCAAATACCCCAAAATATGTTTGTGTTTGTTCATTGTGTATTTTAGGTACGGATATCGCGAAATCAACAAAAGATCACAAGATTCAAGCAAAAACGAACACGAGAAACAAAGCCGCACAAAGAACTGGACCCGATTGTTGATTTTCCACAAAAGACCCTCAAGTTTTGAAGATTTACAAGTTTGCCCCTCAAATTTGGAAACTTGTCAAAATAGTCCTTGAAGAATCATTTTGTACAAGTCAATTCCCTAATGATTGAAGATGGACAAGAATGGCCCTTGAAGATGCAAAATATTTCACAATAAGTCCTTTTCAAAAATTTTATCAACAAAAAGGACCAAAATTGCCAATACATGAAAGATAAATCAAAGGGAAATCTGCCCTGATAAGTTTTCCAAAGAGAAGTTATGAATTGCAAGTTTATTTGAAGTCTAGGGACTAGAAATGTAAATTCTTAAACCTTAAACTAAGTTAATTTATTAACTTAGTGGGAAACATCTCCACTAAATCCCAAAGCAGATTAACAAAGTTGTTCTTTCCATAGAACCGTAATCATTATACCAGTTTCAATCTAACTCAAACCAAAGGGATAATAAAAATTACTGAGGGGTTTTGTTACTTATATCATTACATATCACACCCATGTCTCTTATCATCCACATCAGCTCACATGGGGACACCACAGCTCAACATAGTCACGGGTCTCCACAAATATCGAAGGATTGCCGGTAAGGAAGACCAGATCAACAATCCTTGATAGATTTCGTGCTCTCCAATTCATAATGGACGACTATAGATGATCAAGTACTCTTACACAACACATGGTCTCAAGAACAAGGATTCAAAATCAGCATATACTTTGAAATATGCTTAGGGTATTTTGGGAAGATCAAGCAACTAGGTTTATGTCTTCTCTTTATATTGTAATAGTTTATATAGGAGTAGCATTCTTCATTGTAGCTTGTTCTAATTTTATGATTCTCAATTTGTAATTTACGCATTTTTGAATGATATAAATTGAGTCCCATTGTCTTTAAATCAATTTATTTTACTTGCAATTCAAAATTTCTGTCATTTACTTTTTATTGCAAATTTTTTTTCAAGTTTATTCAAAATCAAAATCTGGTTTTTGAAGATCCACTATTCATTAAGCTAGCTTATAGCTTATTTGACACATAAGCTATAAGCTCAGCTTTGGGTAGTGTTCTTTTATTTTTGGTTCTCAAATTTACTTTCCTGCAAAGTTACTTATTTTTCAAAATTTTATTTACAAAGACAAATTTTTTGTCTTTGAGTTCATTATAGTGATAAGCCCATAAGCTAGCTTATTTGATATATAAGCGCAGCTTATTGAGCTTATCACTATTGCTTTTTATTTTCTGACTTGTTTTAGGTTTCAAGGAGCATTGGTACTTGTTGATTTTCTTTCACGAAATTTCAAAGTGTTGATGTTCTCTGGTTGATGATAAATAAGCTCATAAGGGGGCGGATAAGTTGGTTTTGAAAAGGATATGTTGTTCTAAAGGGGGTAATAAGCTGAGAATACAATGGGGTGTTGATAATAAGATTGGTTAGAGTTTACACTTGGACCCAATGTGAGCATCTCTATTTCTATTTTCCTCTTATTTTTACTTTATATCGCTTATGCTTATTTGTTTTAGCTTATTTGCCTTGTTGCTTATTTGTTTAATTGTCTTTGTATTTCTTCACTTTTCTGCTTATTTACTTGTTGCTATTCTACTTATCCGCTTGCCTTATTTTATAGTTTGACTTACAAATAGTGTTTGGATTTATTTGGTTCCCGCTGTCACTGTGAATCTTAAGTTTAAGTTTGATTGCACTATAGTTTTGAGGTTAGAGTTAGTTAGTTTCAACTTTTATATTTCACTAAAACGTTAAAAAATAAAAAAAGATAGGTAGTTTACATAGAGTATTTTATGTTTCTGTTATGAGTATTTGGATTTGCTTAAATTTTTGTCATAAAATAGATCTTAGGTTCTAAGTTTTAATGCATCTTATGTTAGAGGTTTAGAGTGGTAAAAAAATAGCTTTTAATTTTCCTTAAAAAAATAGAATTAAGATTGAGTTTCATGTGTTTCATTAGCAGTATGTATCTATAAGTTTTATCAAGCTGTGATTAGTGTGACTGTAGCTTGATTCGAATTTTAGTATACTTACTTTGGTGTTACTAGAAGTTTAGAAGTTTTACCTTTAAGTTTCAATTTCATTTGCATTCAATTAATCACTCATAGTGCTCATTTTTGGTCTATTTGAGGAAGAACACATCAGCAGCTGTAGTGGATTCGAATTGAAGAGTTAGTTGTTTGAATTAAGGATTTAGGTAGTGTTAAGGTAGAGTTTAATCAGTTCTAAATAAATTTTGGGTTTATTTCTTATTAAGAAGCTTAAAAATAAGCTTAAAGTTGGCCCTGTTGTTCATTAGTTGCATTAGTTTTAGCCACGGTTCTTATTAACCTTTGATGGAAATTCCTTCGACTTGTGCTTAGTATTTAGATTTCTGAGTTGTGTTTTGTTATTGTAGTCTTATTTTTATACTCCGATAAGTCTAAAGCTTATTGTAGTTTGTAATCATAAGTAAACAAAGTCCAACAAATAACCTACATTAAAAAAAAGAGACAATCTTGCAGCAGCTTGGGGTTAGATCTAAGAGATTTTAGAGCTTAAGATTCAGTAGGTTAGTTGTTAGCTTCATAAGTTTGATATGTTTGAAGATAAATCAGTGGTTAGAGCTTATTAAGATGGCTTAATGATAAGTTAAACTTGGCCTTTTGAGGTTAGATTACAAAAAAAATCAGCACTTGCGCTCTTTCTGCCACATTAACACACCAGTAGGTGTTTTGGTGTCGTTTTTGGGTTTTAAGAATTCACCTTTGGTTCATTAGTTAGGGTTTAGGATAGGTTACGAGTAAAATATCTAGTATTAAGCTTTTGTATTGTTTTTGGTAAGTTTCAAGTGCCTTCTAGCCCACTGTCTAGCAACTAAGTGTCCACAACCCCAAATTTTGTTGTCGTTATTGATTTTTGTGCATTAAGTTGTGAATTTGTGTTTGATATTGTTGTAGCTTTTAAGTTTGTGTTGACTCCCTACAACCAACTGGTTGTAGGGGTGCCGTTTGTGCCCAAAAACATCGACAAACAAGCTCAAAATAAACAAAAACGAGCTCCAAAATCATACAGTAACTTTTCCCTTTGTTGTCTAATAACGATTTATTTTTTATTTTTTAGTGTTATCTGATATCGGACAACCGTGATCTTGGAAAAGACTTATCTCTGGTGATATATCGGACAACACATAAGTACTCCAAATTTGGAATACTTTTGGGTTCTTTTGTTTTTAGCCATTTTTTAGTTTTTTTAAACTCTTTTCATTTTTCCCTTGTTAATTTCGTTAAAATAGAAATTTTAGAAAAGAAATTTTATTTTTCTCATTATTTATTATTTTTTTATCATTATTTTAGTTAAAATCAGTTTTTAGCCTTTAAAAAAATAGAAAAATAGTTTTAAAACTTTTAGAAAAATACTTTTAGCTTTTAGTTAATATAAGTAAGATTTAAGTTTGATAAAATATAATTTTGGACTTTTTGTTAATTATATTTAATTTTAGGGCTTTAATTAGCATTTAAAATTAAATATTTAATTAATAATAAGTTTTAAAATATATTTATTGACTTTATATTCTTATTTATTTTAGACTTGATTTTTGATTTTTAGTTTGTTTTTAGTTTAAATTTTTATTTTCGTCGCGTTTTACATTTTAAACGTATACGTTTTACGTTTGTCGTCGTAGTGTAATTTAGCGTAATTCGTCATTTAATTTGCTTCTTCTAAAACCCAAAAACGTTACTAATCCAAACATTGTTTTATACGTATTAGTACATAACACATACACCTCCTTCGAGAACGAACTCGCATTTATCGAGCATTCGCGTTTTCCTAAACGTGAACGTTTAATACTTGCCCATTATACGCGTTTTTTCTAAAACGTGTACGATTTTACTACATCAGGAACCGGTTCAGTAGACTTACCTGTGTCTTTGGATGTGGATGATAAATTTGAAGTTGTTATGGAGATTCTTTCGTCGGTTTTCTCTAAGTCCGTCATCACTTCCTGATATTCTTGACGTTTCATCCTCACTGCTTTCTTTGGTTTCATCATCGCCATCATCATCCTCATTCTCACTCCTTTTGCTCCTCATCATCAAGTTTTTCTGTATTTCCAGCATCACTTTCTTCCTCGTCATCTTTACCTCTATCAAACTCCTCATCATCATCATTCTTTTCAGTATCATCCCCCTTATCATCATCACCATTACCATTACGGTTATCATTTCCATTCCCATCACCCTTACCATTACCATCACCCTTACCATTACCATCACCGTCACCATTATCATCGTCATCATCCCCGTTACTGTCCTCATCCTCGTCCTCCTCTTCATCCTCATCCTCTTCCTCCTCTTTGTCTTCATCCTCTTCTTCATTCATACCCGTATCTTCTTCCTCCTACTCATCATCATCATCACCCTTTCCTTCATCAACGCCATCGTCATCCTCATCCTCATTTTCAGATTCCGGACGTTTCCTTTTCTTTGTTTTGGAAACATCAGTAGCATCCTCTGTGGATTGTTGAGTAGCTTCCATTATAGCTTTATTGAGTACTCTCTGAAGTTTGTCTTGAGTCTTCATTTTGGTTGACCCAATGTTGTCCAGTCGAGTCTGCAATGTCGTCATCAACTCAAGGTCTGAAAGGCCTATTGTTAATATTGTTGGTAGCTGTTGAGAGATTGATGATATGACTTCGTTTTTGATTATGCATGTCACATGGTCATTAATGGTGTCGATGAATGTTGCATTTTATTTATCAAGGGATTCTTTCTCCTTGATATATGTGTCTTGCTTTTGTTCCAGGTCTTTCATCTTACGTTGTAGATCTTGGAGAGTCTCGTTCACGGTGATCTACTCTGATTTCTGCATAACGACGTTTACGGAATGATTCTTTAAGCTCTGCAAGACCTTGTACTTGTGTTTGCAACTGTTGTTGAAGGGATACGATGACATTGTCAGTAAGAGATACATTAGAGGTGGTAGGTACGGGTTTTGAGGAGGTGGATGGTACGTATTGTACTATTGACGGTGGAGGAGTAGGAACAAGTGATAGGGAGGTGGCGGATACAGGTTGTATGGTGGTGGATGGTACAGGTTATTCGACTGTTGGTGGAGGTGTTGGAATAGTCGTCTGGGTGGTGGTTGGTACTGGTTGTTAGGGGTTGGATGGTACGAGTTGTACGATTGTCGGTGGAGGTGTTGACACAATCGTTTGGGCGGTGTATGGTACAACTTGTTGGATTGACGGTTCAATTACGGGAACGGTTCTCACGACGGTGCTAAGTACTAGGGGTGGGGGAGGTGTTTGTTGTGTTATAGGAGTCAATGTCAGGCGAGCATCCTCCTGCACGAGAAGTGACGATGATGTGGGTATCGGTTTGCTGAGATTGACATACCCATAAAGAGTTTCAGTTTTCATATCGTCTACTCCCCCACCTTCTTCGTTCGGCTCAATGTCATCAAAGTTGAGATAGTGTTCTATGTCTTCATCATCTTGGTTTGGTTGGTCTTTTGAACCTTTCTCGTGTCTGATCTCCTCTTCTTCGTCTTCTTCGGAAGTGTTTGGATTTCCAAACGAATCACGACCCAATTCCTCAGCAATCTTTGATCCAGATCAACCAGTTTTTGCAAGAGATTCCACCTTACTTTGCTGAAGAACAATCTTGAGCTGTTTGGCCTCATAGATAGTTTATGGGATAGACTCTTCCTCATCCTCATCACGAAGTTGCTCTTTCCCCTTATCCTTAGATTTTGCCTTTGAAGATGAAGTCTTTTGACGTTTGGCAAGTGCTTTCTTCCTATTTCCTTTTCCTTTCTTGACTAGAGGATCTTCCTCTGGCCTGTTTACCCGTACCTCAATATCTCTGAGCATATTCTTGTATGCTTCATTATCTTTTATCCCGTCAATGATCATGGTATCCGGTACTGGAGTTGGATGCAAAGAATACTTTGTTGATGGACCGTCAATAATCATATGTTCCATCAGGTAGTCATTTGTTGGAGTATGATAAAAGAAGTTTCCACGCTTGTCAATGGATGGTATGTTCTTCATGAAGTGATCGATGATAAGCTTTGTGAAGAGTGGTAATGGAAGATGATCGGATTTCTTCTTCGTATTAAGAAATTGGAAGCAGAATTCTTCCCAAAGTAATAAGGCATAATCCAGTTTGGCTCAAGTGTAGAGACCCTAGAAAATAGAAGCTTGAGGAGGTCTCATGGTATCGGATCCACTAAATTTAGAAGTGAAGCACCGGATAATGATAGTGAAGATTGCTTTCCAAGGTTGCCCCACTTGTGTAGTGTGAAACTGAGATAAGGTACGAAGTTCTCCCTCATAATTCAGAGCTCTAAGTATCTTGAGAATGTCTGATTTGTTGGGATTTGCCACATATTCTTCTCCTTTAGCAAGGAGAGGGAACTTGAAGATCTTCCTGAAGTGGCTTAACTAAAGCGTCATTGGCTTTTTGTTGATCATGAAGTCAATCATCTTTTTGGATAGTTGTTTGCCCTGGGAGATTGATGCGGTTGCCTAAAACTCATGCATGTACACTTCTGGGACAGATGATGTTGCTCTTAAAGCATTATTGAGTGGAGATATGTCCAAGATATCCATAGAAATATTGAATGCTGGGAACGTGGGATCAAAATCGTCCTTGATACGTAAGTTGTTCTCTGCTAGAGGCAACATGTCACTTAGTGGTACAAGTGCGAGATCTAATGCTTTTTGTTGCTCTTCAGTGATCGACATTTTTTCTGCTTAGAGAAGAACACATGCAAATGATACAAGCAAGTACATATATATCATAAAACATTCAAACACTAAGCATGGTAAAAAATGTCACGTCACAACATTTTGCTTGTTTAAGTTATCAGAGTATCAATCCTATGTCATTTTTTATTAATGCATTCAATACACAATGATGTCGGATTAAACTTAGTGTAACAAAAATTATACAAATTGAGAAGATTCAACATTTCACAATGTTTTAAGTTTCTATATTTCGCAATATCTAAACGTATATATCTCGCAATGTCCAAAGTGACATTTCACAGTGTCTATGAAAGATCACACTTTCCGCAATAATCACAAACATTTCACAATAACCATGTAGACATACCGCAATAATTTTGAGGAAGTGATCTTCGCAATAACACTATTGTGATACATTTCACAATGTTCAGAAGGCCATATTTCACAATAGCTGGAATATAACATTCCGCAATAACCAGAAAGTTCTATTCTTTGCAATATCTAATTATCCACATTCCGCAATATTCATTATTGCAAACATTTCGCAATAATCATTGCGTAAACATTTCGCAATATCGTCGGATATTACGCGGTGATACTGTTTTGGTTCGATTTCGTAACATTGAGATTTTTTGAGCAAAACCGAGTATAACCCTATGTAAATCTAGCCTAAATGAGTAATACCCCCATATCAATTTCATTTTTCGTGACCAAAAATATTTAAAACCCTAAATCAATTAGATTCTAGATCTAGGGTTCATAGGACAAGAATAATAGAAATTACTATGATGGGTGTGTTTGTTATAGCATAATAAGCATATGATGAGTACCTCGTGGCGTGAATCTTATTAGAATGATCAAACTCGAAGGTTTGAGAGAGTGTTAATGGCGGAAAGGGGTATATTTGTGTTTGTGTGTGTATTGCGAAAAGTGAGAGAGAGACGAGAAAGGGGGGCTTGGTTTGACCAAGTCAACCAATATTTGCAAAGTTTCAATATTGGTCCCCCTAGATTAGGTGAATGTTAACCATAAGTATGTTTAAACATAACTTAATACCCGTTTATTCTCGACCTCTCGTACACTATATTCCCAACACATACACTTAGTGACTTAAGGTGAGGGATATATTTATCCTACGGCAACACACATCCTAACACGTAATGCACATGCCACATAAGATACGACAAAATGCTTTAACTGTTTGTAGTTTCAGAAAATCTTTCGAAGACCAATTTAATTTCCAAGATGATTTGATATTTTCTCCCCCTTAAAAAATGACCCGTTTAATATTTAAAGAGTTGTAGCCGTTGTTTAAAGAGTCATATAACCATGAAGACATTTTCCGTTTAATGTCATGAAGAAACGATTTTGGTGGCAATAAGATTTCTCTTATTTAAACAAATAAATGCACTGAATTGTACACTTATTTGTGTTAGACCAAGTTATAAAGTAAACTTGCTCCTTTGCAAGCTTGTAAAGTAAACCTTACCCGAGAAAATTAATTCCCGTTGTGAGCCAACGTTTTAAAAAGAAATACGTGACTTTAATGCGAAAAGCGGGTTGCAGTCTGAAATAACTACAAGCCATGTGGGCATGTTTTAAAATATATACAACTTTTATACGAACTCTATTTATGGCGCCGTGTCAATTTTAATCGACATTTCTAAGGCCGTAAATATTATCGTACTAAAAGACATGCCTGTTTTGAAAATGAAAAATATTTTTGGATTTTCTTGATTTTATAATTTTTATGGTTTTTGTAGGTTTTATATTTTTGTATTTTTCTTTTTGGTGGTTTAAGTATATACAATATATACATGATCACGAAAGAAGGATACTCGAGAATAGTTTACCACCACTATTCTGCAAATTCTTCTGCCAACTCTTGAAGAGTCTCCGGTGAGAATGATTTCATGCCCAGCTTGTCGATGAAAAACTCGATACGTCCTCGATCTAGAGCCTTTATAAACATATCCACCAGCTGATACTCAGTGTTGACAAAATACAGCTCGACTACTCCATTCTCCACTTGCTCTTTGATAAAATGGTAGCGAAATATGCTTTGCCCGGGACTGTTAAACGTAGTTGCAGCAAAGGGCAATGGCGCTTTTGTTGTCACAGTACATCGGTATTTTGTTAAATCCAAGACCGTAGTCAGTCAATTGTGATCTCATCCAGAGAAATTGAGCACAACAACCAGACATGGCAATGTATTCAACCTTTGTACTTGATATCGCAACGCTTTTCTGCCTTTTGGATGCCCAACTTATCAAACGATGTCCAAGTAGTTGCACACTTCCTAAAGTGCTACGTCTAGTATCTTGACACCCAGCGTGATCCGCATCTGCATATGATATTAGTGCAATAGAGGAGTCTTTCGGATACCATAGACCAGGATGAAGTGTTCCTTTCAGGTACTGGAAGATCCTTTTCACAACATGTAAGTGCTTGTCGGTAGGCCGAGCCTGATACCGGGTACACATGCATATAGCAAACTGAAAATCAGGCATGTTAGCAGTTAGATAGAGAAGGGTGCCGATCATTCCACGATAAAGCTTCGGATCGACAGCAATCCCATCCCTATCTTCATCTAACTTGGATCTCTCCACCATTGGAGTATCCACGGGGTCACAATTTTCAAAATGATACTTTTTCAAAGACTCAAGAGCATATTTGGATTGATTAATGAAGATGCCTCTGGTATTTTGAGAAATTTGTAACCCTAAGAAAAAAGAAAATTTTCCCATCATCGACATCTTAAAACGTGTGGACATAATTTTCTCAAAACGGTCAGAAAATTCTTAGGTAGTGGCAGCAAATATTATATCGTCAACATAAATTTGTACCAGTATCATATCGTTGCCTTCCTCGAGAGTGAATAGTGTCGGATCCACTTTACCTTTGAAGAAGCCTTCCGAAATGAGATATGACGATAGGAGATCGTACCACGCGCGTGGAGCTTGTTTCAACCCATAAAGAGCCTTCTTAAGCGTGTACACATGATTAGGATACTAAGAGTGGAAAAATCCATTCGGCTGGCTAACATAGACTTCTTCCCTTAATTCACCATTGAGTAATGCCATCTTAACATCCATTTGGTAGACGATCATATTCATGTGAGTAACATAAGTAAGGAATAGTCTAATAGCCTCCAATCTTGAAACAGGAGCAAAGGATTCTTCAAAATCAATACCTAAATCTTGTTTGTAACCTCGAACAACCAATCTAGCCTTATTCTTTAAAATTCCACCCATCTCATCGAGTTTGACCTTATATACCCACAACAAAGTAAGAACATTAACGTTGTCGGGTAAAGGAACTAATTCCCATACTTCAAGTCTTTGGAATTCATTAAGTTCCTCTTGCATGGATTCAATCCAAGAGGATTGTGTCATCGCTTGTTGCCATGTTTTCGGTTCAATCTCGGAGAGAAACGCATCATAGAAACAATATAGTGCATGCTCTTGTAATTGATGGCGTGTAGAGACTGGTCTTTCGATGTCACCAATGATATTTCTGATCGGGTGATCCTCTGTCCACTTGCTAGTATGAGTTTCAATCCGTGGAGGTCTGGAACAAACAGTAGAAGGAGCTTCCTCTGAGGTAGACACCTTGTTAGGGTCAGGTATCGGTAAACCAAAGTGTGGAAGCTCGTATATGTGAGCAAATTCCAAATCATGGTCATAATTATCCTCTTCAACATCAATAGGAATGAGTGGGGGTGAAGATTCAGGTGTAGTTTGAGAATTACTAGGGGAGGGTACATCCGGTTCAGTAGTGATTATGGATGTATCAAATTGAGCTCCATTATCTTGAGCAACAACTTCGAGAATCGGAGCTATCACTACAGGTGCTGCAGCATCATCACTTGGAGGATCAAATAATTCATCAAACATAGGTTTAAATAATTCATCCCACTTGGGCCTTGTAGGTGGTTTAAATGATGGAGAAGTAGGATTGTTTGGAACTAATCCGGAAGTGATAGTACCGGTTCCCATTTCACGAAGCGCGAGTTCAAAGCTACGTTGCTCAGAAGCCATTGCTGTCAGCTCATCAAAATCAACGTCCATTGTTTCCACAATCTTTCCAAGACAACGGGTATAAATCCGGTAAGCTTTCTTTGCGGGTGAGTAACCAATGAAAATTCATATATCAGCCTTCAGTCGAAGTTTGCCCAAATTCTCAATATTTGTATTTGGATAACACAGTGCACCTAACACATGAAGAAATGAAATATTGGATTTATGTCCATGAAGAAGCTCATATGGTGTTTTTCCATGGCGCTTACGAATGATAGAGCGGTTTTGAGTATAACATGTGGTTGCCACTACTTCAACCCATAAGAATAAAGGAGCATTGGCGTAGATTAGTATTGTTCTAGCATCACGGTTACGTCTTTCCACGACATCGTTCTGTTGCGGAGTGCGAGCAACTGATGTTTCATGTGAAATGCCAACCTCTTCATAGTAGTTCCGTAGAGTCTGATTAACAAACTCAGTTCTATTGTTAGTGTGAATGCGGCGAATAGTAGCATTAAGACGTACTTGGATCATCTTTATAAATTTGATGATGTATTCCGGTACTTGATCCTTGGATGTTAAGAATTTTACACATGTAAACCTTGAAAAGTCATCCAGTATGACGAGGATGTACTTTCTACCACTCACAATGGCCATACGCATTGGCCCACAAAGATCCATATGCAAAAGATTCAATTGTTCCTGGTTGGTATCTTCAGTCTTAGGTTTGTAAGACTTCTTGGTGCTTTTCCCTAATGAACACGCGGATCATAAATGATCCTTGTTAAATTTAAGCTTTGGAAGACCACGAACTAGTTCGTTTTTAGCCAAGTGATTAATCGCATCATTAAGATGAGATAAACGTCGATGCCATAACCACGACTTAGTCATTGATGCTTTGGAGAGAAGACATACGGGAGAAGCGGCCATCATGTTTTGAATAGACAACGTGTAGAGATTATCTCCTCGAGAACCTTTTAACAAACCATTTCATGCCAAATCGCGAATGAAGAAAGTATGTTGTCGAAAAGTAACCTCCAGGTTTGAATCGCAAAATTGTCCTACTGAGAATAAATTATGACCGAGTCCTTCCACATAATACACCCTTGAAATCATAACATTCCCAATCTGATATTCACCGTAACCCATGATCTTTTCACTATGGTCGTTACCAAACTTCACCGTTCCTAGAAACTTGCTGACGAAATTTCTAAGCTGAGAACGGACTCCGGTCATGTGCTTGGAGCACCCAGAGTCCAAGTACCAGAGGATGATTTGGACCACCTGAAAATTTCACCAGACAAAGACGATGTATCGTAATCTAATTGTTCCTCATTGTTAGCAGGTAAAAATACAATTATCTTAGATTTTCTACCGTAAAGTTTCTTAGATTTCCAAATTTTCTTCCTAGTTGTCGGCTTAGAAGCAGGTTGTCTAATTTCCCGAGGTACCTCTTCACTGGTAGGCACAGTAGTGGGGGCTGACCTAGTTAAAGGGTGTAGTGTCCATACTTGAGTGCTAGTACTCCTAGTTAAAGGGCGTTGAGACCTAACCTTAGTGGAAGTGATCCTAGTTAAAGGGCGCTTAGTTCCATTAGCAGTAAAGGTCCTACCAGTGGGTTTCCATTGCCATCCAACTTGGGTGAGTTTCCTCCCCGCTGTTTTCCATTCAAGATTGTTCCTTATGGCATACATTTAATCAAGATGATCAACAAGGCATAAATCATGACGCTGAGAAAACATGCATTCATTACAATTCCAACCTCGCAAATTATAATTCACATTAGGCTTAGGCTGTTGCACAACCGCAAATCTTTTTGTCTTAGCTACATGATTCTTTTTATTCAAATCTAAAATAACATTCCTATGGTGAACTTCTACTTTCTTCGACATAGTGCTACTAGTGGAAGGCTTGATCCTATCTTTCTTGACTCGAGATCCTTTAGCCTTAGTAGACGCATTTACTCCTATAGAAGGTAAGGGAACATTAGTGGCAGATTTTGATTTAGCCTTGTTGTTTATACCTATAGGTAATGATGGTTTAGCTCCGGGAGACTTATTGAATGGACTAATGACAATGGTTTGTTGTTTAAGTGGTGTGGAACCCGGTTGACCTATGTGATTCAGATGCGCTAAGCACTGTTGGACCCTCTCAATGTAAGCATGAGCAAAATAATAGTGACTACTTGAGGGTTCTAGCTCATATAGGTCATCTATTATATCCCTAACAAAATGTACGTGCTTAATTTTATTTTTCATATAATCAACATATATATTTGGGTTGTTCTTATGGGATAGGTTCTTAGGAATCACCACTTGGTTGGTTGGTGGAGCACTAGAGGACGGTGCAGAGATTGTATCTGTGTTATCAACAACTTCTTGTCGTTTGAGTTGAAGTGTCTCATTTAACTCAGCCAAAACCATGTTTTTATCTATAAGCTGGATATTTAAATCAGAGATTTCCTCACACTTTCGGTTCAATTGGTCAACATAAGATGCGTTCTTCTAGTGAACCATAAAGTTGCAAAAATCCCTGTTTTGCTTGTTCCAGCTCCCCTAGAATAGACGAAAGTCTATTTTCTAAGGGGTGGTTTTTTATTTATGTGGCCTCTAGTTCCAATTTCATAGGTTCTAGTGATGATAACTCTCTCTTAATTCCAATGTTGTAAAACAAGGTCTAGGCGGCCTCCTAGGCGCTAGGCGGTCATACTCCGCCTAGACGGCGCCCTAGGAGTTAGGCGGTCAAAAGAAGTCAACAAAGTCAACAAAAAGTCAATACTATTTTACAAAAAATTAAGGGTTTTCTTTTTAATATATAGTGGCCATATTTATTTTAACGTAACATCTTAATTAAGAGATAAATGAATGATTATAAACATAAAGTAATGAGTTTTTCGTATGAAATTGGAACCAATTGAATTATATGTTCACGTTGGAAGTTTTAAGCACTTAAATTTTTATGTTTTATTTGTCTATTTTGCAAGAACTTCTGAGTATTTGAAATTAGAAGTATTTATTATGTTATACATATTATTTATAATATTTATATGCATAAAATTCCAATCCGCCTAGGCGCCGCCTAGATGAATTCCGCCTCGAAGGTCGTCGACCACCTCACTAGCGCATAGCGATTTCTGCAACCTTGCTTAAGTCTTATAATCTCTTCTTCTAATGCCGGAACCACTTCAATCATCTTGTTACTCGTCTCAACATTGTTTTCACAATCATTTGTTATTAAAAGAGTTTCATCTTTAGATTGTTGATCTATTTCAAGAGATATACAATGTTGCTGAAGCTCGTCAAAACATTTTCAAAGTGAATTAAAAGAATCTTGAAGCTTTAAAAATTCAGCGTTAGATTCGTGAAAAGCATGATTACCTACAGCATTTACAGTCTCAACAATATTCACACAGAGATCAAGCACATCATCACATTTATTCACAACAGATCCAATCTCATTTGCTTAATTAAGAGTCACAACATTCATCACATCGAAAGACACCACTTGTTCCAAGAATCGGTCATATTCAGACAAAATCTTTTGTTTCTCAATTAAATGTTGCTCATAAGCGTCATCCATTTCATAGAAAACTTTTTGAACTTCTTTCATTTCAAAATTGAGATTTTCTTCGAGAGATATAAAACCATCTTTAAGATTTTCTAAAAACGGAACGGTCTCAGCCATAAACACCGATTTCATGTGTTCGAAAGCCCATTCTCCGTCGGTTTGAGCCGTTGGAGTCGTACATTCCAAAATGACCTTGTCAAACTTGGTAAAGTATCGTTTAATCTCTTTCAAGCTTAACAATATTGTACTTACCGGTGGAAGAACCTTTGGAAGTTCCTTAGGTTCATCCATGTTGACAAGTGTAGGAAGTGTACTAGGGTTCTCTTTAGTGTACACGCAAGTCAGTGTATTGGTAAATTACCTTTGTATGTTAAAGCGAGTTCTGAAATACACCTTTTCATACTCTTGATTGAGTTTATCATAATCAAACTTAGGATGTTTCAAAAGCATTTGGACTGATTCTCTTCCATGAGTGGTACATATGCCGGATCATCATATACATCAGGTGGACCTAAAACCTTTCCTAGTTTGGTAGCATCATAAAGTCTTGGGTTGTGGACAAGAGCTTGCTTTGCATACCCCGGGTTAGGTGGAAGGTCTTTTTGACGCGATAAATTAAATTCTTTAAATGATGCCTCAAACAAATGTATCGTGTGTGACGCATAGTATTGTTTCAAAAGCAAATTATCAATCTTTTTAATTTGGTTAGAAGCATTAATTTTCGTTGCAAGATTTTTAGACTCGAGTATTTCGAAATCCGTTTGAAGTTTTTAGAAATTAGTGACAACTGACTCTTTTTCCTTAATTTTGTTAGAAAAATTTGCTCTTAAAGTTTCAATCTCTTGTAAATGACCCAATTGAATCAGCCGAAGATTGTCGAATTCAGGATTGGTTATACTATTTGTCAAAGGAGTTAACTCTAAGGTTTGAACCTTTTCTTTGTACAAAGCAAGATAGGCAAATAAAGTCTTATTGACACCTAGGGTTTCTAGGACCACAGTATTCATTTGGCCAAGAAAAGTTGCTAGAACCGTTACCAAATCTTGTTGAGCAGGGGAATTCATATGCGAAATAGCTCCCAGTTTTATTTCACCCACAGTCTGGGGATTTGCAGTGATATTGCTATCATTGTTTGTCTCCTCGTTTGAATTACTAACCACCAGAGGCTCTTCCGGATACGTGGACTCTTGCTCAACTTGATGTGGTGCAATACTAGTATCAATGGAAGTACTAGGTACCTCAGAGATTTTGTCGGACCCATAAACCGAGAGATTTTTCATAAGATATTCTTTGGTGGTATTGAAGTAATCACAGTCGGAGTCATATGCATCGAGATCATCTGCTTGATACGCTGCATTTTGAGGGAAAGCTGTTGTGAGTCCCTTATGTTCCGCAACTCCCGGATCCGCAAGAAACGCTAATTCCTCCTCATCGAGTTCTCAACCTTGTGCTTAAGCATTAACTAGATAAACCTTTTCCTGAAACCACGAAGCATCCCTTCTCCTCTTTTGTTTCTTACAATCCTTAGACATATGTCCTTCTTCCTTGCAGTTGTAGCATGTGATCATCTTCAACTTGCCAGTAGGATTTCCCCTTGGAGCAGTGTTATAAGTGCGTGCACCAGTATTGGATGAAGTTGGTCTCCCCTGAATTTGTTGAACCATGACCCTGCCGTCTTGAATGGTAGCTTGTTGGCGAGAGTTAGAAGAGGTCCTCAACTGATTGTTTGTTGGGGGTAGTCCTCTGTATCCTCGTTTGTTCAACGCTTGAGTGATATAGGAAGACATGGCAGCTTACGCTTTAGTAGGATTATCACCGTGTTTGAATTCGAGAATTGGGACCCCATCATCACAGTAAAACACAAGTTCTGGAGGAGCTGCATATGCACTTGAAGAGGTACTGACATGTTGTGCATAACTTAGGTGACAAGCTGCAGGTGTTGGATAGGTAATAGCAGGAGCTGGAGATGCCTGATGAGCAAGATATGGTTGATGAGCATAAGGTGATAGATGTGAATCCCTTTGTGGTGATGGTGCTGGAAGCTGATATTGTTGTTGATATGAGGCAGGTGGTTGTGGTAATATCGAATACTGTGGAAAGCTCAGAGTTTGATAGGTGGTCTGGTGATAGGTTTGTTGTCCCATATCATAAGGAGTGTTATTATATGACAAAGTTGGATGATTCGCCAATAACACCAATGGTTCAGGATAAGATCCTTGAGACATACGTTTCATGAGAACGTGCTTTTCGTGTTGCTGCAATAAAGCATATAGTTGATCTAAATTTAACTTGTGCAAATCCCGAATCAATTGAACATCAGTGACATATTGGCTCCAATCTAGAGGTAACGTATTCAGAAACTAGGTATTGATCTGAAATTGAGCAATTGTTAGATTATACACATTCAAATCATTCATCAATGTAGTGAATCGCCAATAGTAGTCATGAAGAGTTTCCCCTAGGATGAAAGTGAACCTATCAAACAGATCATAAAGTTGACACTCTCGTTCCTGCTTGGAAAGTGAAGTCCTTTGTAGCAAAACTGTCAAACGTTCCCATAGTTCCTTTGCAATCTTGTGTTTACTTACCATTCGATAAATGTCGGGTGGAAGAGCTTGAAGAATAGTCTGAACAGCCTTATCATCCACATCGGTAATGATTAGATTGGCAGGCGATAACTCGTAAAATTCCCTTGGCCGAGTCACATCATCTACAGTAATAATGCCCCAATCAAGTGGTCCTTGCTCAATTGATTTGACCATAAGCCTCCCACTAGGTCTACCAAGAATATATGTCATCATGCGACCCTGCCATGCTTCGAATAACTCTTTGATAAGCAACGGTGGACACGTATCGGTACCCGAGATGATAGAAATGTCAGTAAGCGATGTCATCGTCGGCATTGTTGTCATAAATGAATGTGGATTCATTTTAGATCACTTGAAAAAAATTACCTAATGATCGAGCAATGAAATAAAGGTTTAAGTGTTTGTAGTTGTTTAAACAAAAAAATGTAACTATCCTTTGGTCGTGTGTTTTTGTTAATATCTTCAAATAATTGCAAAGTCTAAAATCCTCGAAGTTGTGCAAAAATTAGAAAAGATTTCGCAATAATTAACTATAACAGATTTCGTAATATTAGCTCACTTTTCGCAATAATTCCAAAGTTGGATATTTCGGAATGACTCAAAGATGGATCTCGCAATAACTGGAAAACAACAGATCTCGTAATGTTGGTGATTAGTAGATTTCTCAATACCCAAGTTGACCGATTTCGCAATAAATTCTACACTTTCCGCAATAACCTAAGTAAAACCTGGATATTGCAAAAATTGGTGGAGAAGATTTCGCAAAAAACTGGACGAACTTCGCAATAAACTTGAAAAAACGTACTTTTTCGTTATAATCGAGCCAAACTCCCCAAACTTTCGTGTTTTTGGACGATCCAAAGTGACCAAATCCCTACCACAACTATGTAGGAGATATCTTAATCACTTGGAGCAACAAATACACGAAAAAATTTCGAACCTTGCGAACAAATACCTTAAACTTCAGCAAACGAAATAGATAATCAGGAACAACAAAAATCGCACCTTTATTTCATCCCATGGATCTTGATACCAATTGTAGAATATTGGTAATATATGATCTACGATCTAGGTTGTTGTTTCTAGAGAGAGACAGTAGAGAGAAATATGTGTATTATTATGTAATAAATGAAACAACCAACACCCTCTCCATCAAAGGAGAGGGTTTATATACCCAAGTCTATAGTGGACTTGGGCCTTCTAACCCATGGACAAGCCCATGGGCTAGGTTGATAATACAAAGTAACTTAGTTTCTAACTACGAGCTTACAACGTTTAATGATATTGTTGGAGTGACCGATACTTCTAATATACGTTAAAAACGTATTTCCAACAAGGAATCATGATGATCCTTGTTATTCTTGATCCAAACGGGTCGAACCAAGATTTTCGGTTTCTTGGAAAGCTTAGAAGAATAAGCTTTAGGTTTAGAAGATTGTGACAAAGAGATGTCAAGGTTAAGATCGGAAGAGTTATACATTGTGAGGGATGAGAAAAAGAACTCCCAAAACAAGAATATTTAAAGAAAATAGACAAGGCAAAGATTTAAAATGAAAAAAAGGTTTCAATAAATGTTTAGCCAAAATTAGCAAACAGAGAATCTTGAAAAATACTAAGGTCAAAGAAGAAAGACCAAAAACTGGCTTTCTAGCCGTGTTTCTTTAAATGAACCTACGGTTATAAGGAACCGCGTGACATTTAATGAGCCATCCACAGTGGAAATGACAAATCAATTTTGCAAAGATTTGAGAAAAGTTAAGACTCTTTCAAAAATTAAGCAAATCTTGGATTTTTACCTCTGTGAGTACTAGATTGTTCTTTGGTTGCACAAAAGGTAACACACTCACATAGAGTGTCTTGACAAAGGGTGACAAAAATATTTAGATAACATTTTGATCTATTTTTAGTCAAGTTTTTAGAGGTTATGATACATTAAGATTCAATTTTAATTAAACTGAAGTTGATTAATGTGATCACAAAGGTTGAAACACGCAAAGGCTTAATCTATTAAACATCTTCATGAAAGACTCATAAAGGAAAGGAAATACAAGAAATAAACTAAAAACTAACTATTACAAAGTTAGCTAAACTAATGCTTGACTTGGTAGACTTCCTTAGTTTGATTTTCTTTAAAAATATTTTTAAAGAATCAGCATTCATCTCCTAGGAGGAGGAGGCATGGAGAACAAGGTAAGCAAGAAATCTTTCAACCTCCTATGAAGACCAAACATCTCCATTCTTAGGTTTTTAATGATGTAGTTATTGTAGAGGCAACATGGACAATTAGTTCGATGAGCTTCAAGAAAAGTAAACAAGTATGGATCACCCATGGAGGTAGAAAGAGGAACACCCAAATTGGAGTGTTAGAGGGGTGAAAGGGCATGGTGTCCAATGGTTATATGGGTGAATTTGGTTGGGTGAAAGGAGAGGTTACCAAAGGCTCAACAAAGTCATCCTCAAAAGGAATGATTTGGAGAGGTTGAAAGTTCACATCCAAGAGAGGACTTGGAGTGAAAGGTGAGGACAACTCATTTATCCTAGATTGGAATGAAGAAGACGTACAACAATGTGAATGGTTAGTACCATGAGTTGAACTAGTCTTGCATGATGCAAGAGGTGGTGAAGGTGATGAAGAAATGAGAATATGAGATATCTCATTATTGGGTGTAAGAAAATATGAAGAGCCTTTTTTAGGCACATTGATCTTAATCTTAAGGTTTCTTTTGGTGGTGGAGTGTTTGGAAGAGTTTGAGGATCTTGTGGACACCATGGTTGTGTGTCTAGGTTTAGAAGAAGGTTTAGAGGATGAAGAATAAGAATAACCAAGAAAGTTTTAAAAAGGAAATGGGATGATCCAAACTAGTAATGGGTTAAAATTCATTTTGATGAACAATGAAATTAGGTAGGCTAAATTGGGAAAAGCTAGTTTTTAGCAAAAACTTCATCAATGTTTACAAAGATTTAGAGTAAACAGTGTAAACCAAATGTTAATTCCACTTTAATCTATAACACAATATTTAGAGAGAGAAAGAGAAGAAAAGTAGAGAGAGAAACTAGAGATAATTTGGAAGGTAAATGTTTACTAGAGAGAGAAAGTAACAATGACCAACCCCTCTTCCACACTTGGAAGAGGGTATATATATGCCACGCCTTAAGAGGATTTTGTGGGCTTGTTCATGGGCCAGGCTTGGCTTTTCTTGGGCTTTCGCTCCTAACTTATACAATATTAGCTTAAAGTCCAAGCCCGGTTAACCCGACTAACCTATTACAATACAAGACCTTTAACGACTCAGATGACCTATTACATTCTTATTGGACTATATAAAATATAGGGCTAAAAATCTCCCCCAATGTATCGGTCATCCTTAAAATGCATAAGATGATTGAGTGAATACATTCTTATAGAGGAGATCTTCTTTCTTTGGTCTTGTATCTTGGTCTTGATCTTGTTTGTAACGGCTTTGTTCCTTCATGCTTTTGTGATCTTTATCTTGAGCCTTTGTCATTTGACTTTGAGCGCTTGAGATCTTCATCTTGTGATCCTTGTGACTTAGATGACCTATTACGTTCATAGGTATCCTGATTATCGCCATCTTGTGCTCTTGTGACTTCTGAATCGACATGTTCATACTTCGTTGATTTTGAAAGGCTAACAATTTCCCATACAAGTATAGTTGTAGTTAATCCTTCAAATATCTATCAGAGTTGCGGAAGACTTTAACTTTTAGTATGAACAAGTGAAGACGACTTCGGTTAGTACACAGCTACGACACCATCTTGATATGCAGCAACATATATAGACACGGATAAAATGGCTTTGAACATTTCATACTAACTCGGTAGCGTTTTACCTTCGGTTGGTGAAGAACGTTAGACGGTATTATATACCGTACATGTGATCGGGTAGATTCGATTAAGAATCTCCTTGACAGGGTTTCTCGGTTGTACTAGCCAGTTCTCTTTACTCGACCGTCTCAAAGCAGACTGTGAATGTAAAGAGTGAATCATAAGGATAAATTATTCGTCTGATTAGAGTCGTCAATTCAGAATTCCTGGAACAAGTTTGAATCAATTAAGAATCCAAACTTAGTTGCATTCTAGTTCTCACAAGCTTGATTCGTGTAGAATCGCACAAGTTACCTACCATGAGCTTGTTTATGTTGTCTCAAGCAGGATTTCCATCTTCATTGTGAATCGTATCACTTAGATGTTCTGGCAATATCACAAGGATAATGATTAGGACTCGATTGTGTCCTAATGAGATAATAAATTAATCTCTTTTGGCTCTAGACTCGATAGTGCATTTTGGTAATCAGAGGCTGGAGCAGACTGCCACCTTTTCAATATTAACTAAATCAGAGTGAGAAAGTCTATAGATACATGTTGATCTCCCTGAAAATGAGACAAGTTTCTTTTGAGAGAAACCCGAATAGCTAGGAAAGGGTTGTGCATCGCATCACTAGGTCCATGGCACTTGTCTTCAAAAGATGTGTTAACCCGGTTTCTACCTAAGTTGCATAGAATATTCAACTCCTTCAATGCTTACCAATACGTCATCACTAGTACCTTGTTGTGATTGTTCCAGTGCTAACTTAAGTAATTGGTCCGCATTCCGCTTCATTCCACTCCATCTTTCCTAAGGACAACTATTTCTAGCTATGGAATGTCCTTTGGTAGATCTCTCCGGTTCTGGTTGGATCATAGACTTAATTTCCTATCCTAAACCACCTTTTGACTCCATCGTTTCGTCGTGGATAGTAGGTTGATTTGGGTAATGATCGTAACCATAAAACCATTAAAAACCATTCAAAGTGCTTGATAAAAATCAAAACTTTTAACACTTTGAAAGTTTTACATTTTCGAAAAGCTCCCCCTTCACACATGCATCGATATACTAAATAGATTAGCATGTGAAGGAAAGAGTTTCACTTGAGTCTTTAAGATCACGTGTTGCGATATATTATATTTTAATCACATTTTCTCCCCCTATCTCTAATATAAAAGCATAATATTAGAGATACCAATTGATTAAATATGACAATTTCTGAAAACCGATTCGGAGAGAAACATGTGTGCACGCATGACTCATGGAACTTTTGTAGTCGGGTAGCTTCCCCTCAACAATATATGTGTGTCATGAAATAAAATTTGACAATATTTTAGAAAAACGACACCACAAAATATGTTGAGGTACGGAGTTGAGATGCCTTGTCCGATATAATATATTACATTTGACATTTTTATATCATTTTCGGAATGTGTTGGATACATAAAATATGACAATATCAAATATGTACCCAACAACATTAAAGGCTTTGATTTTAAAACGCTCCCCTCAAAAATTGATCCAAATAACATATGACAATTTTGAGATATAAAAACCACATTATGAGGTTGGGAGTTTTGAACACACAATTTTAAAAGATTTAGAAAAACCTTTTGAGAAATTCTTGAAAAATTATGTTCAACGGTTTTTAAATTATATCCGATTCACATGAGCTAAAAACTTTGAATGTTTTGTGACTAGCTCATGACCAATAAAAATTAATTTCCCGTTGTGAAGGATAAGTTATCATCCGTTATAAGCTTTCCTTAAGGTGAAGTCTGAGTTGAAGCTGACATTTACTTAGAAGTCGTTTTTCATGAACTTAAAACTTGGAATGTTTTTATAAGAAGCTCATGACCGAGAAATATTAATTTCTCGTTGAGAAGGATAAGTTATCATCCAAGTCCTAGGTTGTTATGCGCTTAGAAGTCATTTACACGAGCTTAAAACTTTTGAAAAGTTTTAATATAAGCTCGTGTCCGAGAAAATTGAATTTCTCTTTAAGAGGATAAGTCATACTCGGGATGAACTTTCCTGTTGTTGAAGTACGAGTTACAGTCTGACAAGTGATTATAAGTCTTGTACACGAGCTTAAAACTTTTGAATAGTTTTAATAGAAGCTCGTGACTGAGAAATATGAATTTCTCGTTTTCGAGGATAAGTCATCATCGGGATGAACTTTCCTATATTTGGAGAGCGAGTTACAACTTGTAATTTAACTGTAATTCATTACACGAGCTTAAAACTTTTGAATAGTTTTAAGAGAAACTCGTGTCCGAGAAATATTAATTTCTCGTTTTGAGGGTAACTTATCGTTGAAGATATAAAGTTCCCTTTCTTTGACGTTCGAGTTACAGTCTGATATGTGACTGTAAGTCATCGTGAGGCTTACTTGTGAAACCCCTGAGACACGTATTTCTCTGATATTTGTTTCTTCAGCAACCAAACTCTGAGAGTGTCTTTTGTTGAACGGTATGAATATGGAAAACCTTTGTGTTCTTGTTGAACCTTTACTTTATTACCTGCACTTTCATCGGTAGTTTGTATGCTTGCATGTGGGTTAGCGATATCTTGATGAGAACCATGTGGGGTTCACCTTGAACCTTTGTCGAGCTAGAAGGAAATATCTTTCCAGTAGGAACCTACCTAAGACCTATTGTGTTGAAGGTTCTACCCGTTGGTATCCACCTAAGACAAGGTCTAGGAGACATAATTTTCTCATGCACAGCGGAAGACATAGTTGGAGAAAACCTATTTTCTTTAGAGTTCCGTCTTTGAGATGCTCTGGCTTTGTGGTTCACCTTGTTCAGGACTTGCGTTTCAATCATCATGAATGGAATTAAACACGCATTTGTTACATTTCTTGCAAACAAAGTGCTTAGCATCTGAGAAGGCTCTAGAGTTCCTAGGGTTGGCAGAATTGTGAACATAATAAAAGGGTCTAGAATTCCTAGACGTGTGAACAACGCTCATAGGTTGTGGTTTGGTCCTATCTCTTGCTTGTGTATTCTTAGCATCCTCTAGATAGCTTTTATGACCTGTGTCATTTGAACTACGCCTAGGAATGTTCTTGGAGCTATTTCTAGAGTTGCTTGAAGCATTCATGTGATCGGGATTTGCAGAAGCAGATTTTCTTAAGGAGGGTCTAGATTGTGGAGTGACTGGTTTAGGCAAATTGCTACGCATGTCAGCTTGGGAGGCAAACCTCGGATTCGACGTTTTGGGTCGTTTAGATTTAAACGCATTCGGTTGTCTAGAAACTGAGCGTGGTCTGATTGGTTGAGAAGGAGGTTTCCCTAAGACAGACTGTTTTGTAAACTTAGTATCCACACTATTTCCTTTTAACTTTCTTAATTCGTTTTTCACAGCTGTAAGAACAAAAACCTTTTCGTGAAGCTGAGCTTTTAATTGCTCATTTTGTAGAAGTGATTGAGCAACACGTTGTTCTAACTTAATTTTCATATTGTCAAATATGTCGTTATCAGCATTTGCGTCATTACTTTCTACAGTGTCGATAGGTTGCACGGATATCTCACTTAATGAAGCAGGCGGAGGACTTAGATTCTGAGAAGCCAACTTTGATTCTAACAAATTTATTTGTTTCACAAAATGTTCTTTTTCCGTATTGAAATCTTGAATCCTACGATCCAATTTTTGTTCAAGAACAACATTTGCTTTTTCAAGTTTTTCAAAATAAGCCTCAAATTTGTTATTTTTCTTTGAAAAATCAAGTTTGGCATCCTCAAAATCTTTTGTCTTATGAGCTAACAGAATTTCAATCTCGTGAATCTTAGAATCAACATCCTGGGCACTCTCTCCTCCAATAGTACTCGTATCTGATGAATCAGGTGTGGTATTGCTATCAACCTTTTCCACTAGATACGTGTCAAAAATGGGTTCAGATTGCTCAGTATGTTGATAAACATCATATACAACATTTAATTATACCTTAGCCATTGGCTCATCATCATAAATGGGTCTGATATCCGCATCATTGGTTGTGTGATCATTCCCTGAGATGTTGTTGGTATGCTGCTTTTCGGATTTTGTCCCGCTGCTTTCTGTATCAACCGAACAAGCATCCGATGCTTGACCCTTATCGACGTTGTTCTCTTTCGTCTGCATCAGTCTTTGATTCACCCTTCTTTCGAATGGCCTTTGATGGCGTGTTCTTTCAACAATTGACTTCTTTATATTACTCATATGTTGAAGAAGTTTCTCTTTGAACGCTTGAAGATCTACGAGAGTATATTTGGTAAAGTATGTACTTGCGAACTCTCGATCATTGTTAGATAAGCCACTTGAGTCAATGGATTGCTGGAACTGATTGTTGAGAGCTAAAAGGATCTCCGTGGATATAATCTCGTGAAAATCATCTATGTCAAGTTCTTGTTGAAGATGGTCCACATTAAGTAGCATCGTTCTAGTGAATCTTGACCAAGTTGTAGAACGAATACTCGTTTGAATCCAACTTCAAGACGAGTGCCTTTTAGGTCTTCTCTTGAAAGAACCTTAAGGTGTGACTGAAGCGACTTTAAGTGTTCCATGCATCTTTCTTTTGCTTTCAACATCTTGTATTTTATTGCATGAACGGTTTTGGTTGTTGAATCCCTGTTAGAAGGTTTATTGATTGGAGTCTCAGTATTTGTCTGAACCTTTGGATTCTACATCTTGTCTTTATTTATCTCAGTCATGGACGTTGTTGTTGTTGAATCCGCGAAGATGTCCATTGAACGGATGTCTCGAAGAGGTTCTGATGTGTATGGATTACAGATCTTAGTGGATGTGTTGTGATGAGGTTTGGTTTACAATTCCGAAGAGAATTGATGAAATCCCTTAACAATGTGGTCACGAGAAGCCAAAAAATTCCAAGACCAAAAATTGCACGAAATTTTTCTGGATGAAAATTTTATGATTTTCGGAATAAGTTGTTGTTTTCAGAAAAAATGAAGTTTTCGGATAAAATGGACTTTTCGGATAAAGTGGCCTTTTCGGAAAAATTGTTGATTTCGGATAAACTACCTGTTTTCGGATACATTGAATTTTCGGATAAAATTGCCTTTTTCGGATAAAATGACAGATTCGGATAAGTTGACTATGTAGAAACTAGAAGGGGGGTTGAATAGTTTCTAGTTAGTTTTCAAAACATTCCGGCTTAATCCACTGTGCGCGGTTCCTTATGTGTACCCGCGGTTCTTTATCAATAAAGAACTGCTGGTCCATTTAGGGAACCGCCGACAGTGAACTTAACCTTTTGTTGCATGTTAAACTTTGACAATCCTTTGTATTAAATTCTCGATCAAGCTTGACTAGATATGAGATGTGTTTGTAATAGATAATAACTATAAGTAAGGAAACACACAAACACATCAAATCAAGTGTACATCAAGCAATAGTCTAAACACTAAGCACACACGTACCAAGCCTTAGCTTTCCGCAACTAAGATGTTTAGACTAAAGGATGCACACTTGACCATAATCTAAACACGAAGCACACACGTACTAAGCCTTAGCTTTTCCGCAACTTAGATGTTTAGATTATGAGATGCACACAACACACAACATATAAATACATCTATAATAGTAAAGACATAAATGTAAAGGAAAGTACTGACACGATGATTTATAGTGGTTCGGTCACGAAGCTCCTCTTCTCCCTACTCCACTCCTCGAGTACACCTTACTCGAGAGTTACTTCACTAGTCAACAAAACTCCTTTCAAGGCGGAGAAAACCATACACGTCGCTTACACAATTTCCGACACTAAGCTAGATGTCGAGTCCTAATCTTAGGTAGGACCAATCTACACAACGTTGCCCACTTCACCATTTAACGACACAAGGCTAAATGTCGAGTTCTAATCGAAAGCTAGAACCAATCTTCACGACTCTTCACTTTGAAGCTAAGTGAGAACTTCACACAACACAACTAATCACTTTAAAGTTTAGTGAGAACTCACAAGACACAACCACATCACTTTATAGTTTAGTGAGAACTACCTAGACACAACCACATCACTTTAGAGTTTAGAGAGAACTACCAAGACACAACCTAATCTACCCACTAGTTATGTTTTATGGCCCAACATAACAAACCTTGTGTTTTATGGCCTAAACACATAAACCATATAGATCTAAGCACACAACACTTAGATCTATAACTCTAACACTATATCTAAGTACTAACAAGACTTGGATCTACACAACTAACACCTAATCCAAGGATACCCATCACTTGGATATTCTACCCTTACAAACACATCCAAGTGTACCCACAACTTGGATCTTCTACATATACATATTAGGAAGACAATAATCATGACTTGATCTAAAGAGATCTTCATCATGTTATGACTCTAGACACTAACACTTCACAAGGGTGAAAATGTTCTTCTCATTGCTCTTGATGAGGCAAATGAGGAATGGGATATTGGAAGGTTTTTGTGTGTTTTTTGTGCAAGTGAAATGGAAGAGAATAGTCTTCTATTTATAGCCAACTCTTGCCTTGGAGAGAACCTTTTTACCCAATGGATAAAAGAGTGTGTTGGGAATAAATTATGGCCAGATCACTTGAGCGCTGACAAGAGTAATTCAAGCGTTGACAGGAGTAAAACAAACGCTGACAGCTCAAGCGTTGACAAGATAAAGTCAAGCGTTGATACATTGAAGACAAGCACTGATGGGAAGATATACTCTACGCGTTTATTGTATTCTAGATTACTTCTAGTAAAGATAGGAACAACAATGTATTTTCTATATTTATCTTTACCTAGAATAGCTGATACGTAGATTATTGTACAAGGCTTCTTATGTCTATAAAAGAAGACCTTTAGGTTAATGTTTCATATAAGTTTTCATTCGTAAACTACTTTCATTGTAAGCAAGTTTGATATCATTAATCAAAGTGAAAGTTTGTTTATATCTTGTGTGTTCTTGTTTAAGTGTTAATTCCGCATAACACTTAGATTATTATAAACATATACAAAGGTTTCTCTAAGTGTATTACTTGATCTAATCTCGTATACATAAAGCTAAATCAATCTAAGTTTGGGATCAACAAGTGGTATCAGAGCTTGTTGAGGAACTTTTGATCTTGAAGAACACAAGAACCCTAAAAATCACCAAAACCCTAATTTTCTCAAAAACCCTAACAACATCATGTCAGAAATAACCTCCTCCTCCTCCTCACCTTTACCAAACATCAAGATTCCCATGCTTGATGCAACCAACTTTGAATTGTGGAAATTCAACTTTGAGCAATATCTAGGGATCTATGACTACACACTCTGGGAGATCATTGAATATGGAAACACATTCGATAAAGCTCAAAAGATTGCTGATGCTATTACTCAAAGATCAGCTGTTGCTGGATGTTCTGAAGAAGATAAGAAGGAAAAACTTGAAGATGGTAGAGCTGTGTCTGCTGAAGACATAGCAAAGAAAAGGGTTGACATGAAAACCCTAAATATTCTGAAAGTCTCTTTGGGACAAGAGAACCAGCATATATACAGAGGTTATGATTCTGCTAAAGACCTTTGGGCAGCTCTTGAAGTTGCATATGGTGGCAATGCAGATACCAGGGAAGAAAAGAAGAAACAACTCATGCATGATTATGCTGTTTTCAAAGCTCAACCCAATGAGAAGCTGAGTAGTGTGAGAAGCAGATTGCTTGACATTACAAGCAAATTGTCCTTCATGGGGACACAACTTGGTGATGTTGACATTAATGCTACCTTTCTTAAAAGTCTTGGTGAGGCGTGGAAGATTGAGGCAAGATCTATTCTTGCCAATAATACTTACAAAAGTTCCACGTTTGATGACATCTACAACAAACTAAGGCTGTTGGAAGATGAAACTCTTTTAGAGCATGGAAGTAAGTCTACCAACAGTAACATGGCCTTCTTCTCTCATAGTGAAGGTCAATTCAATCAGAAGGACTCTTACATGCATCCAGTTACTGGATCATCATGTGTCAGCGCTGGAACAAGTCCTGTCAACGTCTCCTTTTCAGACGCTGACACATTCAAAAGTGACTCCCCAAGAGTTAAACCTGCTGGTTTAGATTTGGATACTGTATGTGCTTATATTGCTTCTTTGCCCAGTGGTTCAGTGATTACATATGAGGACCTTGAGCAGATAAGTGATGAGCATTTGGAAGAGATGGACATTAAGTGGAACATGGCTCTTGCTAGTATAAGAGCAAATAGGTGGAACAGAAGGTTTAAGAAGATGACCTTCAATGCAAAAGACACAGCTGGATTTGATAAATCCAAAGTTGAATGCTACAATTGTCATCGTATGGGGCACTTCATGAGGGAATGTAGATCTCCTAGAAGATCTGATGCTGGTAAACCCTTAAGTCAAATTGTTAAAGCTCAGGATCCTAAAGCCATGGTTGCAGTTCAAGGAATTGATGGTATGGGATGGGATTGGAGCTATCTGTCTAAGGATGTGGAAGAGGATAAAGCTTTGGTTGCTGAAATTGAAGAAGAAGAGCATGTTGAATATGGTCTTATGGCACACTCCTCTTCTTCATCTGATAATGAGGTATACAATGATGCTTTTTGTAGTAAAGGTTGTAGGTTAAACACTGAGAGACTTAACAAAGAGGTGTTAAGATTATTAAGTGATGTGAGTACTGAAAAGTGCAAACTGTCTAATTACCAACTAGCTCTCACTCAAACTGAGAAAACAGTTTCTGAATACAATAAAATGGAATTTGACTTAAAAGATCAAATAAATATCTTAAAACATGAGTTAAATGCTAGTATGGATATTAGAAACATCATGGAAAGGGTTAATGGTGAGTTACAGGCTAAATTAGATGAGGCCATTAAGAATAAAGACAATGTTGGCCTTAAAATTCAAAGATTTGATAGAGCCACTCAAACCCTAGGAGACTGTGTGGGTAAACAAAGGGATCCTAAGGACATGACTGGGATTGGGATGAAAGACTACTCTGTGGTTCCACCACCAGCTGGTGACTTCTATGGTGTCCAACAAAAGGACCTATCTTGGACTTGTTTGCCAGAACTCCAAGAGGAGGAATTCATTCCTCCACCAAGAGTTGTCACCCTAGTTGAAGAGTATCAACAAAAGTTGACTGACCTGAATGAATGGAAGAAAGCTAACCCCACATTATTTGTTAAGGGTGGCTTGCTACGTGAAAGTCCTAATGAGTCAATACCCATTAAGGTTACTAACCCAATCACTGGTAAAGCTGTTGATCTTGGCTCCAACACTGATAGAAAACCTAGCATTAAGTATGCAGAGATGTATAGGAATACGAGGTCACCTAAGAGCTAGGTTAGCAATGATGGAACAGGATTCTTCTCTTCTAGACCTAGGGTTGTGTCTAGAAAAGCCTGTTACACGTGTGGTAGCTTTTCACACTTGGCATATAGGTGTGTCAACGCTCCCAAAGCCAGCGCTGACAGGAACAAATTCAGCGCTGACAGGAACAAAGTCAACGTTGTTAGGAAGTCAAACGTTGTCAGACCCAAACCTTGTGTGAAGCAAAGTCCACAAGTGACTAGACCTGCCCCATTCTTTACTATAGGGTCTAACACTCATGGACAAAGACCATTTCAAAAGACAAACACTTGGTCTAATAGGCAATGGGTTTCTGTAGCAAACCCTAGGTTCAACGCTGACAAGGGTAATTTCAGCGTTGACAAGACCAATTCCAACGCTGACAGAAACGTGACCAGACCTAAATATTTGCAACCACAGGGTAAGGGGTCTAAAGCTTCTTCAAGCTTAACATGGAGACCCAAGAAAGATCAAAACCCTAATGATAATGAGATTTCAATGACCTGCAACAGATTTAATTATATTTCAAAGGTCATTACAAAACCTATTGGGGTTAACTGGGTATTTCATCCTAAGAAGAATGAAAATGGGGTTGTTATGAGAACTAAGTTTGTTCTTATTGAACAACCAGATGAATCCAAGTCTTCTAAGGCTTGGGTTCCCAAAGAAAACTAATTTGTTTTCTTTATGTGCAGGGCATTCAAAAACAGGTCAATGATTATGGATATTGGGACAATGGATGCTCAAGGCACATGACAGGGAAGGAAGATTATCTTACAAACTTCACTCCCATTAAGGATGGTGACAAGGTTTACTTTGGAGGCGGATATGGTACTATCACAGGAAAAGGAACCCTTCTCACCAAGAACTTGCATTTTGAAAACGTATTTTTGGTAAAGGAACTTGATTACAATCTTTTTAGTGTATCACAAGTTTGTGATAACAAAAATAAAGTTCTGTTTACTGGTACTGAGTGTTTGGTGTTAAGCAAGGATTATAAGATCCCTGATGAGAAATATATTGAATATAGAACACCTAGGCATAAATACATATACAATGTAAATCTGAATGGGATTAGAATGAATAACAATATGTCTTGTTTTTATGCTAAAGCTTCAGTAGATGAGAGTAATTTGTAGCACAGGAGACTAGGGCACATAAATTTTAAAAATATAAATAGGCTTGTGAGACTTGGCTTAGTTGATGGTTTGCTTGAGAAGGCTTTCCATAATGACCACTCTTATGTTGCATGTCTTAAAGGCAAGCAGCACAAGGTCTCATTTAAGTCCAAACAGGTGCACTCTAGTACTAGACCTCTTCGTTTGCTCCACATGGACCTCTTTGGTCCAACCAATATAGAAAGTTTGAATGGTAAGTCATATTGCTTTGTTATCACAAATGACTTTTCTAGGTTTACTTGGACATTCTTTCTAGCTATGAAGAGTGACACAGCTGATATTCTAATTGATTTTATCACTCAGATTGAGAAGAAGTCTGGCAATGAAGTTAAAATTCTTAGGAGTGATAATGGTGGTGAATTTAGGAATAAGAAGCTAGATGATTTCTGTGCCAGGAAAGGAATTACTAGGCAATTTAGTGTTTCCAGAACCCCACAGCAAAATGGGGTTGCTGAGAGGAAAAATAGAACCCTAATTGAAGCAGCCAGAACAATGTTGGCTGATGCTCATTTTCCTATAGCCTTTTGGGCTGAGGCTGTGAATACAGCTTGTTATGTTCAAAATAGAGCATTGGTTAACAAAATTCAGAACAAAACACCTTATGAGTTACTTTGGGGAAGAAAACCTAATATTGGTTTTCTCAGACCTTTTGGTTGTCATGTAGTAGTTTTAGACACTAGTGATGCCTTAGGTAAATTTAGTGCAAAAGGTGATGAAGGCTACTTCATGGGGTATTCAGTGCAGAGCAAGGGATATAGGGTTTATCTTAAAGAGGAAAAACGTATACTTGAAAGAGTACATGTTAGGTTTTTAGAGAATAAACCTAGTGATCCTGAAAGTGGTCCTAATTGGTTGTTTGACTTGGAACCTTTATCTAGAGCTTTAAATTATATGCCTGTCACTAATCCAGACATTGTGAAGGTAACTTCAAATGTTGTGGAGGAACAAGTTGTTGATGTTTCAGGTACACAGGTTCATGAAAAGGTTGGATCACAAGCAGAAAAGACATCTCCTATACAAGAATATGTTACAATTCCCATTTGGACAGATGCTTTTGCTGCTGCTGCTGCTGCTGGTGGTAAAGATAATGGTGGTCCCCAAGTACCACCAGATACAAACATGCATGGTCCTTCAGGCGCTGACAAAGGCAAATCTAGCGCTGACAAGACCAATTCAGACGTTGATGGTTCAGACGTTGACAACAACAGTTCAAGCGTTGTTAGCCCAAGCGCTGACAAACAAGGTTCAGGCGTTGACAACACTTCTGTACATCTTTTCTCTTCCATTTTTGAACAAGGAGAACCTTCCAACTTATATGAAGAGGTTCATCCTCATATTGATGAAAGAGAGTCTGATGAAGAAGATATTAGCAACATAGAGAATGAGGTTGAGGACACCAGACTTTTTGAAGGAGGAGTTCTCACTTCCACTATGAAGAATCACCCCACTTCTCAAATCATTGGTGATATTATGACTCCAGTTCAGACTAGAAGATCTCATCAAGGTCTTGGTGGGTTTATTGCCAATATACACAAGAAGGTTGATACCCCTCTTGTGCAAGCATGTTTGTTTGCCTGTTTTCTGTCACAACAGAAACCCAAGAAGATATTTGATGCTCTCAAAGAACCAAGTTGGGTGGAAGCAATGCAGGATGAGCTTCACCAATTTGCAATTCAGGATGTTTGGGAGCTGGTTGATTGTCCCAGATATGTCAGACCTATAGGGACAAGATGGGTTCTAAGAAACAAGAGTGATGAAAGAGGTATTGTGGTCAGAAACAAGGCAAGGTTAGTGGCTCAGGGATATACACAAGAGGAGGGGATAGACTATGAGGAGGTCTTTACACCAGTTGCAAGGATTGAAGCTATAAGGATCTTTTTAGCCTATGCATCCTGCATGGGCTTCACTGTCTATCAAATGGATGTCAAGAGTGCCTTCCTCTATGGTACAGTTGTTGAGGAGGTATATGTGATGCAACCTCCTGGTTTTGAGGATCCAGAGAATCCAGACAAGGTGTATAGAGTCAAAAAGGCTATGTATGGACTTCATCAAGCCCCTAGAGCATGGTATGGTACTTTGTCTACCTACTTGGTGGACAATGGATTCAAGAGGGGCACCATAGATCAGACACTATTTACAAAGAAGAAAGGCAAGGATGTGTTGCTTGTCCAGGTCTATGTTGATGACATCATTTTTGGGTCTACTGATCCAAAGATGAGTGAGGATTTCTCCAAGCTTATGACAGACAAATTCAAGATGAGTGCTATGGGGGAGATGAACTTCTTTCTTGGTTTACAAGTTTAGCAGAAAGAAGATGATATCTTCATCTCCCAGGATAAATATGTGGCTGAGATCTTGAAGAAGTTTGGCTTTTCTCCACATGAAAAGAGGGCTACTACTCCTATGGATAGGGAACACCCTTGGGGAAAGATTGGAGATGGGAAAGATGTTGATGTTAGGCATTATAGATCCATGATTGGATCCTTGATGTATCTTACAGCCTCCAGACCTGACATCATGTTTGCTGTGTGTGCTTGTGCACGCCATCAAGTGACTCCCAAAGAATGTCACCTTTATGCTGTGAAGATGATCTTTAGGTACCTAAGATGCTATCCTAGTCTTGGTTTGTGGTACCCAAAGGATTCACCATTGGAGCTGATTGCATATTCAGATAGTGACTATGGAGGTGATAAATTTGATAGGAAATCCACTACTGGTGGATGTCAGTTTCTTGGGAGCAGGTTGATATCTTGGCAATGCAAGAAACAAACAGTGGTGGCTAATTCTACAACTGAAGCTGAGTATGTTGCTGCAGCTGCTTGTTGTGGACAAGTTTTGTGGATTCAGAACCAGCTGTTGGACTATGGGTATAATTTCATGCATACCAAGATATTTGTTGACAATAACAGCACTTTATGCATCATTAAGAATCCTGTACATCATTCTAAAACTAAACACATAGAAATTAGACACCATTTTATAAGAGATTGTTTTGAAAAAGGTTTAATACAACAAGATAGGGTTGACACTGAGGAAAATGTGTCAGATTTACTAACTAAACCTTTTGATGCTGGAAGGTTTCAATACTTGGTAACAAGTATTGGAATGATCAATCTTACATAATGTGTGTTTTGGAGTCTGTTAGAAAAAAGATTGGAGTCTTTTGAAGATTTAGATTTTCCACAATATTTTTCTAACACTGACACGGGTTGCTTGAACATTGATAAGTGTTTTTGTGACATTGTCAGCAATATAATTGTCTAACGCTGACAAAGCTTCCTTCAACGCTGTCATGTGTTATCGGGGCGTTGTCAGCAACAATGTTAGTTTTGTGGTTTTCCATCTAAATGTGCAGGTGGTGTTAGCAGTATACCATTGGATACAGAGTTGCTTATGGATCATTGGAGAAGCATTTGGACAAATTTTTATTTATGGATGATGGTTGGAATTTTTAATTCCTATCTTGACATAAATTTTTATGTTCATGCAAGTTTTTAGCAACTTAAGTATCATAGTTTAAGGGGAGGTTTTAGGAACCTTTAGGATGCTTGGGTATCCATATGATACTCTTATCACAATTCTAGATTGTGTCCACAGGTGAGTATGAGTTAGTTTTACTAAATCATGAGGCACTGTAGCATGCAAAGTTGATATACTATGCATGCTGCCAAGACATTTTTGGCCTAGAATTAGTTGTGGTCTGTTGGGAGACTTGGGAATAATTTTGTTATGGAATTTACCTGGGAGTAACAAGGAATTTTATAAGGTAACTTAGTTGTTAAGAGTTTTAATTAGCAAGGGACACTAGAGGACTGTTATGTCTATCTTGCATAAGCAAGTGTGCATAACTGGACAGTGCTTGTCGCCCTACAATAATTATCAGTTTTTTGGTTATCTTCTCTAGGATAAATTACTTTGTTAAGGTCATTTTTCATTTTTAAACATTTTTATTTTTGGACGCTGAGAAGTATATTTTCAAGCGTTGTTATGACCAATTTAGACGCTGACATGGCTATAGGCAAACGTTGACAAGATTATAGCCGTTGGGCGTTGATAGGTTATTTTTGACCGTTGACACTCAATGGGTCCTACCCAGTTGTTACTTTTTGACATATTTTTAGGCCGTAATTTTGGGAGCTGATAAACTTCATTTAATGCATGAGATAAAATTATTCATTTTCAATATTTTCATGATTGTATTTTGAAAATACTTGCCTCTTTTTGGGCCAATCACATGCATTTTCTTCTCCTATAAATTTGGCTCCTAATTATAAACAGGGTACCTATAATTCTTGTCTAACACAATTTTCTATTATCAACTTCATCTTCATCAATCAATTTTAACAGCTTTCAACAATGGCACCAAAGTTTAAACCATCAGAATTGGAATTCGGGTTCAGAAGCCAACACAACATGATCGCGTATCTTGAAGCTGATGATGCTCTGTTTCCCCAATACATACAAATGGTGGCGTATTTGAACGCATCTCCTATTAGGTATGCTCTTTCTCATGCACCACTCATTCCAGTCACACATATTAAACAGTTTTGGAACACTGTTAGTTCCTCAACAGTTAATAGAGTGACTACATTAACTTCTATTGTTCATGGGAGACCTTGAGTGGTTACTGAGGCTTTGGTACGCCAAGCCTTGCATCTTGATGATGCTGATGGTATAGCCACCCTTCCCATTAGTGCAATAGAACAAGGACTAAGGGCTTTGGGTTATCCTTTTCCTGATGAAGGAACTTTAAACAAGTATCATAAACAGGAGTTTCCCCCAGCCTAGAAGTACCTCATACATGTCCTCCTACAATGTTTGAGTCCCAAATGTACTGCACACAATGAGATCAATAGATCTATTGCCAGTGCTATTGTGTGCATTGCAACAGGGCAAAAATTTAATTATTCTAAAATGATTTTTGAGGGCATGTGTAAAAATAAGGGGAACAAAATGACTTTAGCTTATCCCCGATTTTTACAAATGGTTTTTGATGTTCAAGGATACTGCACAAGGGATCATAATGATTTTTAATAAGATCCCTGTGCAAAAGAAAGCTATTTTTATGAAGATGAACTCACCCCCACATTGTGACCTACCCTTAACCCAAGCTATGCTTGCTGTCATTGTAGCAGCTCAACCCCAACCAGACCCCCAACCTCAAATTAACCCAATACCTGAACCATTACCTTCACCTGAACATATGCAAATTGACCAAGAACCCTTCAACGCTGACACGTTCAATGTTGGCGTTGATGTGCCTATTTCCAACGTTGACACACAACCTTCACAAACCCAAACACCCCTTAACCAACCCACATCCACCCAATCCACATCATCTTCCACACCCCCTGAATATAGGTTTATTAAACGCCAAAGGACTACTGGAGTGTTCTCCTCTGGTGGTCCTAGCCATGTAGCAGAGAGAACCACCACCACAAGTGTGGCTGGTGCTATGGATGAGGCTGGGACTATTGGTTCTGGCTTAGAAGCTGGCCAAGGCAGTCCCACCATCATTAAGTCCTCATCCATGCCCAATGAATCTGACTTGGGAGGTCAAATCCCCATTTTAGAAGAGGGCAGATTGGAACCAATGACCCTACTTGAATTGACGGCAGTCTGCATGAGCTTGCAAAAGCAAAATGCAGACTTAGTACAAGTTGTCAGCTCACAAGGCCTTGAACTCAAGCAATTAAGGGAGAGGATTGTTATTTTGGAGACTGCTAGTGCAAGGAGAGGTGATGAGACTGCTTTTATACATGGTCTCATCGTCCAAATCGGGCTTAAAATGCATAAAATATCATTAAAACTACCAAATATATGCTCGTGTTTGTTACTTGTGTATTTTTAGGTACGGATATTGAGGAAATGGCAAAAGATCACAAGAATCATTCAAAAACGAACACGGGAAACGAAACCGCACAATGAACCGGGCCCAAGTTTGGATTTTACAAAAATGCCCTTGAAGAATGGAAGATTGGCAACTTTGGTCCCTCAACTTTTGAAGAGTAACACTTTATACCCCTCAAATATTCAAAATTATGAATAGGGTCCCTAAAGTTTGAAGATATTACAAGATCAGCCCTTGGAAAATGAAGAATATGCATTAAAGGTCCTTGATACAAAGTTAGAAACGACTTGTGCCAAAAGTGACAACTTGCCAAAAGTTGTCAAGAGTAAAATGGGCGCTGATGGCTATTTGTTACAACTTGAACAAAACAAGTAACCTTGGGGGGCAATTCTGCCAGACAGCCAAACTTAACCATCCACTCAGACGTTGACACCTCAGCATAACCCACCCAAAAACCCATTTACCCATACCCTACCCGACCAAACCCACCCACCAGGTTTAAATTAATAAACCTTGGTCAAACCCCCCAGTCAACAAACCCCATTTCCCTCCCTAAACACTTTTTTAAAATCACTTTTTACCAAAAAAAGATTAAACCCACTCTTAATCCCCCACGAACCCTAAACCCACCCAGGTCCAATTAACCTTATTTCAAAGGGTTTTTACCCAATTGCCTCCAGATCCTTGATTACACTCCACCTCACCAAATCCCACAACCCAAAACACCACAAGACACACCCATGTGTCTTGTGGGACCCTCCCCTGCCCCGTCCCTTTCCCTCAAACCCTACACCCGACCAAACCAACATCCCAGATTCTTCTACTTGGTCCCCAAGTTCAAATGGACGTCTAAGATCAACTTTTCAAGGCTGGCAACTTCACATGTATCTATTTGACCCGAATTTCAGTCAAAATCAAGGGCAATTCAGGAAATTCCATTGCTAGGGTTTTAGCTTTTCATTATTTTATTGTTTAGCTTTCTAGATTATTCCTTTAGTTGTATAAATAGAGACGCATGTGTCTCTATTTCACTTGTTCCAGTATTTTTTAAGCAAATTCATGTAATGCCTTTTTGAAATATAAAGTTTGGTATTTGTTGTGTCAATTGTAATTCCTTTTATTTTTTAAAAGTTTGGTATTGAATTGCTTAGATTCTGAGTTCCATATTAATCTTTTATAAACACTTGGTGTTTATTTCATTTTCAAAAGGTTTTTGAAAAAGTGTCTCTATTTTCAGAAAATCCAAGGTTCTTTGAAGTGAAAGTGGATAAGAGTCCTGGATTTTTGATCTTGTACTTGTTTCAAAAACGTGTTATGTCTCAAGGTTCAAGAGGTTTCAAGGTTTTTAAAAGGGTGTGATAAAAATCAGAAGTTTGTTATATCTTGTTTGTGTGTTCATTGATTTTTGCAGGTGTGTTGATTATTCTGTTCATGGTTTCAGCATAGGCCCGGGCCTATAAGGAGGTGGTTTTTCAACCACTAAGGGACCTGGATGTAGGTCCCTTGAGGTAAAAACCTTTTCCCATTTTCATTTTTCAGTTTATTTGGTGATTTATGTGAATCTGCATAAAAGTTGTTAAATGTTTGTTTAAGCTGTTAGATATAGCTCATGATAGGATTGTATGCATGCTAGATGTTTTTGAAATCAGATTAGTTGTGTGTAGCCTTGAATTTGTTTGAAAGATTTGATTTTGGAGTATTAAAGGGGTGTTTGGATTTGTGTTTTAATCAGATTTGGAGACAAATTTGTGAAGTATAAACCTGTTTAAACCAATCTTAGGGGTATAATAGGTTACTTGCTAGTTGGTTTTCCAGTTTGGTGTGGATTTAAAAAGGTTTGCATGATAAAAAGTTGGAAATATAGCTATAATCAGTCACTGCTTCCTTTCTGCTTGTTTTTGTGAAATTTGTGCTTGATTTTTGATAAGCTGCTAGATTTAAGGTCATTCCAGGGTTTGCTATTGCTTATATGTTATTTGGTCAGCTTATATACGAGATTTGGCTTATTGAAATTGGCTTTTGTGCATGTAAAATCAGCAAAGTACACTCAGACATTCATTGTTGCTTAATCAGAAACTTTGTGGCTTATTTGTGTGATTATTTGTGAAGTGATTGCTTGTTTTTTGTGTATAATCTGACTCCTTATACTCCAAAGAGTATAAGGGTGCCTTTTTGTCCAAAATAAGCTATCAAATAAGCTTTCCTAAGCTTATTGGTCTCCTGACCAAATTATTGCACTAGCAGTGGGAAGAAAGTTTCCCCTGCTAACACACAAGTTCCCACTACTAAGCTAAAAGACAAACTTGGTCACATGTCACTTTCAGTAATTTCATTTTTTTGTCTTTAGTGGGTGATTTTAGGAGTTAAGACCTGATTTTTGTTTTGTTATTTTTCTTATTTTATTTCTGAATTTTTAGTTTAATTAAAATTTTTATCACTGTTCATTTTATATTTTTTAGAGTAATTAGTATTTTTAATTAACTTTAAAGTTTCTGTTTTTGTCTTTTAGTGCCAAAAGTAATATTTTTCAGTTTAATCAATTTTCCTGGACTTAAATATTATTTTAAGATTTTTGGTTAAAAAAGATTTTACTGTTCATCCTTTTATTATTTTTTAGAATTAATTTAAGTTAATTAGGGTTTTATTTTAAACTAGTTTTGTCTTTTAGTGAAAAATTTAATATTTTTCAATCTTTTTCATTTTTTACTGTTCATTAGAGTAAATTAGGATTTTTAAAATTGGTAGATTATTTTTAGCATTATTTTATTATTTTTTATAATTATTTTAGTTTTAAAATAGTTTTGAGTAATTTAAAAATAGAAAAATAGTTTTTAAAAATTAGGAAAAATACTTTTTAGTCTTTAGATAATATAAGTAAGTTATTAATTCAATAAAATCATATTTTGGACATTTTGATTAATTGTATTTAATTTTAGGGCTTTAATTAGCATTTAAAATTGAATATTTAATTAATAAAAGGTTTTAAAATATTTTTATTGGATTTTATTTCTTATTTATATTATTTTGGACTTGTTTTAGCTTATAATTAATTTTTAGGTTTTAAAATTTTAATTTTGTAGTTTTCTACGGTTTTACGTGAACGCGTTTTCGTCTTTGTTTAATCCGTTTTCGTAACCGTCTCGTCTTTTCTTTCCTTTCTCACTTCTATTCTCTTTTCTTCTTGTTAATAATCACAAACATTAATCAACTCATTACACAACACACGTGCCTCCTCAAGAAACGAACTTATTTGGTCATTAGTGCTTGGTTTTCCTAAACCGACACTTAACGCTTACCACTATTTTGCCTCTCTTTTCCTAAAGGGTAGCAAAAACACTATATCATTTTGGCGCCCTGCCGGAGAGGCGTGTTGTGTTTTGATTGAACATTGTTGTTTTTTTATATTAGCCATAATAGTATTTGTATTAGTAGCACTCTACTAATACGTATTATCGTTTTTTGGTTTTTGTGTGAATATTATTACTATATTGTATACGTAGAACAATAAATTCACAAGTACTCCAAATACGTGAGCAATCACAACCTTGACTTGGGAGGTCATTACCCAATCATTGTATTCGAATCTCAAACCAAAGAAAAAGGCAAAAATAGATAAATACTTTCGTGAAGCTTAATCTTGATAATACAAACTATAAGGTGGGTATAAGGCGGTTGTATTTCACGACCTAAAGGAAAAAGGCTCTTAAGTGCTTCGCGCCGCCTAGTTTCCTCCGCTTGCTTGTGCGTATTTGATTTTGAGAGTGAATCGAGGGTTTTGCCGCCCAAAGTATTATTACATATCATATATATTTTCTTGGTTTCTATTGATTAAACCCTCTTGAACGATTTGGTGTTCCACCATCGTTCTAAAGTCATCGAAGGCGTTCACTCCACGTGATCGTTTTCATTCCTTGAGGCTCCTTTAATCGAGAGATTTGATTAAGGAGGAGATTTGTAGATTTTTGTCTACTTAATACATTTCACCAATTTCCAAAAAAGTTAATACCATCAAAAACCACAAAAAATTGAAAAATACAAAATACCAAAAAGAATCTTCTTTGCTCGTCTCCTCGTTGTACGTGACGTTTATGCTAACTCGTAATCAAGCAAAACGTGCACGTAGACGAAAGAACAAAACTCCCACTCCAACTCATTCTAGTGAGGAGTCTCCTATTGACGAACCCATTGTACGAGAAGCACCTACCATGGCGAATCGAACTATGATGGAGTTACTTCAAGCACCCACCGAGGGTTATGGAGAAGCTATTGTGATTCCCGCTATCCTTGCGGAGAATTTTGAGGTGAAAACGGGTTTGTTGTCGATGATCCAAAACAACAAATTCCGTGGTGATGAGAAGGACAATCCCCACAACCATATCCGCCAATTCAATCGTCTTACCGCCATGTGCAAATTTAAGGATGTCTCGAATGACTCGATTAAGATGATGCTTTTTCCGTATTCCTTAGCGGGGCCCGCTAAAATTTGGTTAGAGAAAGAGCCACCCAATTCTATATTGACGTGGAAGGATCTCGTTTCAAAGTTCGTGAACCAATTTTTTCTGCCCTCTAAGACTACGCATTTGAAAAATGAGATTTCTAAATTTTCACAAGAATCAAATGAAAGTTTTTCTACGGCTTGGAATAGGTTTAAGGAGATGTTACATGAATGTCCTCATCACGGTTTTTCCGATTTGCACCAAATAGACACGTTTTACAATGGACTTAATGATCATGAAAGAGATTATTTAAATGCCGCCGCGGGTGGTAATTTTTTGTGTAAAACGGTTGAAGAAGCTTTGGTCATAATTGAGAATAGGTCTAAGGTTTATAGCCCTCGTAACACACCGAGTGTTGCCAAAATGGGCTCATCATCGTCTCGTAGTATCAATGCCTTGCAAGATGAAGCTAATGAGGAAAATCGGTTTTTCGATAGGTTTTCGACTCTTATGTCCCATTGGAAAGCTCAAGAAGCTTCGAATTCCGCTTCGGTTAAAGCGGTTTCTAAGAGTTGTTTGTCGTGTGGGGGAGCTCATGATCTTTCCGAGTGCATTACCGTGGATGGTAACACTTCGAGTGCTTATGTAGTCACGGGAACTTATAACCAAATCGGTCAAGGTTCCCGCCAAAATCAAGCTCCACCAAATCAAAATGCTAATAACTATCGAAACAACAACCAAGGTGGAAATTACCAAGGAAATCAAAGGAATTATAACAAGGGTAATTATCAAAGTGGAAATTGGCAAATTTCAAATCAAAACCAAAACCGTGATTTTCAAACTACTTCACAAGGTTTTCAAAATGATCACACCAAAAATCTTCAAGGAGAATTTTTGAATTATGCTAAGGCTAATGATGCTAAGTTTGACAATATGCAACGTGAAATGGTTAGCTTAAGGTCCGAGTTGAAAAACGAGCTTAAAAATGAACTTGCTAATGAACTCAAAACTCATGCTAATAAAATAGAAGGAAATGTCACACGTCTCCAACAAAATCAACAAAAAATGGAGCAAGGTCAACATGAGATTAAGCAAGAGTTGTTAAAAGCGGATGCTAGGCAATCTAAGTTTGAGGACCGAATGGCTAAAATGTTTGAAGCTATCATGTGTAAGCCCTCTTCTTCGGGTGGTCTTCCTAGTGATACCATCGTGAACCCGAAAGGAGAATTGAAGGTTATTACTACTCGTAGTGGTAAAACTTTCAAAGAACCCATTTCTCGTCCAAGTACTTCTATGGAGAAGGAAAAAGAGAAAGAACCCGAGGTTGTGGTTGAAAAGGAGCAAATTACAAGCCCACGAAGTACCGCTCAAACCACACCTACGGTTGAACCAACACCCATCATGGAACCCGAGATTCCAAGGCCGATGCCTATGCCTACTTTGCCCCAACCCACACCACCTTTACCCTACCCTTCAAGACGAGACAAGGAAAAGGCACAAGAACGAAATAATTATCAATTTGAACTCTTTATGAAAATGTTTCGTGACTTGCATTTTAATATAATTTTTGTCGATGCCTTAGTCATGATGCCTCGATTTGCCGCGAACTTCAAAAGTATGTTGAATAACAAAGAAAAATTGCAAAAATCGTCTAGTTGTTCTTCGGTTTTTCTAAGCCGCATACCTCAAAAAGTCGGTGATCCTGGAAAGTTTTTAATCCCATGTGCTATCCAAGACATGGAAGAATGCTACGCCTTGGCCGATCTTGGTGCTAGTATTAATTTGATGCCTCTTGAGATTTTTAAATCGCTCAATCTTCCAAATCTCACTCCTTCAAGAATGTCAATCGAAATGGCCGATCATTCTACGATTCTAGCTTGTGGAGTTGCCGAGGACGTCTTTGTGAAAGTTGGAAAGTTCTACTATCCCGTAGACTTTATTGTTGTTGACATTCCTATCGATCCTAAAGTTCCGTTAATTTTAGGTCGATCTTTTTTGGATACCTCGAGAGCACTTATCGATGTGCATGCAAGAAAAATCACTCTTCGTTTCAATGAGGAAGAACTCGTCACTAATGCAACCTAAAACTCCACTCTTTCTCATGTGTATTCTATCACATCTTTGTACAATGTCAATCCCATCAAAAACATTTGCAAAAAGATTTCAAATAGAGTTTTAGGAGTTGTTGACAAAAATGAAGTTCCATCCCCTCCGCCGGTGGAGGTTAAGAGTGTTAAGCCTACGATTCCAATCTCGAGTGATTCTTCGGATGATGAATACGTTGATCCCGATGGGGAGGTTTTCTTTGTTGACAAAAGATTTGAAAACTTACCACCACCTAAACCAAAAAGATTTCAAAATGTGAGAATTTTTAGTGTGACTAACATTGCTTTAGATACACCAAATATTTTGACATAATTAAATCGGGTTTTCACAAGGAGAGTGTAAAAGATGAAAAAGGAAAAGATTTTGAATTGAATTTAAAAGATTTTTCTACAATTCTAACTCCGTCATCACCGCGTTTATTGAGTACTACAAGCTCGTCTTCTCCTTTTGACGATGCTTTGTGTGGACTTAGTGTCGGGGAATCCCCTTATGTTCCCTCCCCTTTCTCCACCGAGGACGAGATATTTGATCCTGGAATTGCTTATATAGGGAAATCTCGGTCTTCCACCGATGCAATAAATGGAAAATCTTTTCATTTGATTGGTGCGAGTCTACCTCGAGTAGCTCATGTTTTTAGAGACTTACCCATTGTCCCACCCTTCTATTTCTTCTCTCCTATTTTCTTGAAACTCTTTGAGTTTTTGTTGACCATTGATGAAGTGGCGTTGATTTGTTTTTCCAATGAAAACGAGAACGCCATCTTCGATCCCGGTATTTTGCACCATCAAAGGACTTAGTCCTTAATACCGGTTGTTTTTGGGCCTTGTTTATCATGTAAGCCCCACCAAAAATTGACCACACCATGATTATCCCTAAATGATCACATTTATGGGGATTCGAGTCGAGCTTTTGACTCGGTTATCAAAAACAAGGTGCCTCGTGGGGGAGACCCATGCTTATCCATGTACATATTATTGCTTTCTAATGTAGTCTAATGTGAGGGGATTTGTGCCCTTCCAACCTTTGTTCCGTGGTTGTTTGTGAATTGTGATTTTTAGATCATGATCTTCACGATTGGAGCCTCTCGTGTTCGTTTTATGGGAGCACTCGATCGTTTGCTTTGGAGACATTTCTCAATATCCATGATATATCCTTTTGATGTTCTAACCTTAGGTTTTTAGCACACTTCATAAACGGCTATTACTTATTGGTTACACCCTTTCCATGCTAGATTAGGCATTCGACTACGTCTCTAGTATGGGGGTGTTTGCACCCCTAGACTCGAAACATTGAGGACAATGTTTAACTTTAGTATGGGGGTGAATAGATACTTGCCTTGCCAAACCTTCACGTTTTTCAAAGTTTATCTTTTTGTTATCGTTTTTATTGCAAAATAAGGCTAAAAATGGCCAAATTTTAAAAATTTTCTCATGTTTTATAAGTGTTTGAAGACACGAATGTAGATTTTCCGATGGCGAGAATAAGAGTAATTTTTGACTCGACCGTGCGTGTTGAGCACTTAGCTTTGATTCCTTAACTACACATTAGGCTAAGTCTCTTAAATGAGGACGAGAAATGATAGAGTTAATTATAAGTTACTATGCTAAACGTAGAGTACTCGTATTCTTTCAAAAACTCATGTGTTCTCGTTGTTTTCTTATTCTCCCTTCGCTTGAAATATTTTTGCTTAATAAATATTGACTTAGCGGTTTAGTTAGGATTGTTGGGTTTCTAGTCTTTTCTAGTAGCTTCCGTGTAATTAAATTGGGAAGACATTAAGGTATCGCCAGCGTCACGGTTTTGAAGTATTGGCACCCGAATAATCGAAAGCTTCACCCAATAATAAGATTTCAAGTTCTCACCTAAATCTAGCAAACAATTTGAAGCCCCACAAGGCCGAAAAATCTATGCAAAATTGAAAGTGAATCAAGCCTTAATCTTTGAAGCTTTAAAGATCCAAAATTCGCTTTAGCGTGAGGATATACGTCTTTGGCTAATAAAACCACCGATGATGGCGGATAATAAAAGGCAAGGCAAGACCGAAGTCATAATAAAAGCTTCATGGCGAAGTTGAGTAAAAGATGGAGGTAAACCAAAGATAATAAGGCCCTTCCGTTAGGGGGCGTATAAAAGTCTTGGTAATAAGTCTCATGTTCAAAACCGTTATAAAACCGTGTTTATCGATTCTTCTTGTCAACTTAATTTTTTAACATCGTTGTCTATTAGGAGGGGTTATTGATTTGATGGTTTTAGTTACACCGTTAGGACTCTATTTTTAGACCTAAATCTCTATTATCGCATAAGTCAATGATGTATCCTCGTGATCATTAATAAAATATAAGAGATACAACTTAGGAATAATGGGAGGATAAGTACGTGATTAGGGCATATGAGTAGTGTTAGCATTACTAACTTATAATGACAATGATCTCGTTGCACGCTTGGCATGGAATTAGGGTGAAAATCGAGGACGATGAAATTATTTCTAACGAAGCATTCACGTGTTCTTATTCTATGAACCTAAACGTCCCATTTTGCGATGAAAATCATACATTATGTCTAAAACGTAGTAGTAGTTGTTGTAGTATAGCTAGTTTATCGTTCAATAAAGTGAATAAGATGAATTTTGAAGATGATTTGATACTTTATTCTAGCATTGCGTTAGGGCACGGCAATGGTTTAGTATGGGGGAGTGATGAGACTGCTTTTATACATGGTCTCATCGTCCAAATCGGGCTTAAAATGAATAAAATATTATTAAAACTACCAAATATATGCTCGTGTTTGTTACTTGTGTATTTTTAGGTACGGATATTGAGGAAATGGCAAAAGATCACAAGAATCATTCAAAAACGAACACGGGAAACGAAGCCGCACAATGAACCGGACCCAAGTTTGGATTTTACAAAAATGCCCTTGAAGAATGGAAGATTGGCAACTTTGGTCCCTCAACTTTTGAAGATTAACACTTTATACCCCTCAAATATTCAAAATTATGAATAGGGTCCCTAAAGTTTGAAGATATTACAAGATCAGCCCTTGGAAAATGAAGAATATGCATTAAAGGTCCTTGATACAAAGTTAGAAACGACTTGTGCCAAAAGTGACAACTTGCCAAAAGTTGTCAAGAGTAAAATGGGCGCTGATGGCTATTTGTTACAACTTGAACAAAACAAGTAACCTTGGGGGGCAATTCTGCCAGACAGCCAAACTTAACCATCCACTCAGACGTTGACACCTCAGCATAACCCACCCAAAAACCCATTTACCCATACCCTACCCGACCAAACCCACCCACCAGGTTTAAATTAATAAACCTTGGTCAAACCCCCCAGTCAACAAACCCCATTTCCCTCCCTAAACACTTTTTTAAAATCACTTTTTACCAAAAAAAGATTAAACCCACTCTTAATCCCCCACGAACCCTAAACCCACCCAGGTCCAATTAACCTTATTTCAAAGGGTTTTTACCCAATTGCCTCCAGATCCTTGATTACACTCCACCTCACCAAAACCCACAACCCAAAACACCACAAGACACACCCATGTGTCTTGTGGGACCCTCCCCTGCCCCGTCCCTTTCCCTCAAACCCTACACCCGACCAAACCAACATCCCAGATTCTTCTACTTGGTCCCCAAGTTCAAATGGACGTCTAAGATCAACTTTTCAAGGCTGGCAACTTCACATGTATCCATTTGACCCGAATTTCAGTCAAAATCAAGGGCAATTCAGGAAATTCCATTGCTAGGGTTTTAGCTTTTCATTATTTTATTGTTTAGCTTTCTAGATTATTCCTTTAGTTGTATAAATAGAGACGCATGTGTCTCTATTTCACTTGTTCCAGTTTTTTTTAAGCAAATTCATGTAATGCCTTTTTGAAATATAAAGTTTGGTATTTGTTGTGTCAATTGTAATTCCTTTTATTTTTTAAAAGTTTGGTATTGAATTGCTTAGATTCTGAGTTCCATATTAATCTTTTATAAACACTTGGTGTTTATTTCATTTTCAAAAGGTTTTTGAAAAAGTGTCTCTATTTTCAGAAAATCCAAGGTTCTTTGAAGTGAAAGTGGATAAGAGTCCTGGATTTTTGATCTTGTGCTTGTTTCAAAAACGTGTTAAGTCTCAAGGTTCAAGAGGTTTCAAGGTTTTTAAAAGGGTGTGATAAAAATCAGAAGTTTGTTATATCTTGTTTGTGTGTTCATTGATTTTTGCAGGTGTGTTGATTATTCTGTTCAAGGTTTCAGCATAGGCCCGGGCCTATAAGGAGGTGGTTTTTCAACCACTAAGGGACCTGGATGTAGGTCCCTTGAGGTAAAAACCTTTTCCCATTTTCATTTTTCAGTTTATTTGGTGATTTATGTGAATCTGCATAAAAGTTGTTAAATGTTTGTTTAAGCTGTTAGATATAGCTCATGATAGGATTGTATGCATGCTAGATGTTTTTGAAATCAGATTAGTTGTGTGTAGCCTTGAATTTGTTTGAAAGATTTGATTTTGGAGTATTAAAGGGGTGTTTGGATTTGTGTTTTAATCAGATTTGGAGACAAATTTGTGAAGTATAAACCTGTTTAAACCAATCTTAGGGGTATAATAGGTTACTTGCTAGTTGGTTTTCCAGTTTGGTGTGGATTTAAAAAGGTTTGCATGATAAAAAGTTGGAAATATAGCTATAATCAGTCACTGCTTCCTTTCTGCTTATTTTTGTGAAATTTGTGCTTGATTTTTGATAAGCTGCTAGATTTAAGGTCATTCCAGGGTTTGCTATTGCTTATATGTTATTTGGTCAGCTTATATACAAGATTTGGCTTATTGAAATTGGCTTTTGTGCATGTAAAATCAGCAAAGTACACTCAGACCTTCATTGTTGCTTAATCAGAAACTTTGTGGCTTATTTGTGTGATTATTTGTGAAGTGATTGCTTGTTTTTTGTGTATAATCTGACTCCTTATACTCCAAAGAGTATAAGGGTGCCTTTTTGTCCAAAATAAGCTATCAAATAAGCTTTCCAAAGCTTATTGGTCTCCTGACCAAATTATTGCACTAGCAGTGGGAAGAAAGTTTCCCCTGCTAACACACAAGTTCCCACTGCTAAGCTAAAAGACAAACTTGGTTGTTGGGAATAAATTATGGGTCAGTTCACTAGACGCTGATAAGAAGAATGTCAACGCTGATAGGATGACATTGGACGCTGACAGCCAAGCGTTGACATTGAAGAAGTCAACGCTGATAGCCTTGAAGATTGACACTGATGGAATATATCTTCATACGAATCTTTTTGTTTATTTGTTTCTTTATTTGTGTATGGTAAAGATAAGCTCGACATTGTATTTTCCATTATTATCTTTCCTAGAATAGTTGATTCGTAGCTTATTGTACAAGACTTCTTGTTCTATAAAAGAAGATCTTTTAGGTTAAAGTTATATATCAGTTTTCATAAGTATTCGCAAGTTAAACCTCTTTCATTGTAATCAAGTACGATTATTCTAATACAAGTGAAAGTTTGTTTAACATCTTTGTGTTTTAGATCAAGTGTTAATTCCGCATAACACTTTGTTACTTTATTCATAAGCAAAGGTTTCTCTACGTGTAGTACTTGATCTAATCTCGTATACACAAAGCTTAATCGATCTAAGTTTGGGATCAACAAGTGGTATCAGAGCTTGTTGAGAAACTTTTGATCTTTAAGTAACGCAAGAACCCTAAAACACCAAAAACCCTAAAAACCCTAAAATTCTCAAAACCCTAAAAACATCATGTCTGGCACAGATCAACCTGCTGCTTTGCTACAAAACAACTCCACAAATCCTAGTATCAAAATTCCCATGTTTGATGCCAGGAACTTCGAGCTTTGGAAGTCTAACTTTGAGCAATATATAGCTATTCATGACTACACTCTTTGGGAGATTGTTGAATATGGGAACACATTCAACAAAGCTCAAAAGATTGCTGCTGCTATTGCCGCAAGGGTAGCTCTTCCTAATTGTCCTGAAGCTGATAAGAAGGAAAAGCCTGAAGATGGAAGAGCTGTATCTGTTGAAGATATAGCCAAGAAAAGGGTGGACATGAAAATCTTGAACATCATGAAACACGCCCTAGGTCATGAGAATCAGCACAAGTACAAACGCTTTGAGTCTGCAAAAGAGCTTTGGGAAGCTCTTGAAGTAGCACATGGTGGCAATGTTGACACAAAAGAAGAAAAGAAGAAGCAACTCTTGCATGATATGCTGTCTTTAAGGCTCAACCCAATGAGAATCTCAGCAGTGTGAGAAGTAGACTCCTTGACATCACAAGTCAACTTTCCTTCATGGGAACACAGATTGATGACCCTGACTTGAATGCTACTTTTCTCAAAAGCCTTGGTGATGTATGGAAGATTGAGACAAGATCCATTCTTGTCAATAATACCCACAAGACTTCCAGGTTTGATGACATCTTCAACAAACTAAGACTGTTGGAGAATGAATGGCTTTTGGAGAGTGATAACAAATCTTCCAGCAGCAACATGGCCTTCTTCTCACAAAGTGAAGGCCAATTTGATTCCATGAACTCCTATGGACATCCAGTCACTGGATCTCAATGTGTCAACGCTGGATCACAGCCTGTCAGCGCTGGATCATATCCTGTCAACGCTTTATACTCAAGCGCTGACACTCACAACTTTGGCGCTGATAGAATTAAACCTGCTGGTTTAGATCTAGATACTGTGTGTGCATTCATTGCTTCTTTGCCCAGTGATTCAAGGATTACATATGAAGATCTTGAGCAGATAAGTGATGAACAATTGGAAGAGATGGACATCAAGTGGACTATGGCTCTTGTAAGTTTAAGAGCAAACAGGTTTAATAAAAGGTTCAAGAAGAAGATGACCTTTAATGCTAAGGATGTTGCTGGATTTGACAAATCAAAGGTTGAGTGCTACAATTGCCATCGGATGGGGCACTTTATGAGGGAATGTAGATCTCCAAGAAGATCTGATGCTGGTAAGCCCTCAAGCCAAATGGTTAAGAGCCAAGATCCCAAGGCCATGGTTGCTGTTCAACAAATTGATGGTGTTGGGGGATGGGACTGGAGCTGGATGGCTAAGGATGAGGAAGAGGACAGAGCTTTGGTTGCTGAAGTTAAAGAAGAGCATGTTGAATATGCTCTCATGGCACACTCCTCCTCTTCATCAGATAATGAGGTATATGATGATGCTTTCTGTTCTAAGGGTTGTCGTTTAAATACTGAAAAACTAAATCAAGAGATAGTAAAATTATTAGATGAGGCAAGTACTGAAAGATGCAAAGTATCTAATTATCAAATTGCTCTTACCCAAACAGAAAAGACAGTAGCTGAGTATAAGAAAATGGAGTTTGATTTAAAGGATCAAATAAATATCTTAAAACATGAGTTACATCAAAGTAAAGATTGTCAAGATATAGTAAACAGGGTTAATCTTGATTTGATAGCTCAGTTAGAGGAGGCTAACAAAAATAAAGATAATGTGAGTCTTAAAATCCAGAGATTTGATAAGGCCACACAATCCCTAGGAGAGTGTGTTAGCAAACAAAGAGACTCTAAGGACATGAGTGGGATTGGGATGAAAGATTATACTGGTGTTCCACCACCAGCTGGGGATTTCTATGGTGTCCAATCAAAGGACTTATCTTGGACTGGCTTGCCAGAACTTCAAGAGAAGGAATTCATTCCTCCACCTAGAGTGACTTCCCCAGTTGAAGAATACAAACAAAAACTGACTGACCTAGATGAGTGGAAGAAAGCTAACCACACTTTGTTTGTTAAGGGAGGGTTGTTGTGTGAAAGTCCAAATGAGCCCACACCAATCATGAGCCATAATATTGTGGAGTCCAATGATCTTAAGCCTATCAAAATCACACACCCTACCACTGGCAGAGCTGTTGACCTTGGCCCACAAACTGTTAGAAAACCTAGTGTTAAGTATGCAGAGATGTATAGGAATACTAGGTCACCAAAAAGCCAAGTTAGTAACCAGGGAACAGGCTTCTTTGCTTCTAGACCTAAGACTATGTCTAGAAAAGCTTGTTACTCTTGTGGTAGCTTTTCACATTTGGCATATAAATGTGTCAACGCTTCCAATGTCAACGCTGATAGGAACCATTTCAGCGCTGACAAAAGTCAACATAGGTCAAACACTGTCAGACCCAATACCTTTGTGAACAAAAGTTCACAAGTTGTTAGACCAGCCCCATTCTTTTCTAGAGGGTCTAACACACAAGGCCTAAGACCTTTTCAAAAGTCAAACACTTGGTCCAATAGGCAATGGGTTCCTGTAGCAAACCCTAGGTTCAACGCTGATAAAGGCAATCGGGGCGCTGACAAGAACAATTTCAGCGCTGACAGACACACTGCCAAACCTAGGTATTTGCAACCACAGCGAAATAGGTCTAAAGCTTCTACTAGCTTAACATGGAGACCAAAACAAGACCAAAACTCTAATTCTACTGGTGTTTCTATGACATGCAACAGGTTTCATTATATTTCAAAAGCAATGTCAACACCAATTGGGGTTAATTGGGAATTTCATTCAAAAAGGGATGAAAATGGGGTTGTTATGAGAACCAAGTCTGTTCTTGTTGAACAACCAGATGAATCCAAGTCTTCCAAGGCTTGGGTTCCCAAAGAAAACTAATGTGTTTTCTTTATGTGCAGGGCATTCAGAAGAAGATCAATGATTATGGATACTGGGATAGTGGATGCTCAAGGCACATGACAGGAAAGGAAGACTATATGACAAACTTCACTCCTATTCAAGATGGTGATAAGGTATACTTTGGAGGGGGCTACGGCACCATCACTGGAAAAGGAACCCTTGTCACCAACAATCTACGGTTTGAGAATGTCTTCTTGGTAAAAGAACTGGATTATAATTTGTTTAGTGTATCACAAGTGTGTGATAACAAAAATAAGGTTCTTTTCACAGATACTGAGTGCTTGGTGTTAAGCAAAGATTATAAGCTCCCTGAGGAAAAATACATAGATTTTAGAACACCAAGGCATAAAGACATATATAATGTGAATCTTAATGGAATTAAGGTAAATAATAAAATGATGTCATGTCTTTATGCTAAAGCCTCAGTAGATGAAAGTAATCTTTGGCACAGGAGATTAGGGCACATAAACTTTAAGAATATCAATAGACTTGTGAGGCTTGGTTTAGTTGATAGTTTGCCTGAAAAGGCTTTCCACAATGACCACACTTGTGTTGCATGTCTTAAGGGCAAGCAGCACAAGGTCTCATTCAGGTCTAAACAGGTGCACTCTAGTTCTAAACCACTTCACTTATTGCATATGGACCTCTTTGGTCCAACTAATATAGAAAGTTTGAAGGGTAAATCATATTGTTTTGTTATCACTGATGATTTTTCCAGGTTTACATGGACTTTCTTTTTAGCTAAGAAAAGTGAAACTGCCCAAAGTCTGATTAATTTCATTACCCAGATTGAAAAGAAGAATGGTAATGAGGTCAAAATTATTAGAAGTGACAATGGGGGTGAGTTTAGAAATCAGTTGTTAGATGATTTTTGTGCCAAGAAAGGGATTACTAGGCAGTTTAGCATAGCTAGAACCCCACAGCAAAATGGGGTTGCTGAAAGGAAGAATATAACCCTTATTGAAGCAGCCAGAACCATGTTGGCTGATGCCCACTTTCCTATAGCCTTTTGGGCTGAAGCTGTTAACACAGCTTGTTATGTTCAAAATAGGGCATTGGTCAACAAAATACATAATAAGACACCTTATGAGTTACTTTGGGGAAGGAAGCCAAATATTGGCTTTCTCAAGCCTTTTGGTTGTCATGTAGTTGTTTTATAAACTAGTGATGCCCTAGGTAAGTTTGATTCAAAAGGTGATGAAGGCTACTTCATGGGTTATTCAGTGTAGAGCAAAGGATATAGGGTTTACATTAAAAAGGAAAAACGTATACTTGAAAAAGTACATGTTAGGTTTTTAGAAAGTAAACCTAGTGATCCTGAAAGTGGTCCAAATTGGTTGTTTGACTTAGAACCTTTATCTAGAGCTTTAAATTATATGCCTGTTACTGATCCAGACATTGTGAAGGTAACTTCAAGTGTTTTGGAAAAGAGAATTGGTAATGTTTCAGGTATACAGGTTGCTAAGGAGGATGGACCACGAGCAGTTGAATCATCTCCCACACAAGAATATGTTACACTTACTATATGGACAGATGAGTATTATGCTGCTGCTGCTGCTGCTAGAAAGGATAATGATGGTTTTCAAATACCACCAAATACAAACATGCATGGTTCTTCAGGCGCTGACAAAGGGAAATCAAGCGCTGACAAGAGTAATTCAGACGCTGATGGATCAGACGCTGACACCAACAGTTCAAGCGTTGTTAGCCCAAGCGCTGACAAACAAGGATCAGACTTTGACAACACCTTTGCACATCTTTTCTCTTCCCATTTTGAACAAGGTGGACCTTCCAATGTCCATGAAGAGATTTCTGTTGATCAAGGAGAGTCTGATGAAGAAGATATTGGCAACATGGAGCGTGAAGTTGAGGACACCAGACTTTTTGAAGGAGGAGTTCTCACTTCCACAGCAAAGGATCACCCCTCATCTCAGATTATTGGTGATGTTATGGCTCCAGTTCAGACAAGAAGATCTCATCAAAGTCTTGGTGGATTTATTGCCAATATACACAAGAAGGTTGATACCCCTCTTGTACAAGCATGTTTGTTTGCATGTTTTCTGTCACAAGAAGAACCCAAGAAGATTTTTGATGCTCTCAAAGAACCTAGTTGGGTGGAAGCAATGCAGGATGAGCTTCATCAATTTGCTATACAGGATGTTTGGGAGCTGGTTGATTGTCCTAGATATGTGAGACCAATTGGGACAAGATGGGTTCTAAGGAACAAGAAAGATGAAAGAGGTATTGTGGTCAGAAACAAGGCACGTTTGGTAGCTCAAGGATATACACAAGAGGAAGGTATAGATTATGAAGAAGTTTTTGCTCCTGTTGCAAGAATTGAAGCTATAAGAATTTTCTTAGCTTATGCCTCTTGCATGAACTTCACTGTTTATCAAATGGATGTGAAGAGTGCTTTCCTCTATGGCACAATTGTTGAGGAGGTATATGTCATGCAACCTCCTGGTTTTGAAGATCCTGAGAATCCAGACAAAGTTTATAGAGTAAAGAAAGCTATGTATGGACTTCATCAAGCCCCTAGAGCATGGTATGGTACCTTGTCTACATATTTGGTGGACAATGGATTCAAGAGGGGCACCATAGATCAGACACTATTTACAAAGAAGAAAGGAAAACATGTGTTGCTTGTGCAGGTCTATGTTGATGACATCATTTTTGGGTCTACTGATCCAAAAATGAGTGAGGACTTTTCCAAGCTCATGACAGATAAATTCAAGATGAGTGCAATGGGTGAGATGAACTTCTTTCTAGGATTACAAGTTCAGCAGAAAGAAGATGGTATCTTCATCTCTCAAGACAAGTATGTAGCTGAAATCTTGAAGAAATATGGTTTTTCTCCACATGAAAAGGATGCTTCCACTCCTATGGATAGGGAACACCCTTGGGGAAAGATTGGAGCTGGAAAGGATGTGGATGTTAGGCACTATAGATCAATGATTGGGTCATTGATGTATCTTACAGCCTCAAGACCTGACATTATGTTTGCTGTGGGTGCATGTGCACGCCATCAAGTGACTCCCAAAGAATGTCACCTTTTTGCTGTGAAAAGAATTTTTAGATACCTAAGATGTTATCCAGATCTTGGATTATGGTACCCAAAAGATTCTCCATTGGAGCTTATTGCATATTCAGACAGTGACTATGGTGGTGACAAGTTTGATAGAAAATCCACAACTGGTGGATGCCAATTTCTTGGGAGTAGATTGATATCTTGGCAATGCAAGAAACAAACAGTGGTGGCAAACTCTACAACTGAAGCAGAATATGTTGTTGCAGCTGCTTGTTGTGGACAAGTCTTATGGATTCAGAACCAGCTGTTGGATTATGGGTATAATTTTATGCATACCAAGATTTTTATAGACAATAACAGTACTTTATGCATTATTAAAAATCCTGTACATCATTCTAAAACCAAACACATAGAAATTAGACATCATTTTATAAGAGATTGCTTTGAGAAAGGTTTAATACAACCAGATAGGGTAGCCACAGAAGATAATGTGGCTGATTTATTAACTAAACCTTTTGATGCTGGAAGATTTCAATATTTGGTAACAAATATTGGAATGGTTAATCTCACTTAATATGTGTTTTGGAACCTTTTTGTAATGTACAGGATAATGCATTGTTATTAGTCTTTATGATGATTTAGATTTTCCACTTTATTTTTCTAACACTGACAAAGGTAAATGTAACGCTGTCAAGTGTTATTTTGCCGTTGTTAGAGATATTATTGTCTAACGCTGACAAGAGTTCCTTCAACGCTGATAAGTGTTGTCGGGGAGCTGTCAGCAACAAATGTTAGTTTTGTGGTTTTCAATCTAAATGTGTAGGTGGTGGTAGCTTTACGCCATTGGATACAGAGTTGCTTATGGATCTTTGAAGAGCTATTTGGACATGTTTTTGTTTATGGATGATGGTTGGAATATTTATATTCCTATCTTGACATAAATTTTTAATGTTCATATATATTTTGAGAAACTCATGTATCATAGTTTGAGGGGAGGTTTAAGGAACCTTTAGGACTCTTGGGTATTCTTACAATACTCTCATCACAATTCTAGATTGTGTCCACAGGTGAGTATGGGTTAGTTTTACTAAACCATGAGGCACTGTAGCATGCAAAGTTGACAAACTATGCATGCTGCCAAGACATTTTTGGCCTAGAATTGGTTGTGGTCTGATGGGAGACTTGGGAATAGTTTTGTTATGGGTTTACCTGGGAGTTACAAAGAATTTTATGAAATAACTTTGTTGGTAAGTATTTTGGTTAGCAAGGGACTCTAGAGGACATTTGTGTCTATCTTGCTTAAGCAAGTGTGCATAAATGGACAGTGCTTGCCGCCCAGTAATTATTATCAACTTGTAAGATATTTCCCTTAGGATAAATTACTTTGTTAAGGTCTTTTTTTCTTTTTAAATATTTTTTTTTTATTTTAGACGCTGACAAGTTTTTTTTCTCCAAACGCTGTTACGTCCAATCGTGACGCTGACAAGGCTTTAGGCAAACGCTGACAAGAAAATATAGCCGTTGGGCGCTGATGGGCTATTTTTGACCGTTGACACCTAGTGGGCCCTACCCAGTTGTTATTTTTGACTAATCTTTGGCCGTAATTTTGGGGAGTTGTTACTTTTAATTAATGCCTGAGATAAGTTATATTTGATTCAATATTTTCATCATTGCTATTTGAATATAACTGCCTCATTTTTGACCAATCAAAATCATGCATCTCTCCTATAAATTTGGCTAATCTTTTTATTCTGGGTATTCATATTTTCTTGTCTAACATTTTTCTCCTAGATTTTTCCCATATCACATAACCTAAACAGTTTTCACCATGGCACCCAAGTTCAACTCAAAGAATTTAACATTGGAGTTCAAGAGCCAACATAATATGGTAGCTTACTTGACTGCTGATCATGATTTGTTCCCTCAGTATTCACAAATGGTGGCATTTTTAAATGCATCCTCATTAAGGTATGCACTTTCTCATACACCATTAGTCCCTGTCGCACACATTAGACAGTTTTGGAATAATGTTAGTTCCACAACAGCTAATGGAGTGACCACATTAACATCTACTGTTCATGGAAGAACATGGGTGGTCACTGAAGCCTTGGTTCGCCAAGCTTTGCGTCTTGATGACGCTGATGGTGTGACTACCCTTGCCATTGCAACAATAGAACAAGGTTTTAGGGAATTGGGTTATCCTATTCCTGCTGATGTCACTTTAAATAAATATCATAAGCAGGAATTTCCCTCTGACTGGAAATATTTGATACATGTCCTTCTCCAATGCTTAAGTCCAAAATGTACTTCTTTTAATGAAATAAACAGGTCAATTGCAAGTGCTTTGGTTTGTATAACACGTGGGCTTAAGTATAATTTTTCAAAAATGATTTTTGAAGGGATGTGTAAAAATAAGGGGAGTAAAATGACTTTGGCTTACCCAAGATTTTTGCAAATGGTCTTTGATTTACAAGAATATTATTCTAGGGATCATGACACTTTTTTATGAGATCCCTAAACAACAGAAAACCATTTTTACCAAAATAAGCTCCACAAACAGATCCATACCTCTTACCCAACCCATGCTTGAAGTAATTCAGGCTGCTCAACCACAACCACAACCAGACCCTGAACCCCAACTTGAGCCTATCCATGAACCTTTACCTTCACCAGACCACATGGACATTGACCAACCCAACGCTGACACTCAAAATGTTGGCGCTGACACAGCCACTCCCGACACTGATACCATCCCTGAACAATCCCAAACACCCCTTAACCAACCAACACCCACACAATCTACTTCATCTTCCACCCCATTACAATCTAGGTTGAATAAACGCCAAAGGACTACTGGAGTGTTCTCCTCTAGTGGTCCTAGCCTTGTAGCAGAGAGAACCACCTCCACAAGTGTGGCTGGTGCCATGGATGAGGCTGGGGCTATTGACACAGGCTTAGATGCTGGTCAAGACAGTCCCAACATCATTAAGACCTCATCCATGCCCTATGATTCTATTTTGGGAGGTCAAATCCCCATTCTAGCTGAGGGCAGATTGGAACCTATGACTTTGACTGAATTGACGGCTGCTGTCATTAGCTTGCAAAAGCAAAATGTCAGCCTTGTACAAATTGTCAACAACCAGGGCCGTGAACTCCAAGTATTGAGGGAGCGGGTAACTGTTTTGGAGAATCCAAGTAGCAAGAGTCTAATGGAGGAATCTTCCAAAGGGGAGGATGAAGAGGATGAAGAGGATGAGTTGATTCATACAGCTAGTGAGAAGAGTTCAGAGAAGAGTTCACAATTTAGTGAATCTTTACAGGTTGCTGAAGCACTCACCAACTTGAAGAAGCACCCAGTTATTGATACATCCAAGGTGACACCATTAAACTTGGAAGGATCTTTCAAAGAAACATTGGGCGCTGATACAGGTTTGAACGCTGACACATCCAGCGCTGACAAAGGTAATCGTGGCGCTGATAGAGGTAACTTGAACGCTGATAAAGTTGCAGGTGGTGTTGATGTATTCCAGTCATCAACAATCATCAAAGATGTGTCCACACAGGTTTCTTCTTCTACTTTACCTATTATTGACCCAAAAGACAAAGGTAAAGGGATTCTGATTGAAGAAGATGTTCCAAAGAAAGATGCAGCACAAATTGCATTTGATGAACAGTTGGCTGCACAAATTTTGGAAAGAGATTTGAAGAGGAGTGGTAGATCACCATTTGTTGCTACTTCTGAGAGTGAGGAAGAAAGTGGTGATGGAAAAGAAGATGATAGCTCAGATTCAAGTGTTCAAATTATTGAAGATCCAGAAAGACTTGAATATGGGGATGAGTTAGCAAAGGAAAGGTTGAGTGATTTGAAGAATCAGATTGATTGGGACCTACCAGAAATCACCAGAATGTACCATGCTTGGGAAGACAAGGTTATGGACAACCCAGGGATGAGTTTGTCAGATCAAATTTGGGGGTTGGAAGTTCTTCTCAGGGTACAAGAGGATATAAAGGTGATTTTGAGGTTTAATGCACAAGAGGTCAAGACTTGGCTCAAAAGAGATAGAAGGCAGTTGTACTATAAGTTGCTTAGATGCCATCAACCTAGATGGACATACAAGAAGCTGCTGGCTTTATCCTTTGAGGAGTTAGAGTATAGGGCACATCCTATTTGGAGGAATGTGCAAGAAAATAATGTCTACCAGTTTCTTTCAGAAGAAAGGAAACAAGAGCTTGCTGAGGAAATGCAGATTCAAAAGGAAATGAGTATTGCTCAAAGACCAGTGAAGAAAGGAGATCCTTTCCAATTTCCTAAAGATATGGATGTGTATTTTCCAACTGAAGGTGTAATAAGGAAGCATCTCAAGCTTTCTCCATTGGAAGCTTCAGATTTGGTTAATGTAGTACCTCTAGATGACAGAAATCCAATCATCAGTTTTGATGAAGATGAGTGTGGATTTTGGAAGATTGGCAGATTTGGAAAGGAGGTACATACTTTCACTTCAGTTATTTCTATCTTTGCAAGCATAGACAGAGAAGACTTGGTGCATCTATGGAGATTAATAGAGGCCAAGTATACAGCTGAAGCACCTATTTCAGCAAATGGAATAAGACTTTGGAACACATTTTTGACTTTGTGTGGTCCAAGAGAAGCAGATCCTGCCATATGGAAGGATCTTGAAGATGATCTCAGTAATCTTCATTGGAGGCTTTATTCTACTTGTGGTGTATTTCATTTGAGCTCTACAAAGTTTTCAGAGTATCTACTTGTGGATGCTGACTATTTCTTGTCCAAAGAAGTGTTGGAGAAGATGCTAGAGACACCCTTGGAGATTGATTATACTAGTGACGTGGCCAAAGACTTGATTAGATATGTTTATCACCAACATAAGAAGTTTTTGCAAGATTCCTCCTAAGCCTTAAGTTTTTATTCAGAAACTTGATCATTGGAATAGATATCAAGTTTAGGGGAGGATTGTTGGGAATAAATTATGGGTCAGTTCACTAGACGCTGATAAGAAGAATGTCAACGCTGATAGGATGACATTGGACGCTGACAGCCAAGCGTTGACATTGAAGAAGTCAACGCTGATAGCCTTGAAGATTGACACTGATGGAATATATCTTCATACGAATCTTTTTTTTTTATTTGTTTCTTTATTTGTGTATGGTAAAGATAAGCTCGACATTGTATTTTCCGTTATTATCTTTCCTAGAATAGTTGATTCGTAGCTTATTGTACAAGACTTCTTGTTCTATAAAAGAAGATCTTTTAGGTTAAAGTTATATATCAGTTTTCATAAGTATTCGCAAGTTAAACCTCTTTCATTGTAATCAAGTACGATTATTCTAATACAAGTGAAAGTTTGTTTAACATCTTTGTGTTTTAGATCAAGTGTTAATTCCGCATAACACTTTGTTACTTTATTCATAAGCAAAGGTTTCTCTACGTGTAGTACTTGATCTAATCTCGTATACACAAAGCTTAATCGATCTAAGTTTGGGATCAACATTGGTCACATGTCACTTTCAATAATTTCATTTTTTTGTCTTTAGTGGGTGATTTTAGGAGTTAGGACCTGATTTTTGTTTTGTTATTTTTCTTATTTTATTTCTGAATTTTTAGTTTAATTAAAATTTTTATCACTGTTCATTTTATATTTTTTAGAGTAATTAGTATTTTTAATTAACTTTAAAGTTTTTGTTTTTGTCTTTTAGTGCCAAAAAGTAATATTTTTCAGTTTAATCAATTTTCCTGGACTTAGTTTATTATTTTAAGATTTTTGATTAAAAAAGATTTTACTGTTCATCTTTTTATTATTTTTTAGAATTAATTTAAGTTAATTAGGGTTTTATTTTAAACTAGTTTTGTCTTTTAGTGAAAAATTTAATATTTTTCAATATTTTTCATTTTTCTACTGTTCATTAGAGTAAATTAGGATTTTTAAAATTGGTAGATTATTTTTAGCATTATTTTATTATTTTTTATAATTATTTTAGTTTTAAAATAGTTTTGAGTAATTTAAAAATAGAAAAATAGTTTTTAAAAATTAGGAAAAATACTTTTTAGTCTTTAGATAATATAAGTAAGTTATTAATTCAATAAAATCATATTTTGGACATTTTGATTAATTGTATTTAATTTTAGGGCTTTAATTAGCATTTAAAATTGAATATTTAATTAGTAAAAGGTTTTAAAATATTTTTATTGGATTTTATTTCTTATTTATACTATTTTGGACTTGTTTTAGCTTATAATTACATTTTAGGTTTTAAAATTTTAATTTTGTAGTTTTCTACGGTTTTACGTGAAGCGTTTTCGTCTTTGTTTAATCCGTTTTCGTAACCGTCTCGTCTTTTCTTTCCTTTCTCACTTCTATTCTCTTTTCTTCTTGTTAATAATCACAAACATTAATCAACTCATTACACAACACACGTGCCTCCTCGAGAACGAACTCACTTTTAGGGTCATACACACACGGTTTTCCTAAATCGTCGTGCACACTTGCCCTATTTTAGTTGCTTGTTTTTCCTAAAGCAAGTATTTAATTTTACAACTATCAAGAGGTATGGAGGAATCTTCCAAATGGGAGGAAGATCCAATAAATGTGAGTGATAAGGGCAGCCATGATGGCCAATCTTTGGATGTTGCTGAGGCCCTTACAAGTTTGAAGAAACAGACAGGTTTTGATACGTCCTTAGTCTTTCCTACAAACTTAAATTTATCATTTACAGCCATGTTGGAGGAGATTGCAAAAGGCGCTGAGGCAGGAAATTTGGGCGTTGACAAGGAGAATTTGGACGCTGACAGAAATATTTTGGGCGCTGACACAGCAAAATTGGGCGTTGACAGACATGCACATGAGGGTGATGTATCCCAGTCATCATCCATCATTAAGGAGGTTTCTTCACAGGTATCACCATCTACCTTACCAACAATTGATCCATTAGATAAGGGTAAGGGTATTATGGTAGAAGAGGTTGTTCCAAAGAATGCAGCTCAAATTGAGTTTGATAGAAGATTGGCTGCACAAATCATGGAACAAGATAAAAAGGAGGTGAAAGAGTCACCATTTGTTGTCACTTCATAAGAGAAAGCAGGAAGTGATGAAGCTAGCTTAGACTCAAGTGTTATGATTATAGAACAGCCAGAAAGACTTGAGTATGGAGATGAGTTGGCCAAGGAGAAATTGAGAGAGTTGAAATTGCAGGTTGACTTTGATATGCCAGAGGTGGTTCAAATGTATCATGCTTGGGAAGAAAGATGTATGGAGAATCCACACTTGACAATTTCAGATCAGATATGGGGTTTGGAGATTCTCCTCATAGTACAAAAAGATTTCCAGGTTATTTTGAAACACAAGGCAAGCAATATTCTCTCAGAGTTGAAAAGGGATAGAAGGGAGTTATACTACATGTTGCTCAGATGTCATGGAGTAGGATGGACTTATCAGAAATTGAGGGCATTGACGTTTGATGAGTTGGAATGCAAAGCTTATCCCATCTGGGTTAGAGTGTAGGAAGCAAACACTCTCAGACTTCTTTCTGATGAAAGAAAGGAAGAACTTGCAGAGGAAATGGAGCTCAAGAAGGCAATGTTTGTTCCCAGACCAGTGAAAAAGGGATTTCCTCTTGAGTTTCCCAAAGATATGGATCCATTATATCCAAGTGAAGCTGTCATAAGAAAGAGCCTCAAGCTCTCACCATTAGAAGCTTCAGATATGGTACAAGTGTTACCACTAGATTCCAGAAATCCAATTGTGAGCTATGAAGAAGATGAATGTGGATTTTGGAAGATTGGCAGGTATGGCAAAGAGGTTCACACTTTTACCACCCTTATATCTTTGTTTGCAAGTTTTGACAAAGAAGACTTGGTAGACCTATGGAGGTTATTAGAGGCCAAGTATGAGGCTGAAGCACCAACTTCAGCTAATGGAATAAAACTGTGGTCCACATTCAAGAGAATGTGTGGAACAAAAGATGAGGATCCTGCTATTTGGAAGGATCTTGAAGATGACTTCAGTGGTCTTCAATGGAGATTGTATTCAGCTGCTGGTGTATATTATTTGAGTTCTACAAAGTTTGCTGAGTATCTACTTGAGGATGGTCAGTATTTCATATCCAAGGATATCTTGGAGAAGATGAAGAACACTCAGTTGGAGATTGATTATTCAAGTGATGTGGCAAAGGACTTGATCAGATTTATTTATTACCAATATGAGAAGGTTTGTAAGATTCCTCCTAGTCCTTAATGTTTATTCAGAAACTTGATCATAAGAGTGGATATCAAGTTTAGGGGAGGATTGTTGGGAATAAATCATGGCCAGATCACTTGAGCGCTGACAAGAGTAAATCAAGCGTTGACAGGAGTAAAACAAACGCTGACAGCTCAAGCGTTGACAAGATAAAGTCAAGCGTTGATACATTGAAGACAAGCACTGATGGGAAGATATACTCTACGCGTTTATTGTATTCTAGATTACTTCTAGTAAAGATAGGAACAACAATGTATTTTCTATATTTATCTTTACCTAGAATAGCTGATACGTAGATTATTGTACAAGGCTTCTTATGTCTATAAAAGAAGACCTTTAGGTTAATGTTTCATATAAGTTTTCATTCGTAAACTACTTTCATTGTAAGCAAGTTTGATATCATTAATCAAAGTGAAAGTTTGTTTATATCTTGTGTGTTCTTGTTTAAGTGTTAATTCCGCATAACACTTAGATTATTATAAACATATACAAAGGTTTCTCTAAGTGTATTACTTGATCTAATCTCGTATACATAAAGCTAAATCGATCTAAGTTTGGGATCAACAATTGGTATCCGAATCTATGAATGATAATCATATGAATGAATGATAAGAAGCCTTGTATAATAATCTATGAATGATAATCATATGAATGACAATCATGCCTAGCAGCTTAAAGATCCGAATCTATAGGATTCATCAGTTGGTATCCGAATCTATGGTTACCAGTTCCCATGTAACTAAAACTGTGGTGAGCAATACACCTTGTCATTGGACTAAATATATTGTTATAGCATACGACTGGCTCGTAGTCGTGAAGGTTACCAGTACCCATGTAATAAAAACTGATGGGTGAGCAATAAACCTTTATCATTGGATCTAAATATATTGTTATAGCTAACAACTGGCTTATAGTTGTGCGGTTTTTGTTGGTTTCGGTTCCCGTTCTTACCAATAAACTGAGCCTCCTTTTGTAGTGAAAGAGTTGCATTTTTCTCTAGTCGTATCGACAACTAGGGAAGAGTTTATCAACTAGTGAGCAATTGGGTGAAAGAAATACAAATTTTGGGTTATTCTGCTTCTACATCAAAATTATTGTACTTATTTTTCTTCAAGATCATTACATAGAGCTACTTTTGGAGAATTTTCAAGATTGCATACTTTCACATATTCCCTATTGATGTGTCAAAAAGGGGAAAAATATGTGTTATACTTAAGGGGAAGCAATTTGAAGATCGTGTACCATATACAAAAGGTTTTGACATCATCAACTAGGGGAAGATTGTTGGGTCGAAATTATAAAGTATTATGAGTTGATGTGTCAAAACTAAAAGTCAAGGACTAAATCTGACAAGTGAAGATTCTACAAGCCGGTGGACAAACTTGTAGAAGATATATTGCAAGAAGATAAAAGATTTAGTGAATATATTATTTAGTGAATATATATTTAGTGAATATCTTATTTACTAAATATCTTATTTAGTTTCCTTGTAACAAGGGTTTATGTGTAGTATATAAACACATACCCTACGTAGGTTTTATTCATAACAATTATTCACAATGTAACCTACAAGCAATTCGTGTGTCTAGACGTGGGATTCAATGTATACACGTCTAGATGTTATTTGTGTTTAATAATACAAGTAACGTTTGGGAAAATTCATCTTGTCCACAACACCTTGTTCATGATTATTGTTCTAATTCCGCTATGTTAAATCATATGAATGACAATCATGCCTAGCAGCTTAAAGATCCGAATCTATAGGATTCATCATAGTGGACTACCCATTGGATAAAAGAGTGGACTACCCATTGGATAAAAGGATGCACCTTATATTCTTGGAGCCTAAATTCAAAATTTGAATTTTGAATTTATTAGTTTCCCTCCATCTTCTAGAAGCTTCCAGAAATCTTGAGTAAGCCTAAACCGGCTTGACTGCCCGCGGTTCTATATCTTCCCGCGGTTCGATATCACTAAGGAACCGCGTGTTCTATAAGAGAACCGCGCGTCCTTCTTGTCTTTCATGACGAATGTAATCTTCAAGGTGTCAAGAGAAGTATACATAAGTATGCTTGAGTGATTACGAGTACCTTACACATTTTACATTATGTATTGCGAGTTATACGTTTGTCATCACCAAAACATAAAGGGATCATCTTGATTAAACATCGTAATGTTTGCACTAACAATCTCCCCCTTTTTGATGATGACAAACAAGTAAACCGTAACGCATAGTAAAATGTGAAACGTACTCGTTTACACTTCCTTCTCCCCCTTTTGTCGAATAAAAAAGGTAGTCTTCATTTGAGGAAGAGTAGAATCCATATCATTTGAGGAAGATCACGCATCCAAAGGTAGTCGTCGTTTGTAGAAGAGAAGAATCAACTTTGAGATAGCTTGCATCCAAAAGATATTCGGTTGAGAGGCGAGAATCCGAACCGTAATCCCATCATCCAAAGATATTGAGCTTGCGTCATCCTAGTGAAGTCTTCAATCACCATAGGGTAACCACCTCCATGTCTTCGAGATCCCATAATTCATTACTTGCAAGATGTTCAATGAATGCAATTTAAGTGAGTGAACGATCGCAAATGTAATGAGTTGAACTCTTGAAAATGCTCCCCTTTGATATGAGCTCCCCCTTGCTTGAGGCACCAACAAAGCAAGAATAGTGACGAGCTACAAAAATGGGTTAGAAGTATCCTACAAAACAAGGTTAGTAGACAAGAGCATATATAAAAAGAGCATATATTGTCGGGAGGACATACTCCGCTTTAATATCTTGGCAAAAATACTAAACTAAAGAGAGTATGACATGGACAATAAAAACAATTCCACCTAGTCGAAAAGAGAAAAAGAAGGACTATGATGAAAAGAAAAAAGAGGATGATAAACAAGTCGTTTGCACAAACAATGACAAGCATTGAAGAAAGAAGTGTGCACGCGATGCTATCAATCCAAAAACAAGTCAAAGGAGAGGATCTTGACAAGATCAATTCACAATAGTTGGAATAGAGGTAGAGAAGAAACATCCATACTAATTGTAATGATAATATGTCAAAGGACTAAAAAGCTTAGAATTTTTGGAATCACCCAAGAAAATTCAAGATTTAACCCTCAACTCTCAAAAAACAAGGAGAGGATTTTAAGGAAATCAATTCAAAATTGTTGGAGTAGAGGTAGAAAAGAAACATCCAAGAATTTAAAGATATCATCTCAAGGGGTTAAAAACTTAGAATTGACGGAATCACCCATACTAATTGTAAATTTTAACCGCAATCAACTCTCAAAAATATGAACAAAAATATCTCAACCTAGAGACATTTTTGATAAAAAAAATAAAGGAAAACCAAAAGCGGATAAATCGACGCTTAAAAAAATTCGGGATATAGGACATTATAGGCAAAAATGGGTATGAATGTCGACACCAAATGGTGTTTAGCATACGATAAACTACATGCTCAAAGTTTCGTAGCTCTTCTCAATCATTATGGATGTTCAAAGAACAATTACATGATGAGGAAAGGGTAAGGCTCGACTCAACTTAGTTTAGAAAGACTAGAGGAAAGAGAATCGACTTAGAAGAGCATGATTAAAATGAATTGAGAGAGACTCAATAAAGAAGTTAAGGATAACTTCACAAAATGGATTCATGAATACTATACCTTAGAAGGTGATAGTAAAATCTCGAAAGAAAATGAGAAAAGAAACTCAAAAGAAGCTCAAGAAGACATGAAAGAGTTAGTACAAAATCTAACACATAATCAAGTAAGCACATAGGATAATTCATGCAATGCCTAATGAAGTCTACAATAAACCAATGTAGAGAAGGTGCGCAATTAACACATATGGCATGCAAGAAACATGATTACTTAAAAAGAGAAGACTAAGTAAAACATGTTAGCACGTAGCATTTAAGGACATGCATGAGTTAGACACATCTAAGAGATATTATATCGGAATTGCTTGACAAAGACAAAACCTTTATAATAAGCATGCATTCATTAACTAATCATTTAAGCGTATAGCATACGGATAAGCAAGAAGATATATAAGCAAGTAGCATACAAGCAAGTCATCTATCTAGATATCACAAATCAGGCTACATGTAATGTAAATCTCCAAGAAGATTCCTAATTCTTATTATTTAAGAAAAGGACTCAAAATAAGAGAAAAGAAAGAAACATAATAACAACAAGATCTAAGACTCAAAGAAAAAAAAATCATGTTGAAAAACATGAAAGATGTATGAAAAAAAAAACAAGCCTAAAACTTAAGCATAATTTTAATCTTAGTTACACTAGAAAACTAAGATTTGCTTAAATTGGATGTCTTAGCAATAAGCAATCCACATTCTTAAATGAAAGACAAGGGTGGTGGCGATATTTGGTGGGGTGAAAGGTGAAGTCACCAAGGGTTCAACAAAGTCATTCTCAATGGGAACGCTTTGGATAGGTTGAGGTTGGGTAGTCATATCCAAGAGAGTACTAGGAGTGAAGGGTGAGGTTAGCTCATTCATTCTAGATTGGAATGAAGAGGAGGTAGAACCATGTAAATGGTTGGTACCATGGGTTGAGGTAGTCTTGAATGGTGCAAGAGGTGGTGAGGGTGATGAAGAGATGAGAATGGGCACAATCTCATTCTTAGGTGTGGCAAAAGGTGAAGAGTTAAGTTTTGGTAACTTAATCTTAAATTTGAGGTGCCTCTTTGAAGAGGAGTTTTTGGATGAATTGGAGGTTCTTGTAGAAACCATGGTAGTAAGGGGTGGTTTAAGGGGTAAGGATGAATGGTTTGAGGTGTGAAGACCATGGCTAACAAGGTGGGTTTAAAAGGGTGAGGGGATGATCCAAACTAGTAATGGGTAAAAAGGGAAAGCCCAAGATATTTTGGGAGTGATCAAAGGTTTGAAACAAAGATTCCAAAGGGTGTTGGAACAATTGGGAAGTTTCAGAAAACCCGAATTTGAGATATTCTGCCCGCGGTTCTTTATCTCCACCGGCGGTTCCATATTGATATGGAGTTGCGGTCTATTTAAAGAACCGCCTACAGAGGCTAGGTTTAGGTGGTGAAGGAGGATTTTCCAATTCAGCAAATCCTAATGTTCTAGTCTAACTTATCATAAAGTCATGCTTAAGAGCAATAAAAACTAGAACACACACAAAGGAAAGACATATAGGTTCAATTAGCACGTAAGAGGAAAGCTAAGAAAAACCTAATGGCTACAAAATAAAAAGACTCCTAATGACATACAAAGTTCATCAAAGTAAACTATCATTAGTCATATATAGGAAGAACCATTTAATCTTTTTAGAGAATGAGTATGAGACTATCACTAGAGGTGCTCAATTAAGGCTAAACACGACCGTTTTTACGAGTTAACAATAACCCAACTTCCCACATGGAAGTAATTCAACCGTTAGGTCAAATTAATATTCTAGTGCATAAATTCTCTAGTAGTCATTCACAAGTTAGACAAAATGTAATCCTAACATTTTCCTAATAAAGTTTAGCAAGGATGAAACTTGCATGGCGACACAATGCATGACCTAATGAGGGTTAAGAATGCACCATTGCATATCTTTTCAAACAATTCTAGTTAAGGTTATTTACCTTAATAGAACTTGAGGCCAATAACTTTGAAGTGTATAAAAAACGTTTACACAAACCAAAGGAACACTCTTGATTGGTCTTTCGGAAATGACACATTTATAAATTGCATAGCAATGTAAATTACTTGAGTATTTGGGATGAAACATCCAAGTTATCAAACCGACTCTATTGTGCATTATAAGTAATTATTAAACAAAATATGTCTAACAATTTGAACAAGTAGATTCAATATAACACCATCAACACAAGTGTGAGTTATGATCCGATGTATATTATTAATAAACCACATTCATGTCTACACAAAAAAACATGTCAATTAGATTCGATAATGATACCAATCATAGTTTGAATAATGCATTGATATTTAATCTAAATCTTTCTTGATTCCCGCAAACACTCTTTTAAGAGAAAATAGCTAAGATTTTCAAAGGGTGTTTCATGTTTTATAGTGAGACATTTATCTACTTGAACTAATAACACAATGATCGAGTAAGACGACCTAAATCAATAGATTTGACAAGCTCCGAAAGCTTTCAAACCTAAAAGTGTTAAAGAACATGCCGAGGTGTACAAGATGTTTATGTAACATTTGTAAACCAAGAGATGTTAATCCTATATGCAATGCACATATAATGTTGCAACTAAAATGCAAGAAATCTAGCATACATCCTAATTAGGAAAAACTAGATACTAACAAATACCAACCAACGCACAAGAGACTAGAAATATAAGCAATACTACTAAAAATAACAAGGAACACTTAATAATGTCTACATATAATAATAACACACAAGGAAACACACACAAACAATTAGCTTAACACATAAAAGCATTCGTCCATGTTTTGAGTGTTAGATACAACAAAGTATTCATAGCTTGATTTTATTTAAAAATAGTCTTTGACCGATTTAAAATTTAATTAATTTTAACACTTTGTAAATATATCAATTTTCAAAGGCATATCACCAAGAGATGTCCAACTTAATAGAAAAGAGTAAAACACAAGTTTTACGACAAACCGACGCTCAATACTTTGGAAAAAGTATAGAACTTATAAAACATTTAAATTTTAAAGTTTTAATAAAGTTTTGGAAGCATTATTATTTGAAAGAAAACTCAATTACGTTCGAAACGCCGGGTGGCACGACTTCTACGGACTTACGGTTGATTTTATATGATTTTTCAAAGTTTGCAAAAATCTGAGCCAGACTGGCCGCGGTGCCTTATTGATAAGGAACCTCGGGGAAGAGATAAAGAACCGCGTCCAGAGGGCAAAAATGGGGTTTTTGGCCAAAATCATTTGGTAACTTTTTGGAAGGACTTAGGACTCTAAAAATCATTTTTGACACATAGAACTCGTATTTTAGAGTTAATTATGTCATAAAAGATTTTTATACATCCAAACATGAAAAAATTTTATTCAAGCTATTATACAAAGTTTATTTAACATCAAAACTTGTACGAATGAAACAACAAAACACATTTCATAAGTAAACACTCTTCATGAACAATTTGATACAAAGATCGTCTCTATTTTTAAAAATCGTTTTCATTTTAAAAACCATTTGTTTTGAAAAAGAGAGCAAGATCGATCCAAGCTTTAAAGTACAATATACTTCAAAGATCTTGAATAACCTCGCTCTGATACCAATTGTAAAAACTAGAAGGGGGGGTTGAATAGTTTCTAGTTAGTTTTCAAAACATTTCGGCTTAATCCATTGTGCGTGGTTCCTTATGTGTACCCGCGGTTCTTTATCAATAAAGAACCGCCGGTCCATTTAGGGAACCGCCGACAGTGAACTTAACCTTTTGTTGCATGTTAAACTTTGACAATCCTTTGTATTAAATTCTCGATCAAGCTTGACTAGATATGAGATGTGCTTGTAATAGATAATAACTATAAGTAAGGAAACACACAAACACATCAAATCAAGTGTACATCAAGCAATAGTCTAAACACTAAGCACACACGTACTAAGCCTTAGCTTTCCGCAACTAAGATGTTTAGACTAAAGGATGCACACTTGACCATAATCTAAACACGAAGCACACACGTACTAAGCCTTAGCTTTTCCGCAACTTAGATGCTTAGATTATGAGATGCACACAACACACAACATATAAATACATCTATAATAGTAAAGACCTAAATGTAAAGGAAAGTACCGACACGATGATTTATAGTGGTTCGGTCACGAAGCTCCTCTTCGCCCTACTCCACTCCTCGAGTACACCTTACTCGAGAGTTACTTCACTAGTCAACAAAACTCCTTTCAAGGCGGAGAAAACCATACACGTCGCTTACACAATTTCCGACACTAAGCTAGATGTTGAGTCCTAATCTTAGGTAGGACCAATCTACACAACGTTGCCCACTTCACCATTTAACGACACAAGGCTAGATGTCGAGTTCTAATCGAAAGCTAGAACCAATATTCACGACTCTTCACTTTGAAGCTAAGTGAGAACTTCACACAACACAACTACTAATCACTTTAAAGTTTAGTGAGAACTCACAAGACACAACCACATCACTTTATAGTTTAGTGAGAACTCCTAGACACAACCACATCACTTTAGAGTTTAGTGAGAACTACCAAGACACAACCTAATCTACCCACTAGTTATGTTTTATGGCCCAACATAACAAACCTTGTGTTTTATGGCCTAAACACATAAACCATATAGATCTAAGCACACAACACTTAGATCTATAACTCTAACACTATATCTAAAAACTAACAAGACTTGGATCTACACAACTAACACCTAATCCAAGGATACCCATCACTTGGATATTCTACCCTTACAAACACATCCAAGTGTACCCACAACTTAGATCTTCTACATATACATAGTAGGAAGACAATAAGCATGACTTGATCTAAAGAGATCTTCATCATGTTATGACTCTAGACACTAACACTTCACAAGGGTGAAAATGTTCTTCTCATTTCTCTTGATGAGGCAAATGAGGAATGGGATATTGGAAGGTTTTTGTGTGTTTTTTGTGCAAGTGAAATGGAAGAGAATAGTCTTCTATTTATAGCCAACTCTTGTCTTGGAGAGCACCTTTTTACCCAATGGATAAAAGAGTGGACTACCCATTGGATAAAAGAGTGGACTACCCATTGGATAAAAGGATGCACCTTATATTCTTGGAGCCCAAATTCAAAATTTGAATTTTGAATTTATTAGTTTCCCTCCATCTTCTAGAAGCTTCCAGAAATCTTGAGTAAGCCTAAACCGGCTTGACTGCCCGCGGTTCTATACCTTCCCGCGGTTCGATATCACTAAGGAACCGCGTGTTCTATAAGAGAACCGTGCGTTCTTCTTGTCTTTCATGACGAATGTAATCTTCAAGGTGTCAAGAGAAGTATACATAAGTATGCTTGAGTGATTACGAGTACCTTACACATTTTACATTATGTATTGCGAGTTCTACGTTTGTCATCACCAAAACATAAAGGGATCATCTTGATTAAACATCATAATGTTTGCACTAACAGACTATTTTCGGAATAACTTACCTTTTCGGAATAATGCTCACCTTCGGAATAAACTCACTTTTTCAAAATCCTGCTCATTTTCAGAATAAACCCCACCTTCGGATAAAACTTATCTTCGGATAAAACACTACTTTTCGGAATAATTCCAAAAATTATCTTCGGATAAAAACTCTCCTTCGGAAAAACTGAAGTCTTCGGAATAATTTCTTCGGATAAACTGAAGTCTTCGTAATAATTTCTTCGGATAAACTGACGTCTTCGGATAAACCACCTTTTAGGATAAATCACATTTTCGGATAAATCACTTTTTCGGATAAAGTGAGCGTTTTAGGATAATAGTGAGTTTTCGGATAAATTTAGGTGTTTTCGGAAAAATGATGAAGTTTAAGATAAAATTATGATTTTCGGAATTTTAAATCCTTTTACGAAAATTTGTACTGTTGGTCGACAATCCCTTTTCTCGGATCTAACTCGTAAAAAAACGTGACTTTTCGCCAAAAAATGATCCAAACACCCAATAATTTTGTGATTTTATTCAAAATAACTAAATCAAGTCCCTACCACATCTATGTAGGAGATTTCTATGAAGATCAATCAACAAAAAACACAAAAAAAAAAATTGGATCAAAGATTATAGATCAAATACCTCATAAAATCAATAAGAACAATAACCATGTATCTTCAATCATCTATCCACTATAGGCTCTTGATACCAAATTTTAATTCCACTTTAATCCATAACACAATAATTAGAGAGAGAAAGAGAAGAAAAGTAGAGAGAGAAACTAGAGAGAATTTGGAAGGTAAATGTTTAATAGAGAGAGAAAGTAACAATGACCAACCCCTCTTCCAATATGCCACGCCTTAAGAGGCTTTTGTGGGCTTGTTCATGGGTCGGGCTTGGCTTTGCTTGGGCTTACGCCCCTAACTTATACAATATTAGCTTAAAGTCCAAGCCTGGTTAACCCGACTAACCTATTACAATACAAGACCTTTAACGACTAAGATGACATATTACATTCTTGTTTGACTATATAAAATATAGGGCTAACAGCAAAGATTCCTTCGAATTTAGTACATGTGGTTCCTCAAATAGGGCATCGGTTCTTTATTGATAAAGAACCGTCCAGTATTTGGAGAACCGTGGGCAGAGGGCTCCATAAAATGACTTTCCAGCAATTTCTAACAGCCCAGATTTTAGATAAGGGTTTAACAAGCCAAAGTAGATTACTAACCAAAATCTAGATAGCTAAGAAACACATAATTTGCACAAAGCCATGTAAATCGAAAGATCGATCACATGACCACATTAGGATTAAAATATAAAGTAATACAAACACAAAGTATTAGTTAAACAAACCTAAATCTAAATGCAAGAAAATAAACAAGTCTAATGAAAGAAATAAATATCCAACATAACATAAACATGTCATCAACCTTGCAACAATACCATAAGCTTCACTTGATCATCACTTATTTTTCTTGCGAAATCCCTTGATCATTTTCCTTAAGCTCTTGAAAGCACCCCTTGACTCCACTTGATGATCATACAACTTACCACGAGTTTGAAGATTAGAACAATAAACGTGCTCAAGTCCTAATTTTCCAGAAGAGCACTAGAATGGTGAGTAGGAGGAACAATTTGGTCTAACCCGTCCATGAAAGTGTTCATGGATAGGGTGGAGTCACTCGAAGAGCCAACGTGACCACTAGTACCTACATCATCACCATCACTTGATGATATAGGAACATCCTCATGGTCGGACTCTTGTGGGTCATTTCTTCTCGTACCTCGATCACTTCTAGGATTTCATGGTTGCGCCGCTTGAATAGGGAGCATCACACGGTTGACCGGTTGAAAGCGAGTGAGATCGGGTTCGTGGAAGTCTTGACCAACCTTTTTATAAAGTCGAGTGAGGAGCATTGCATAGGGAAGGTTTGTTTTTGGATTTTAAAGAGCATAGTTGATCCGTCGAGCGATATAATATGCAAGATTGTACTTGGTGTCGGTAAATATGCAATATAACATATGTGCCATACACGCCGGGATATGATCCTGGTTTCCACCAAGACAAAACACATTTTCCCTAAGAATGTCGGCCCAACGAACCATACAATTAGTAAGGTCGCTAACGAGTATCTCATAGCGATTCAAATACAGCTTTGTAGAGTGTATACTTCGTACAACGGATCTACCACGTCCAATGATGATGACTTCAAGGATGAGGTCAAGGTCCGACATGTCGGTGTCATATGGATGGTTGTCGACACACTCATTTAAAGCATCAATTGTTCACGAATCCATGAATCGACATTGACCAACATATGGCACACCAAGTGCCTCGTCAAAATCCTCGAGAGAGTATTGGATGAGTATACCATTGATGATGAACTTAACAAATATTCCATTATCATTAGAGACAAGATAATATGTGCTAAAAATTCCAAGATGAATTGAGGATAAATGACTTCATCAATTTTTAACAAACAATCGAACCCAATTTGACCAAACATAAATTTGATGTATTCATGATCCTCAATGTCCTCATTGACAACTCTACCCTTATGGAAACAACGATTTTGAAGAGAACGAAATGTATGAGCATGAGTTACCGAAGGGAAAAAGTCGGCAAGGTTAGGCATGTATCTCTTAGTATATTGGTGGTCATGTTGATATTCCAAAGGCATGATTAAGCACCTATAAACAACATAGAAAATATTTTCACAACCACACTTATGCTACATAATGACTAAAAGACAAAATCATGAGAATGTGTTTGATCAATTGCTTGACAAGCAAAGGAATAATCCTTATCATTCCCATGTTCACAATGTACTAAATTCATCATTGACTAGAACATATGAACTATGTAAAATTAACCATGAACTTGAACATTGGTTTATCAAAAATTAGTTTTTAGGTAAGCATTAACCATGAAATTACCAATTTGTTCAAGGGTTCATATCAATTCCATCATTTAACCAAAATGATTTAGTCAAAATTCAGATTGTTCTACAAGTGGGTATTAGTGAAATTACAATGAATTCAAACCAAAAGAATCATAGCATTATAACTATGTCAACCCACATTCCTAATTAGGTTCCAATTTGATTTTAATTTAAAAACCCTCAATTATGAAAATGAGAATCCTAGAACAAATTAATTAAAATTTAATGAAGATACTTACAATTAATTGATGTTGGAAGAGGGGTGAGTGAAACCCAAGTCTTGGAATCAATTAATCAAGAGTAATTGAAGCTTTTGGAAATCAACAATGGTGGTTTATAGAAGGAACTTGTCGCTTATGGAGAAGAAGGAGTGGGTTTTTTTTGAAAAATGAATTTTAATAAAAACCAGATTATTTTAGTCACATAGTGGGTCGTGGTTCCTTATTGATATGGAACCGCGCATTTGAGCCGTGACAATTAAAAACCGCCTACAGTGGGCAGTTAAAAACCATGAAAATCAATGAAATTTTCAAAACCAATTTTTTCTTAAATACTTGATAGGTGTGAAAACACCCATCCTTTTACCACTTATTACTTGCTTAAAACGAGACCAAAACGCGTATTTAATGTCATTTGTTTGGAATTATGCGTGGTTTGTGTTTTTGTTGTGTTTTAGGCCCAAAAGATGAAAAAGGAAGAAAACATGGGCTTTCACGGGCTTTTATCGAAGAAAAAGACAAAAGACGAAGTCAAAGAATCAAGAGTGCAAAAGATTGGAAGTCAATGGGCCTATTTTGAGGATTTATTGAAGAAAAGGACCAAAGACGGAAGATTTACATGTCGAAGAACCCAAGTCTAAACAAATGAAGAAAATATAAGACGAGTTCAAGATTATATCGACAAATCCCGAGACGACGTCGAGAAAGACAAAGAATTTTAATCAAGACGAGACGAGAAAGAGAAAGAAAGAAGGAAGCAACACATGCACTCCCCTCCTCCAATAAATAGAAGATGAAAACCCATTTTTTGGGTGTTAGAAAATAGTTAGTTAGTTTTATTTTTCTAGGAGTAGTTTTAAGTTTCTCTCTCTAGATTTATGCTTTCTCTCTCTAGATTAATTTGTATGATCTTAAATCTTTAAGTTTTATTGTTGAATCTTTACTTTTAATCAAACTTTTTAATTCATCTCCTTCTTCCTTTCTTGTTTTCTTTGGTTAAATCTTTGCTTATGTTTATGGTTGTGTTCTTGAGTTTTTGGTAGTTTTATTAAGTGGGTTTTGATTAATTTGGTTATTAGTGTTAGTTTTATTGATTTGGTTTGATTGGTTATTGTTAGTTGATCATTAGTAGTTAGTTTGGTTTAATTTTTAGATTGGTATTGATAGATTTTGGTTAAATTTGTAGCTTTACTTTTCCCTGTTCTTCGCATTTTGTTTCCCATATTTATTCCGAATCAAGCTTGTTATTCCGTATGAAGTAGTTATTCCGAGTCAACCAGTTTTTCCGAATGAGTAGGTTATTCCGAGTCAACCAGTTTTTCCGCATGAGCAATTTATTTTTCTGAGTCAAGCTTTTTATTCCGCATGAACATTTATTCCGCATGAAGCACTTTATTCCGCATCAAGCATTTTTATTCCGAATGAACGATTATTCCGCATGAGCTAGTTTTTCCGAATCAAGCAGTTTTTCCGAGTGAAGCTTTATTCCGAACGAAGGTTTATCCGGAAGAACAAGTTATTCGGAATGAGCTGTTATTCCGGATGAACGAGTTATTCCGGATGAACGTGTTTTTCCGAATGAAGGTTTTATTCCGAATGAGTAGTTTTGATTAGATTTGTAATTTTTATTTTTCTGCATATTGCACGCTTCCCGGAATGTCTGTTTTTACCAAGTGTTTTTCTATTTTACAGAAAAAGTGACAGTTTTTCTGGACTTCGTTTTTAGCTTATTTTTAGTACTTCTCGCATTTACCTTTTTAGTTGATAGATTATTTTCGTCTTTTAGTTTTATTTTTATTAATTGTTTCGCTTTAATTTACGTTTAAAATATTTGCTTGGCTCCTTTATTATTAGTTAATTGTTTTTAGTTTATTTTTATTATGTATAGCTTTTAATTTTTAATTAGTTATAGACAGCGACAACCTTTTATTTTACTCACCAAGAACAACTGAGTCACACGTTAAACCAGAAGTCAATTCGAAGAGATTCTTGAACTTTTTAACTAGTAAAATATTTGTATCAAATGGCGCCGCTGCCGGCTCTTCTCGTGAAGATTAACGATTTTTTGTGAGAGACGCGTTGGATTTTGGGATTCGTTCGTTAGTGAACGTTATTTTTCTTGCACATTTTTCAAATCTTTTTCAAAAATCCATAAAAATCAAAAATTTCAACAATCCAAAAACATTAAAAAACATAAAAAAAACCCAAAAATATTTTTTACGTTAATGTTAGGCTTTTGCCCGTATAAAAATTAAAGTTCAAGTCTCGATATCTTAACGAATTGATCTAGGCTCTCTATGTGACTCAGTCGTTCTTTGGTGAAACAAAAATGTGTCATTGTAGTGGTTTTAAAATAAATGTGCAAAACAATTAAAGTAAAAGTGCAAGTAAAGTAAATTTAAGTCTAATTAAAATAATGGTGCAAGTATTAAAAAGCGTGACTGAAATTAAAGGGCACTAAAGTAAATGACGCAAATTAAAACCTATCTAAGGCAAACTTAAAACGCAACTAAAACTTAGACTAAGGCAAGACTAAAATTTAACTAAGGCAAATAAACTTAAAGTGCAATTAAAATAAAGGCAGGAAAAATTAAGCTTGAAAATAAAAGACTGAAATTTAAAAAATAAAAACTGAAAAATTAACTTACAGAACCCTTGATTCGGAAGTTCAAAACTTCCGAATAAACTAGCTTGATCCGGAACTTTTTAAGTTCCGAATGAAACAGGCTTGGTTCGGAAGTTTTGGCTTGACTCGGAACTTTTTCCTTCCTTTGATCCGGAACTTCGTTCGGAAGATATTGATCCGGAACTTTTGCCCTTGGTTTGGAACTTTCGAATTGATCCGGAACTTTTGAGACTTCCGAATGAACTGCTTGACTCGGAACTTTTAAAGTTCCGAACGAACACTTACTGATCCGGAACTTTTGGAGTTCCGAATGAATTGCTTGATTCTGAACTTTTGGAGTTCCGAATGAACAAATCTAGATTCGGAAGACTTCCGGATGAAGCCCTTGATCCTGGACTTTCAGACTTCCGAATGAACACTCCTCTTCTCTTGGTTTGGAAGTTTTCCTGGGAATTATCAAAAACAGAAACAAACTCCCCGAAGAACAAGGGATAACCGAAACAGTGATCTAAACACAAATTAACCAAAATCAATCACACGAATTAATCAAACTAATAACAAAACATCAATTAATCATAAGCAAACAATCAATATCAAGAAATCTAACAACTTTAACCACAATAATCAAAAATCACTTGGATCAAAATAAGAACATGAACATGAACACAAACATAAACATAAACATAAAAATCAAAGATTGAGAAAGGTAGATAAGAGATTGACAAGATAAAGTAAAGATTGACAATAATTAAATGAAAACTTACTTGAAATTAAATGAATTTAAGGTGCAAGACAAGGTAATTAAATTGACAAGTATTTAAATGACAAGGTAAAGAAAATGGAAGACTAATTGTCACTATTAGCCAACAAAGAAAAATGATTACAACTAATGACTATTTATAGGGGAGGATTAAGGAAGCTTCCTCCCCTCTTTCTTTTTCTCTTAATTACAAGCTTAAGTCCTTCCTTCTTTAATTCTTCATTAATTGCATGCTTAGTCCTTTTCTTCTAATCTTCTTTAAACTTGGACTTAAAGGACTTTTGGCTTCGGGATTTCTTTGAACTCGTCTTTAAATTCTTCAATAAAATAGACTTGAATTCTTCGGCTTTTGATAAACTTCCGTCTTTTGACTTTTTCTTCGATAAATATTCAGAATTGGTCTTGGACTTCCGTTCTTTTTGCACTCTTGACTTCTTGACTTCGTCTTTCATCTTTTTCTTCAATAAAAGTCCGTAAATGCCCGTGAATTCCCGTGTTTTCTCCACTTTTCACTTTTTCGTCCTAAATCACAACAAAAACACAAACCACGCATAATTCTGACATAAAAGACATAAAATACACGTTTTGGTCCGGTTATTATTGTAATTAAGTGGTAGAAAAGATGTGTGTTTACACACATATCAAATCCCCTACACTTGACCATTGCAATGTCCTCATGCAATGCATTAGTTACAAAGCACGTTTACACTTTTCATCATAATCAATCCACGTTGGCCTTTATTAAAGAGATAGAAAATTATAAAAATTCAAAATAAAGAAATCAAAAGCATACCTTGGGTTTTGGAAATGTCATGAATAATCATCATTCTCAAGTTTTCACTTTCTCCAAACCAAGCTTAAAAACGAGATCATTGTTATTATAAGTTAGCAAACTAACACGAACTCATGTGGGCCAATTACTCACTTAGACTCCCTTATTCCTAGGTGTATATCTTATATTTTATTATTGTCTTGAATGATCACGAGGATGCATTTTTGACTTATTTAGATAGTTATTAAGTCTGAAAATAAAGTGAACGATTTAATCAATAGTTAGCTAAAGGACAAAATCTTTTAAAACTGCTTCTCGGGATCTCATAAAGTTCATATCTTGGCATAACTCGCTTCGCGATTTGAGACCTTTCTCGGACCGATATTTGGCAGCGACTTCATACTTCAAACCTTGAGAGACGTTCATGAAATAATGGCCTTCTCTTCATAATAGGAATTTCTTCACTTGAAGTTTTGAGAGATTCATACTTGGACCACGACTTCTTCATTTTTCTCCAATCTTTATTTTGGACTTTGATATACAACGATCCGCCTCCTTTTATGACTTGGATCTATTTATCCTCATACCTTGTTAGGGTCTTTTCGGATACACTTCTCCATGACTTTTGGGGAGTATTTGCTTTTCGTCGTGTGTCTCGATCCTTCATATTGATTTTTGATAAATGATTCTTCACATCACTTTTGGATCTTTAGCAACAAAATATAGCCCTCATGCCTTGTTAGGGCCTTTTCGGACTCGCCAATCTTCGCGTCCCGCTTCAATAAGTTATGCCTTGGCTATGAACTCTAATCCATACCGAGCAACTTTTAAACGATCTTGGGCTAGAAGCTAAGTAACGTTTCAAATCGTACAACCTTATTTATTAGCAGATAAATTATTAGCAAGCGATGGGAGAATAGGCTTATAATTAACTCACATAAATTCACGAAAGAATACCGAACTTATAATTGGCTCTATCATTTCTCGTTCTCCACAGTTTAAAATCTCAAGTAATGAGACTCGTGGATGCTTAGCCAATTAAATCAAAGTTTTGGGTTTTCGAGTCGCCTATAGGATCTTGCAAATTCTTAGAATTTTTCAAGTTTAGAAATCGCATTTTAAAGTTCCCTTGATAAACGACTCTCTAGGATCAATTATAGGAACTTGCGAAAAGTTCTTGTTCTTAACCCGTGAGAGTTAAGACTTTCGCGTTTTATAGCTCCCTACATAAAAGCCTAGCAAAACTTGACTTAAACACGTTAAGGGTACTAGCTAGAGCAAACTTAGATAAGTAAACTCGGGTTGAGTCAAAAGATTCACAACGTTTGAAAACTAAAACCACTTATTTAAACATTTATTCTAATAAGGAAAGAAAATAACTATACAAAGAGAAAAACTAATAGGCCAAAATAGATTAAAAATTTTGAAAAATGTCGAAAAATTGATTTTCCGGTTAAAATGAGGACAAATACAAGGAAAAGACACTTAACTTCGATAGAAGTCCCCCCTACACTTAAGATAAACATTGTCCTCAATGTTTAAGCATGTGGGAGTAAACTCCCCTACACTTAGGACATTGTGCACTTTGTTTAAATTTTGCTAAGGAAAAGACAACTAAAGAGATTCCTATTTTAATATTGAGAAAATATAGAATAGTGAATCGAAAAGAGTTTAGGATAGAACCGGGATAAAGTAGAATACGGAATCACGGGTTGTCAAGAATCATCAAGAGTGGATCATTGAAGCTCGAATCCCTGATTAAGAAGTGAGGAGAGGAAATAGCAAACCAAAGGGTCCCCCTACACTTATGATAAAGAAAGCGAAAAGATAGATGCATGGGTTGCCTCCCAAGAAGCGCTTGATTTTTGCTAACAGAGTCATTAGCCTGACTCGACCTTGATCATCAACGGAAGAAGCATGAAAGATATCCACTAGGATCAAAGACATGGTTTTCGTCCATCAAATAGCACAAGCTTAAGGCGAACAAGGCAAGCCAAAGAAGAGTAGGCAAGGTTCCCTTAAGCAAAGATGGAGCACGGTGGAAGCAAGGATGGAGTGGTGCAAGCATGTCTTCAAAATTTCCAAAGATTTTTCCTTTTATTTCATCAGGTGGATACTGAGATGGCTTGAAGATTTCAATACCGAGGTCGAACACCTTTTCCTTTAAGGGAAAATAGCACTCAGGCTCAGCAGAGTGTGAAGAAGATCCGCAAAGAAGCACAACCTCGTCCTCAGAAGTGGGACAAAGAGGTGTCAAATCATATGTGCAACGGATATTGGTGTCAACCGGTTTCTTCTCCTTTGACAGAATTTTCTTCAAATCCAAAGTAGGATCAAGACGATAATCTTCAAAGTCATAAGGAGGAGCATCACTCTCATGAGGGAAGTAAGTGTTGAGAAATTAAGAGAAATCTTCCTCAAATGAGTAATCGTCCAAAGTAGGATCGAGTGATGGCGGAGGATCTTCATCATGTGAAGAATCGCTCGAAAGAGTATCAACCTCATCAAAATCATCATATATGGGCAGCTCGGGATACTCAGAAGTAAGGTCATCAAAATCATCCGAATCTGAGCTAGAATCATCATTATCATAAGCATCAAAGACCGGTGGAGAATCATAAATGGGAGAAGCGTCCAAAGTGGAGCGAGAATCATCCAAATCATCTTAAAAAAGTGGATTATCAGTGGAAGAATCGAATAGAGGATTGTCGTAGACGGTAAAGTCATCTAGCACATTAATCATATTCACTGATTCTTGTCCATAATATTTGCATGTAAGCTTCCCCATTTTGAAAATTTGTGAGGCATTCCCGACTCTTAAGATTAACTCACCTTCGGCAACATCCACTAAAGCACGTCCGGATCTCAAGAATGGCCGACCAAGTATTAAAGGAATACGAGGGTCCATTTCATAATCAACTACCACAAAATCGACCGGGAAAGTAAATGCGCCAACTTTAATGAACACATCTTCGGCTATACCAACAGGGTAAGCGAGAGTGCGATTTGCAAGTTCGAGAGTCATCTTTGTTGGAGTGAGGTCGGGCAATGATAGTGTTTTCCAAACACTCAGTGGCATCAAATTAATACTAGCCCCGAGATCAGCAAGGGCAGTAAATTCTTCAGTTTTGTTGAACACGCAAGGCAACACAAAACGACCGGGATCTCCAAGCTTTTCCGAAAGTTCTTTAAGAATAACTGCAGAGCAGTTTTCATTTAAGCGTGTGTTGGCGAGTTCAATCAGCTTCTCCTTCTTGTTAAGCAATTCCTTAAATGCTTTAACAAATTTGGGCATGTGGACAAGTGCTTCAAGAAAGCTAATGTTGAAGTTCATTTGAGAAATCATCTTCACATAGCGTGACACTTCGGAGTCCTCCTTGGTTAGCATTGTGGACTTGCCTAAACGAGAGGGATAAGGGATATTGGGTTTGGGTGAGGAAGGTGCAGGTGTAGGTAAAGGTTGAGATGTTGAAGGGTCATTTGTGGGAACTTCATCACGTCGAGGCGGAGACGGTAATGGTGCACTAATACTAGGTGTAGGAGGAGTAGGGATACATGGTGGTGGAGGAGGTGTAGATGGTGGTGGTGGGATTGGTGGTCTTACGATGGTGACTCCACTACGAGTAGTAATAGCACTCACATTAGCTCGCGGATTAGTGACGGTGTTTGAAGGTAGAGAACTCGAGGAAGAAGGTTGAGCGGCGGGCAAGAAACTAGCAAGCATATTTTTCAAATCATTGGTTTGATTGGTGAAGGAGGATTGAATGTTATCTCGAAGCTCGGATCTTATCTCATTTCCTTGCTTTGTGATATCTCCTTTAAGATTGATAATTTGGCTCTGCAGGTTCTTGATTTGCTCACCTTGGGTTCTCATGATGGCCTCAACATCCGGATTACTGGGTGGGGTTTGTTGGGCGGGTGGGTGATAAGGAGTAGAAGCTCTTGGTGGGATTTGGTTGCTTCTATTGTAGTTGTTGGCGGGGTTGTGGTTTTGAGGAGAAAAACCGGGTGAAAGGTAATTGTTGGATTGGTAACTCAGCAGATTTCTATCCCCTTGTTGTCTAGCTTGGTAATTTTCCGGTGAATAATTACCATAAGCTGCATACACATTTTCCTGATTTCCTTGTGTAGAAGGACAATCGGTGTATGAGTGAGGACCGCCACATGTTTCACAAGGATTAGCAACCGCTTTAACTTGTTGTTGTTGTTGGTTGGAAGCGAGAAGCGTAATACTTTTGCTCATTTCAGTCATCATGCGGGTGAGTTCGGTCATATCAGGGTTTGCTGAGGTGGAGGAAACATTGACTCTCGGGTTGTTCCTTGAAGAAGCAGAGGAGTCCCAGTTTTTGTGGTGAGTAGTCATGTTCTCAATTAACTCTCTACACTCCTCGGGTCTCCTTTTCATGAATGTGCCACCGGCGACTGCATTAATCGTATCACGATCTCGAAAAGTCAAACCGTTGTAGAAAGTATCAATTAAGGTCACAGGGAGCATGTTGTGGTTTGGACATCTATCGATCAAGACATTATATCTCTCCCAAGCATCGAAAAGAGATTCATCAGGGTCTTGCATGAAACCGCTGATTTGATTGCGAAGGCTTGTGACCATGGATGGTGTAAAGTAGCGCGACAAAAAGCGTTGAGTCATGTCATCCCAAGTGTGAATAGAATTCTTCGGGAGACGATCAAACCATTTCTCGGCATGATGTAATAAAGTGTGTGGAAAGAGTTGTAGGCGAAGTTCATCCATTGTGGCACCGGCCAACTTCATGCTTTGGGTGATTGTAATGAACTTGTCGAGGTGTTTGTTGGCATCATCATCAGGCAATCCACGGAATGGGTTTGTTTGTACTTGCTGAATCATGTGGTGCTTCAACGAAAACACAGGAGCGTTGATTTGCATCGGCGCAATCGGTCCTCCTCGTCCAAACATTGTGGGTTGACAAAGTTCCTCCATGGTCCGAAGATCGGGCTGTGGAAGAGCATTGTTGTTATTATTAGGGTGCGGTGGATTATTATTGTTGTTAACACCAGACATAGCTAAATCTTCTTGAGGCTCGGGCTCTTGATAATTAGAAGATCTAGTACGCATGCACCTACAAAGACAAAAGAAAAAGAAACCAAACACAAAAACAATATATATACACAATAAAAATAAAATCTTTTTGGATTTTTGAACTTTTTAATTTTTATGTATTTTTATCAATTTTTTAATTTTTATGATTTTTTGAATTTTTTATGCAAGAAAAATAACGCTCACAAGTGAACGGATCCCACAAAGCAACGCGTCTCTCACAGAAAACCGTTAATCTTTACGAAAAGAGCCGGCGCCGCCGCCATTTTAATGTTAGGCTCTTGCCCGTATAAAAATTAAAGTTCAAGTCTCGATATCTTAACGAATTGATCTAGGCTCTCTATGTGACTCAGTCGTTCTTTGGTGAAACAAAAATGTGTCATTGTAGTGGTTTTAAAATAAATGTGCAAAACAATTAAAGTAAAAGTGCAAGTAAAGTAAATTTAACTCTAATTAAAATAATGGTGCAAGTATTAAAAAGCGTGACTGAAATTAAAGGGCACTAAAGTAAATGACGCAAATTAAAACCTATCTAAGGCAAACTTAAAACGCAACTAAAACTTAGACTAAGGCAAGACTAAAATTTAACTAAGGCAAATAAACTTAAAGTGCAATTAAAATAAAGGCAGGAAAAATTAAGCTTGAAAATAAAAGACTGAAATTTAAAAAATAAAAACTGAAAAATTAACTTACAGAACCCTTGATTCGGAAGTTCAAAACTTCCGAATGAACTAGCTTGATCCGGAACTTTTTAAGTTCCGAATGAAACAGGCTTGGTTCGAAAGTTTTGGCTTGACTCGGAACTTTTTCCTTCCTTTGATCCGGAACTTCGTTCGGAAGATATTGATCCGGAACTTTTGCCCTTGGTTCGGAACTTTCGAATTGATTCGGAACTTTTGAGACTTCCGAATGAACTGCTTGACTCGGAACTTTTAAAGTTCCGAATGAACACTCACTGATCCGGAACTTTTGGAGTTCCGAATGAATTGCTTGATTCGGAACTTTTGGAGTTCTGAATAAACAACTCTAGATTCGGAAGACTTCCGGATGAAGCCCTTGATCCTGAAATTTCAGACTTCCGAATGAACACTCCTCTTCTCTTGGTTTGGAAGTTTTCCTGGGAATTATCAAAAACAGAAACAAACTCCCCGAAGAACAAGGGATAACCGAAACAGTGATCTAAACACAAATTAACCAAAATCAATCACACGAATTAATCAAACTAATAACAAAACATCAATTAATCATAAGCAAACAATCAATATCAAGAAATCTAACAACTTTAACCACAATAATCAAAAATCACTTGGATCAAAATAAGAGCATGAACATGAACACAAACATAAACATAAAAATCAAAGATTGAGAAAGGTAGATAAGAGATTGACAAGATAAAGTAAAGATTGACAATAATTAAATGAAAACTTACTTGAAATTAAATGAATTTAAGGTGCAAGACAAGGTAATTAAATTGACGAGTATTTAAATGACAAGGTAAAGAAAATGGAAGACTAATTGTCACTATTAGCCAACAAAGAAAAATGATTACAACTAATGACTATTTATAGGGGAGGATTAAGGAAGCTTCCTCCCCTCTTTCCTTTTCTCTTAATTACAAGCTTAAGTCCTTCCTTCTTTAATTCTTCATTAACTGCATGCTTAGTCCTTTTCTTCTAATCTTCTTTAAACTTGGACTTAAAGGACTTTTGGCTTCGGGATTTCTTTGAACTCGTCTTTAAATTCTTCAATAAAATAGACTTGAATTCTTCGGCTTTTGATAAACTTCCGTCTTTTGACTTTTTCTTCGATAAATCTTCAGAATTGGTCTTGGACTTCCGTTCTTTTTGCACTCTTGACTTCTTGACTTCGTCTTTCATCTTTTTCTTCAATAAAAGTCCGTAAATGCCCGTGAATTCCCGTGTTTTCTCCACTTTTCACTTTTTCGTCCTAAATCACAACAAAAACACAAACCATGCATAATTCCGACATAAAAGACTAAAAAATACACGTTTTGGTCCGGTTATTATTGTAATTAAGTGGTAGAAAAGATGTGTGTTTACACACATATCATACGTTAACTTTATTTCTTCTATTTCCTTGCCCTATTTTTCTTTTGTAGGTGTATGCGTACTCGCTCACGCAAGAAGAAATCCATTCAAGCTACAATCATTCAACCTCCGGTTGTCGAGCCTCTTGTTGTTAACACACTGGATAACCGTCCAATGATCGAGCTCTTGCAATCAGATGTTGAAGGCAATGAAGATACGATTGTGTTTCCGGCTATTGATGCAAATAACTTAGAGCTCAAATTCGGATTTATTCAAATGGTTTCAGCAACACCTTTTCTAGGCCGCACTCATGACGATCCTCATGATCACATCAAGAGGTTCGTACACTTATCTAATACTGTTAAATACAATGGGTGTCTCAAGAGGCAGTTCGTTTGCTCCTCTTTCCTTTCTCCCTCGAGGGACAAGCCCGGACTTGGCTTGATAAGGAACCACCCCAAAGTATTACCACATGGACGGACCTTCAGACCAAGTTTATCAATTACTTTTTCCCACCCTCGCGTACTACCGCTTTGCGGAATGACATTATCGACTTTGAACAAAAGTACGGTGAGACATTTAGTGAATCTTGGGATCGTTTTAAGGAACTTTTACGAAAGTGTCCCCAACACGGTTTTACTAAGGTACATCAAATTAATACTTTTTATAATGGATTAAGTTTGAATGACCAAGATTCACTAAATAGTGCCTCGGGGGGTAATATTTTGGTCAAACTATGAATGAAGCTTGGGCTATCATTGAGAACAAAGCCAAAGTCTACACCAAAAGTGTTCGGGCTAATGTGGCTAGTGCTAGCACTAGTGACACCGAAAGGAGACTTGATAAGCTTACTACGGTTGTTGAGGCACTGGCTTTACAAGCCGTTAATACTGCCAAAAACAACAACGCTCTTAATATAACTTGTGAAACTTGTGGTGGGCCACACTCTTATGCTAATTGTGATAAAGCTTTTGATCAATCTCCCGGGGAAGTATATGCTTACAACAACACCGAGAGAGTTCATTTCAAGCCTAATGTCGATGTTAATCACTTGTCTTACAACTCGACAAATTACTTGGCTCCACCCGGGTTTCAACAAAGACCACCCCCACCAACCCAAAACAATCCAGGGCCACCGAGAGCTAATTTTCAAGGTAATGCCAATGTGAGGGGCGCAAATGCAAATCAGGGAAATTATCAAATGCAAAATCAAGGCTTTCCAAACCAAGGTTTCAATCCTCAAGGTTTTTCACCTTATAACCAATACCCTAACCAAGGTTTTCAACAACAAGGGTTCAATTTACCTCCTCCGCTAATGGACTTGGTCTTGCAAAAATTGAGTGAACATGAGAAAATAATGCAAGCAATTCAAGACTCTACACGCCAAATTCAAGATTCCACGGATAGGAAATTAGTTCAACTCCTACAAACCCTTCGGCCCCAAGGTGCTCTTCCTTCTACCATCGAAACCAACCCGAGAGCTAATGTGAGTGCTATTACTACACGCAGTGGAGCTACTTTCGTAGGACCTTCTACCCCTCCCCCGGTTACACCATCTACACCTCCTCCACCCCCATTTATCCCTCTTACTCCCACACCTAGTACTAGTTCTCCATTACCGTCTGCACCTATTACGGAAGAAGTACCTAGACAAAACCCTCCACCAACCCCACCTACCACCTCTAAACCTTCTACTTCTCAACCTTCAACCTCTCAACCTTCCCCTTCTACACCTACACCTCCTAAACCTAACATTCCATATCCTTCAAGGTTGGACAAGTGCAAATTGCTTACTAAAGAGGATGCTCAAGTCACTTCTTTTCTGAAGATGATCTCTCAAATGAATTTCAACATTAGCCTCGTTGAAGCACTTGTCCAGATGCCGAAATTTGTGAAAACATTCAAGGAGTTGCTTGGTAAGAAGGAGAAGATGGCTGAGTTTGTCAACACCCGCTTAAATGAAAATTGTTCTGCCGTCCTCCTCAAAGAACTTCCAGAGAAACTTGGAGATCCCGGTCGTTTTGTGTTACCTTGTACTTTTTCCACAACCGAAGAATTTACTGCCTTAGCCGATCTCGGGGCAAGTATAAATTTGATGCCATTAAGTGTGTGGAAAAAGCTATCATTACCCGACCTTACACCAACAAAAATGACCCTTGAACTAGCTAATCGAACTCTCGTGTACCCCGTTGGTATTGCCGAAGATGTTTTTGTTAAAGTTGGCACCTTTACTTTCCTGGTAGATTTCGTTGTTGTTGATTATGAAATGGACCCTCGTATTCCGTTAATACTTGGCCGGCCATTTTTGAGAACCGGAAAAGCTTTGGTCGATGTTGCCGAAGGTGAGCTCATTCTTAGGGTCGGGAATGATCAACAAGTTTTTAAGATGGGGAATATTACATGCAAATCTAAGGGAAAAGAATCAGTGAAAATGATTGATTTTGCTGTCTATGACAATCCTCTCTTCGAGATTTCTTATGATAATCCACTATTTGAAGATCATGTGGATACCTCTGATGACTCCCTCTCCATAGTGGATCCCCCACCAATTTATGATTCTCTACCGATCTATGACGATTATAATGATGATTCAAGTTCCGATGGGGATGATTATGATAATTTTGTTTCAGAATATCCGGACATGCCAACTTATGATGATTTTGATGATGCGGATACTCTCTCGAGTGATTCTTCTCATGATGCCCTTACTCCTACTTTGGGTGAAGATCCTCCGCCAACAATGCTTCATCCTACCTTGGATGACTACTCATTTGAGGAAGATTTTGCTAGTTTTCTCAATACATATTTTCCCCATGAAAGTGATGCTCCTCCTTTGGACTTTGATGATTATGGTCTTTATCCTCCCTCGGATATGAAGAAACCTCCTCCAAAGGAGAAGAAACCAGAAGACACCGACATCCGCAGCTCTTACGTTTTGACACCTCTCTATCCACCTTCTGCGGATGAGACTGTGCAATTTCTGAGCGGATGTTCTCAAATTCTACTGAACCCGAGTGTTATTTTCCCTTAAAGGAAAAGGTGTTCGACCCCGGTATCAAAATTTTTAAGCCATCTCAGTATCCATCTGATGAAATAAAAGGAAAGATTTTTGGAACTGCTGAAGCTATGATGTCACTTCACCCTAATCTCCACCACCGTGCTCCATGTCTGCTTAAGGGAACCTTGCCTACTCTCCTTTGGCTTGTCTTGTTCGCCTTAAGCTTGTGTTACTTGTTGGACGAAAACCATGTCTTTGATCCCGGTGGATGTTCTTCAAGGTTCTTACCATTGTAATCAAGGTCGAGTCAGGCTTACGACTCGGTGATAAAAAACAAAGCGCTTCTTGGGAGGCAACCCAAGTATCTATCTTTTTATCTATTTTTATCATAAGTGTAGGGGGAGACCCATAGATGTTTGTTGTTTTCTCTCTTCTCATACTCAGGGATTCGAGCATTCAAAGATCCACTCTTGATGATTTTGACGACCCGTGATTCCGTGTTCTAGTCTTCCTGGTTCTATCCTAAACTCTTTTGATTCACTATTTTATATTTTCTAATATTAAAATAGGAATAACTTTAGTTGTCTCTTCCTTAGCGAGATTTATACAACGTGCACAATGTCCTAAGTGTAGGGGAGTTTACTCCCACATGCTTAAACATTGAGGACAATGTTTATATCAAGTGTAGGGGGGATTTCTATCGAATTTAAGTGGGCTTTTCCATGAATTTGACCTCATTTTAGCTGGAAATTCGATTTTTCGACATTTTTCAAAATTTTTGATCTATTTTGGCCTTGTAGTTTTTCCTTTGTTATCATTATTTACTTTCTTTGCTAAAATAAATTTTTAATAAAGTGTTTTTTAGTTTTCAACGTTGTGAATCTTTTGACTCAACCCGAGTTTACTTATCCAAGTTTACTCTAGCTAGTAACCTTAACGTGTTTAAGTCAAGTTTCGCTAGGCTTTTATATAGTTAACTTTAAAACGCGAAAGTCTTAACTCTTCCGGGTTAAGAACAAGAACTTTTCGCAAGTTCCTATAATTGATCCTAGAAAGTCGTTTATCAAGGGAACTTTAAAATGCAAATTCTAAACTTGAAAAAGTCTAAGAAAATGTCCTATAGATGACTTGAAAACCCAAAACTTTGATTTAATAGGCTAAGCATCCACGAGTCTCATTCCTTGAGATTTTAAATTGTGGAGAACGAGAGATGATAGAGTCAATTATAAGTTTGGTATTCTTCCACGAATTTATGTGAGTTAATTATGAGCTTTTCCTCCCATCGCTTGCTAATAAATTCAATTGCAATAAGTAAGGTTGTACGATTTGAAAAGCTACTTAGATTCTAGCACAAGATCGTTTAAAAGTTGCTCGGTATTGATTAGAGTTCATAGCCAAGGCATAACTTATTGAAGCGGGATGCGAAGATTGGCGAGTCCGAAAAGGCCCTAACAAGGCATGAGGGCTACATTTTGTTGCTAAAAGATCCAAAAGTGATGTGAAGACTCGTTTATCAAAAATCACTATGAAGGATCGAGACACGCGACGAAAAGCAAATACTCCCCAAAAGATCATGGATAAGTCTATCCAAAAAGGCCTTAGCAATGTATGAGGATAAATAGATCCAAGTCCTAAAAGGAGGCGGATCGTTGTATATCAAAATCCCAAGTAAAGATTGGAGAAAAATGAAGAAGTCGTGGTCCAAGTATGAAGAATCTCTCAAAACTTCAAGTGAATAAATTCCTAGTATGAAGAGAAGACCATTATTTCATGAACGTCTCTCAGGATTTGAAGTATGAAGTCACTGCCAAATATCGATCCAAGAAAGGTCTCAAATCGTGAAGCGAGTTATGCTAAGATATGAACTTTTTGAGGTCCCGAGAAGCAGTTTTAAAAGATTTTGTCCTTTAGCTAACTATTGATTAAATCGTACCACTTTATTTTTAGCCTAATAAACTATCAAAATAAGTCAAACAATGCATCCTCGTGATCATTTAAGACATTCATAAAATATAAGAGATACACTAGGAATAAGGGAGTCTAAGTAAGTAATTGGCCCACATGAGTTTGTGTTAGTCTGCTAACTTATAATAACAATGATCTTGTTTTTAAGCTTGGTTTGGGGAACGTGAAACTTGAGCATGATGAACATTCATGACAACCAAAACTCCAGTGTAAGTTTTTGATTTCTTTACTTGTTTTGTATATATCTTCTATCTTTTAAGTTTCCTTAGTATCTAGCATTCAATAAAGGCCAAGGTAGGTTGATTATGATGGAGAATGTAAATCTTGCTTTGTCACTAAGCATTGCATGAGGTCATTGTAATGGTCAAGTGTAGGGGATTTGATAGGTGTGAAAACACCCATCCTTTTACCACTTATTACTTGCTTAAAACGAGACCAAAACGCATATTTAATGTCATTTGTTTGGAATTATGTGTGGTTTGTGTTTTTGTTGTGTTTTAGGCCCAAAAGATGAAAACGGATGAAAACATGGGCTTTCACGGGCTTTTATCGAAGAAAAAGACAAAAGACGAAGTCAAAGAATCAAGAGTGCAAAAGATTGGAAGTCAATGGGCCTATTTTGAGGATTTATTGAAGAAAAGGACCAAAGACGGAAGATTTACAAGTCGAAGAACCCAAGTCTAAACAAATGAAGAAAATATAAGACGAGTTCAAGATTATATCGACAAATCCCGAGACGACGTTGAGAAAGAGAAAGAATTTTAATCAAGACGAGACGAGAAAGAGAAAGAAAGAAGGAAGCAACACATGCACTCCCCTCCTCCTATAAATAGAAGATGAAAACCTATTTTTTGGGTGTTAGAAAATAGTTAGTTAGTTATATTTTTCTAGGAGTAGTTTTAAGTTTCTCTCTCTAGATTTATGCTTTCTCTCTCTAGATTAATTTGTAAGATCTTAAATCTTTAAGTTTTATTGTTGAATCTTTACTTTTAATCAAGCTTTTTAATTCATCTCCTTCTTCCTTTCTTGTTTTCTAAATCTTTGCTTATGTTTATGGTTGTGTTCTTGAGTTTTTGGTAGTTCTATTAAGTGGGTTTTGATTAATTTGGTTATTAGTGTTAGTTTTATTGATTTGGTTTGATTGGTTATTGTTAGTTGATCATTAGTGGTTAGTTTGGTTTAATTTTTAGATTGGTATTGATAGATTTTGTTTAAATTCGTAGCTTTACTTTTCCCTGTTCTTCGCATTTTGTTTCCCAGATTTATTCCGAATCAAGCTTGTTATTCCGTATGAAGTAGTTATTCCGAGTCAACCAGTTTTTCCGAAGGAGTAGGTTATTCCGAGTCAACCAGTTTTTCCGCATGAGCAATTTATTTTTCCGAGTCAAGCTTTTTATTCCGCATGAACATTTATTCCGCATGAAGCACTTTATTCCGCATCAAGCATTTTTATTCCGAATGAACGATTATTCCGCATGAGCTAGTTTTTCCGAATCAAGCAGTTTTTCCGAGTGAAGCTTTATTCCGAACGAAGGTTTATTCTAGATGAACAAGTTATTCCGAATGAGCTGTTATTCCGGATGAACGAGTTATTCCGGATGAACGTGTTTTTCCGAATGAAGGTTTTATTCCGAATGAGTAGTTTTGATTAGATTTGTAATTTTTATTTTTCCGCATATTGCACGCTTCCCGAAATGTCTGTTTTTACCAAGCGTTTTTCTATTTTACAGAAAAAGTGACATTTTTTCTGGACTTCGTTTTTAGCTTATTTTTAGTACTTCTCGCATTTACCTTTTTAGTTGATAGATTATTTTCGTCTTTTAGTTTTATTTTTATTAATTGTTTCGCTTTAATTTACGTTTAAAATATTTGCTTTGCTCCTTTATTATTAGTTAATTGTTTTTAGTTTATTTTTATTACGTATCGCTTTTACTTTTTAATTAGTTATAGACAACGACAACCTTTTATTTTACTCACCAAGAACAACTGAGTCACACGTTAAACCAGAAGTCAATTCGAAGAGATTCGTGAACTTTTTAACTAGTAAAATATTTGTATCAATATTTAAAATATATCTCAAGCCTTTTGGAAATCATTGGATCACTTCAAAACTAGAATACAATGCCTTTGATGAAGGATTACGAGTTAAATCAAAACACAAAAAGACCGAATTAGACCGAAACGAAAAAACGACTACTCGTATGAAAGAAACAAAGAAGAGAGAGACCAAGGGGAGTGAATCAAGGTTAAGTTCAATGCTCAAGAGACTAGTGACAATCTTCAAGTAGTAGAAACGAAGAGCTTGTGTCATCTATAGTGGTTTAAGACGTGCCTTTCTGGCGTAAGTCTAAACGACTTTGGTAATGAACCATACCAAGAAATTTTGAAAAACAGAGTAAGATCACTTTCAATACAAGTCTTAAACTATTTCAAAATAAGAGCAAGATATAGATTCAGTTTCTCTCCCACATGATCGGACAAGTATTATTGCTAGGGATTGCAATAAAGATATCCTTGGAATATTTTAATTCCAAAAGTGTAAAATCCTAACTACAACTTATGAAGTAGTTTGGTATCTCAAGGGATTAATCAATCATCCTAATGATGAGCTCAATTACACATATTACACATGATATATGACCTACTAACCGTATGAGTGCAAACCATAGAAATCATGCTTGATACTTTAAGCTAATAGCAACTCACTCTACATCTCCTAAGTGAGTCAAGTATCCAAGCAATGAAGGTTTGAGAGGGTATGGGAATAGAATCACATACCACAAACAAATGTCAAGGCAAAGATGCCAACAACAAGCACATAGTCAAGTAATGATCAACAGGGCGTGTGGAAGGACGAAAACGTACCTTAGCCACAAAGTGCATTCCAAGTCTTCTAAAAACCAATGCAATGCCCAAACATGACTAAAGTGACTACTAAGTCTTCAAGGACTAGTATCACTCTCATCCATCTTGATATCATCATTCAATGATGTTGGAGATCAAGGAAGATGAGTCTTCTACAAGTGTAAGCAACTCAATCCACAACCAATTACATGATTAGTCTTCATGAGTACCTACACATAGCAAGATACAAACTAGTAGATACATTTCAAAGGTAAATCTAAAATGTATAAATACTATTGTACTAATCTGGATGATATGCTATATTACCAATTTAAAAGGTCTATTTTCAATGTAAAAAAAATAGTTTTGACTAAAGAGAAACTTTAGTACAACGAATCCTTCTAATTTTAGGAGGCAATGGATCGATCCAAGTTTTAAAGCAAAAGATACTTCAAAGACCTTGACTGACCATTGCTCTGATACCAATTGTAAAAACTAGGGGGGGAGGTTGAATAGTTTCTCTTCGGTTTATGTCCTAATTAATAATCTTTTCAATTAGGTTTGTCCCAAAATACCTTTTACTTGAAAGCTAGTTTCATAATGATTGGGTTCAATTCTAATGCATTAACAATGACAAGTAGTTGTTGCATGCAATGCAATGATGTAAGTAAGTAAAGAGTAAGGAAAGAAGCAATCTAATAGGGAGACACCAAGATTTATAGTGGTTCGACAACGAATCTGTATCTTTGTTCCTACTCCACTCCTCGAGTACACCTTACTCGAGATTTCCACTATATCCACAAGCTCCCTTCTTGGCGAAGAAAACCTTACAACGTTGCTTACATTATTTTACGACACTAAGCTAAATGTCGAGACCTAATCTTATCTAGGACCAATCTACACACGTCGCCTACTTCACCATTTTCTGACACAAGGCTAGATGTAGAGTTCTAATCGAAAGCTAGAACCAATCTTCATCGCACATCTTCTTTTTTGACACAAGGCTAGATGTTGAGTCCTAATCCAAAGCTAGAACCAATCTTCACAACTTTTCACTTTGAAGCTAAGTGAGAACTCACAAGACACATACACGAATCACTTTATAGTTAAGTGAGAACTTGCACACAAGAATTACAACTCAATAAACATATCCAAGTATACACATGTAACTTGGATCTACACAAGACAAATCCAAGTATACACATATACAATGTATTTACACAAGACTAATCCAAGTATTCATAAACACTTTGGATCAACACAACACTAATCCAAGTATACACAAATACATTGGATCTACACAAAGCTCAAATAAAAATGATGAACATGACTAGATCTAAGGTAGGTTGATCTTCATCAGGGCTTCATCTTTAATCACATCACATGTGTGTGAGTGATCCTCTCTTTGGACAAGTAAAGAAGAGAATCAAGAGGATAATCATAAGTAAACATACTTAACACATTAAGTGATGATTTAGAAAAGAGAAAGAAGGCATAAATAATGTCCAAAAAAGGTTCTTGGAAAATGCATATTTGATCCACTATTTATAGGAGACAAAAGCCAACGGCTCTCTGCCTGTGGTTTCTTAATTGTGCATGCGGTTGTTTATTGATAAAGAACCGCATAGGCATTTGAGGAACCGCGGGTAGTAGACTCTATTCCTTTTTCTCCTTTAGTGGGGAAGTAATATCTGACGTAAATTTTACCTTCAAAGGATATTCCTATGGCATTTGGAATATGTCATACTCAAATTTACATTTTATATTTTAATAAAACATTTTCTCAAAAAGAAAGTTTATTAAAATATTTGACACATTTGACAAAATGTTAGTTTTAAGGTTAATCACTTTTTATGATCACTAAATATGATTAAGATATGTTTGTACAATACCCATATGATTATTACCCTGATGACAGTGTTTGTTAAATAATTCGTCTTACGATTGTCTTTGACGATAAATGTCTTTTTAATTTGTCGTGATCAAAACTAAGAAAGATTAGTTAACACTATAATGTTTTTAGGCATCACTTACATTAACATTAAACTCTGACGCTTTCAAGAAATCAACAAAGTATGAGTGTCTGGGAAAAAAAGTCAAAAGAATGATATTAACACAAGGAGGCGAGAGTCGCACATAATGATGATCTCTGAGATGGTCAAATGGTGACACACAAGTTCAAGGCAAAGAACGTGCTCTAGCCTAAAGTCAAAGATCACCTCAACATATTCACAAGAAAAGAAAACAAATTTTGTGAACACAAGATCGAAGACTCAAGCATAGTATGTTATGTTTAAGACTTTGTAAAGGTGTGACCCCCCCCCCCTTAAGGGGATATTGTTATGAATACGAAGATTCCTAAGAAAGTCTCGGTCACACTGAAATTGAGTATAATGCAGTTCGTTTTTTCTCAGTTCTTGCTAATAGAAAGTCCAACCAATATCGGGTTTTTAATTGTTCTTGGTTGTTAATCTTTTTTGGATATTCTATTTGCTAATTTAAACAACACGTAAAAAATGGAAAATATTAATCTACTTATACGTAAAAAAAATTGTCAAATTCCACATTTTTATTCAATTAAGGACAAAGTACTAGTAAACAAAGCACAAATAACCAACTAACAAATTTAACAAGAAAATGTAACTAATCAAACAATCTAACAAATTTACCAAATCTAACAAACTTAACCAACTAGAAAATGTAACAAATTTCAACAAAATTTCAACTAACTATTTTATCGATTCTAACAAATTTTAACAAAAATTTTAACTATTTAGACAAATTTTTACAAACTATAATTTTTTTTTACAAAATTTCAAAAGCTACTTTTTCACTAAAATCTTTTATTACTAAAATGAATTGTAAATCCTAACAAGTCTAAAATTTAGCTAGCCCAATTTTACTATTAGCCCAAAACTAAAAAGATTATCCAAAGTGACAAATTCAATTTACTGATAAATTTCAAATCTAAATTTCACTTTACTGTTTAGCAAATGCATGCATGTATAACCACTTCACTTAACTTGTAACACTAGTCGATTATTCAAATTTGACTAAAACCGATTATTCAATTTCAACAGTAAAACTCAAACTAATATGTTTTGTAACAGTAAACCGATTATTCAAGTTTAGCTAATCGAATCAGTAGGCTAAGAGAATGCAATAAATCGTAGAATTGTGCTTAACCATTCCATCCGTAGTCGAGTCCGTTGATGGCGAAGCTTAGCGCTGAGCTAGCTTAAAACGAACACCACCTTCGAACAAGTATCGTAACCAACTGATAACAAAACCGAAACCGACACTTTCTGATCTAACGGATCCACAGATTCTTGGTGACAAAATGCTAACAGATCGATGCGAAAACGAAACCGAAATCAGCTACCAATACTCAAATCTATCATAATCAAACCTCACACTGTTGAACACAAAAGAACTGCCGCTACTTATGAACTGTTAATCTCGAACTTCGCTTAACCGTAATCATCAGCAACTACTATCTATCCCTAATGCAATCATCACAGCACGAATCTTGAACTCTCTCCATAATTGCACCGACGAAAAACTGACTCGAATCGAAACCTCCCACTCACGTGAACAGTTATCTCCTCAAGAAATCTTGATCAACAGAATGAACCGAAAGCTACAGGTACCAAAATCACTGCTAAACATCAAAGACTCCGTTAAACAACATCACTAACTCTTTCCAACAGAATCGTAACTGCTTCAAAAGAACTTGAGCTTCGAGTACAGAAACTTCTATCTACTGAAATCTATTTCTGCTAGCTAATCTTGTAATTCAACTGATTCTTTGCGTAACTACAGCTCTCATTACTTGTTAAACATCATGAGCCGAAACATTCTTGCAGAAAGATAGCAATCGAAACAGAATTGAAAAGGACGGAATGAATTTTATTGAATGTGAAAAAGGAATGGGAGTACAATAGTTTGTTACAACTGCTTTAACTGAATTCTAAAAGCTAGTGTGTGTGTGTCAAACACACACTAACTGTATATGAAAGGAAAAATGATTGGGAGATTTTTAACTATCTAAAACTAACTGTGTGTTTTTTTTACACACTAAATCTACGTAAAAAGAAATACATCTGCATGTATTTATAGGCGAGAGCATGCAGGGGCTAAAAGGAGATGATGTGTTATGACCAGTAAGCACTTGCCACGTGGCATGGATTAATTGGTGTTGGGATGTTTTGATCCGGATTATAGTATTGTTGAAATGTGATTGGCTATTTGAAAGAATAATGGGATTCGGTTTTGTTTATTAAATGGGGTGAAGTAATGGGATAATCAATATTGCTGTATCAATTTGCCAATGATTGCATAAAACCTCTGGCCAATTAATGCTACAAATGCTTGATCCATGTGATTGGTTTCCTTAATTCCCATTGGTCCTTGCCTTTAAACACGGATTGAGCACAAATATCTTTCCAAAATTGGCAGAAATAGTCCTTCCACTTGCATTTTTGAACATTTAACCCCTTTGACTTGGTTGACTTCATTATTGACCATGTTTGACTTTGATCTTGACTATGGCAAATGTGCACTTTTGGTTCTTCATCTTCGAAATGTTGTCAAGATAGGTCCTTGTTCTTCAAAGTCTTGTCACTTTTGATCCTTCTTTGTCTTTTTCATCCATTTGAGCTTGATTTTTCCTTGTTTGCTTGAAAATGTATCCTTTTACCTACACAAGTGTACACAAACACAAACATACCACATAATACTGTTTTTGCAAGATAAATTGGTATTTTGCTTCATGTTTTAGGGTTATTTGTTGATAAAAGGATATGAGTTTAAGCTCATATCAAAATCCCCTACACTTGAACATTGTCATGTCCTCATGCAATATTATATATTAAAGCTCAAATTTACATTTCCCTCATAATTAACCCACCTTGGCCATATGAGATGCATCTACACTACTCTAAACTAAATGATGCATGATTTTGACTTTTAATAATGCAATGAATCAAAATACAATTCTATCTATATCTTTTTGATTTTTCTTGAAATGTTTTTGATGGAAATAACTCATAAAGAATTCAATGACTTAGATTAGGGCTTGGGTACCATGGACATTTATCACCTTCAAGTTTCACTTTCCCCATACCAAGCTTAAAAATGGGATCATTGCATTCACAAGTAAAAAGTGCATCAACTTATTCATGACAATTAAATGTGGAACCGGTTATTATTTGAGCAAATTGCTTGTGGGCAAATTTGTCATTTATTTCAAGCCTGAAGTATAAGAAATGCAAAATCCAAAAATAAGGAAGCACGGTTTTAATCCTAAGTAATCCTCTCATCCATTACTTGAAAAACCGCTCACAATTAATACAAGTCCGTTTCAAGAATAATAAGTCATTCGCCTTATGTGTAAAATCCTCATGTCATGCTTTCATAAGTAGCTACACACTCGCTAAGGAAAGAAAAATAAAACTCACGCAATAATTTACATCCGCCATCTTTTTGAGACTTTGGATCTTCAACCCCGCAACCCGTCAAGGTAATATTGGATTGGAGCAATCTATTGAATCCCCGCAACCTGTCAAGGTAATATTGGAACTCAATAGTCACTATAATTAACACCACACTGCCCCTCTTGGGAGTCTTGCATTATTCTTTTTTTTCTTTTTTTTTAGCCACTCATTTTTTTTCATAAGCCGCTCTTATTTTTCTTTATTCCTCACAAAGAAATTTGCAAAGAAGAAAAGGAAAAACACCCGCTAAGTATGGAGCATGACATAAGTCTAGTACACATAAAACGTGCTAACTTAGAATCTTAAGACGTACTCATATCAACCATAAATGATTAGCCAAAAATGCATAAGAGATTACAAACCAATTAAAACCGTACTTGATTATTTATTAACAATTATATACATGCGAAGAAAATAGAGGTCAAGAAGAGAAGGGTTTAGCCAAAAGTAATTGTCATGAAGTCTATCTAGCCCTTTTACACTTGCTTCAACTCTATCATTTCCCATTCTCCACGAATTTAAAATCTCAAATAATGAAATTGGTGGATGCTTAGCCTAATAGACCAATGAAGGACTACATGGTTAAGGATACTAGCTAGAGAGTGCTAAAATAAGCAAACTCGGGTTGAGTCAAAATATCCATGGCGGGCCTAATATGTCAAAGAAATCTAAACTTGTTAAAACCATGTTTTATTATATTTTTTTTCCTTTTTATATATTTTTGATGAAACATAAAAGAAAAGATATATACAATGCAAATGTGTTATGCGAATGAAAAATGATTGATGCAAAAATTATGAATGCATATTTTTGTTGGCCAAAGTAGATCAAAAATTTGAAAAATGTTGAAAATTCAATTTTTCCATGTTATCATGCAAGACAATGACAAGTTCTAGGTAAGGTTACTTCGATAGAAGACCCCCCTACACTTAAGCTAAACATTGTTCTCAATGTTTAAGAGCATGGAAGTATAAAAACGTCCCCTACACTTATGACAATGAATAGACTTTGCTTAACCCAAGTTAAGGAAAGGACAACTATTAGTGAAATATGTTTAAGCACAAGGTGTCAATGAAAAATCACTATAGTAACGAAGTGAACCGGATACAAGGGCCTCCTCTATAAGCTCCAAAGCATGAGATGAGTGAGCAACCCTACAAACAATCATGAAGACAAAAGAAGGTCTCCCCCCTACACTTAATCTTGACTATATACCTTTTTATGATTCCTATCCTATCACACTCTATACTAGATGATCTAATCCTAGTTATTCAAGCTTGATTTAAAGAGTCTCTAGCTCGACTCATCCCACACTCAAAAGTGTCTAAAACCTATCATGGAGAAAAAATTTTGCCCTTTTGAAGAAAAATCTCCATGATGAGGTAAAATAAGTGTTCATTTACCAAAACTCCATAAATATCCACCAGGATCAAATACATAATTACCCTCCCACTTATAACACAATTCAACAACTAGCTTCCCAAGCAATGGTGAAAAGAATGAGGTGTAATTCTCTAAAATGGTTTCCCATATGATCTTCCCAAGGTAATAGTGTAAAGCTCCCAAATCTTTCACAAGGTTTCCTTTTATTGCATCAGGCGGATACTGAGATGGTTTAGCAAGCTCTATACCAGGATCAAAAATCCGTTCCTTGATGGGAAAACAACAAGTGTTGGTTGCCTTAGAAGATTCTCCTTTGTAAATCACATTGTGAGAGAAAGGTTGTGAAGGCATGGGTAACAACAAGCTCTTGGAAGGAACCATCATGACTTGTTTTCCTTTATCACTTTGAAAGGTTGAGATGGGCAAGGAAGAAGGTAAAGGATCTTCATGCAATAGAGATTCTAAATAGAGTATGTCCCCCTCCTCATCAAAATATCCAAGAGTATACTCAAAAGGTATATCCACCTCTAAAAACTCATCAATCTCATCAATGATAGAATCCTCCTCATCACCATAAACATCATAGATAGGTCTATCAAAGATTAGTGATTCCTCAAAACCCAAAGAAGTATGATCATCAACAAATGGAGAGTCACAAGTAAAAATCTCATCATCACTATAGTCATCATATATTGGTGTATCACAAAGAAGAGATTCTTCATCACTAAAATCCGCATGAATATCATCATTATCATGGAAAAGTGGATTGTCATATGGGGTTTCACCAAGGTTTAGCTCTTGAGGTTCATGAAAATCCAAGGATGAAGTAATGGAAGCTATGGTCTCAACATATGGAGGATCATAATTACCACTTGTGCAAGCTTCATGAAAATATTCACCACAAACTTCATCAAGGATATCAACTGGATTTACCTCCTTATCAATAACATCAATATGCTTCACGGTCTCGTGTTCATTGGATTTCTTAGACAACTTCCCCGTGTTAAACACAACTCTTTCATCTCCTACCCGCATTATGAGTTCACCTTCCGCCACATCTATTAGAGTTCGACCCGTTCTCAAAAATGGCCTACCAACAATCAAAGGAACTCTCGGATCCATATCATAATCAACTACCACAAAATCCGCGGGAAAAGTAAATCTATCAACCCCAACAAAAACATCCTCCGCAATTCCCACCGGATAAGCTATAGTACGGTTGGCCAACTCAAGAGTCATCTTAGTAGGAGTGAGCTCGGGAAGTGAAAGTCTCTTCCAAACCGATAATGGCATAAGATTTATGCTTGCTCCTAAATCCGCTAAAGCCATACAATTTTCCACCCCCGGGAAATTGCAAGGAATCAAAAACCTCCCCGGATCTCCAAGCTTAGTAGGCAACTTCTTAATCAAAACCGCGGAGCAATTTTCATTCAAAGAAGCATTAGGCAAATCCACCAATCTTTCCTTGTTAGAAAGCAAGTCCTTAATCATCTTAGCAAACTTAGGCATATTGGCTAAGGCTTCCGCAAAGGAGATATTGATGTTAAGTTGCTTGAACATCCTCAAAAAGTTAGAAACTTGGATATCATCCTTGTTCTTTAACTTGTCCTTTTTCAACCTTGAAGGGTATGGAAGAGTAGGTTTTGGTGTAGGTGGAATAGGTGTTGTGGTGGAAGATTTGTCTTTGTTAGCTTCTTCATTGGGAAGTGTGGAAGGTAAAGGAGAAGTATGAGGTGGTTGAGAAGGTGTGTTTGAGTGAATAGGAGCATTTTGAGAAGGTGGAGTAGAAGTAGAAGGCTTGTCACAAGTAGGAGCCAAAGTGGGTTGAACAAGAGTAGGTTTAGGAGGTGAAGGATCCTTTGTTGTTGTTCCACTCCTTGTTGTAATAGCATTGACATTGGCCCTAGGGTTTGTTTGTGTGTTAGAAGGTAAAGCCCCTTGTGGTCTTTGAGTTACCGCCACTAAAACCCTATTGATTTGTTCCTCCATTGTACGTTTCATTTGGTCATTCATTCTCTTCTCAATTTCACGCATTTTCTTGTCAACATACTCTTGAGTCTCTTGCATCCCATATCCTTGATTTGGATTTTGAGGGTAAGCTTGATTTGGTATTGGAGCATATGCTTGATTGGGAATAAATGGAAGTGGTTGATGAAATCCTTGTTGTGGTGGATAAAAGGTATTTGCTTGAGGTTGAAATTGATTGGGTGCCTTGTAGTTATTTCCTTGGTATGGTGGTCTTTGCCCTTGATTCCTTGTTAAAATTTGAGGAGGATTGTGTGGAATTTGGGTGGGTGGTTGGGGTGGGAAGCCGGGTGGAGTAAGGTAATTTTGGGATTTGTAAGAAAGGTTATTTGGATTGATATTAGGTTTGAAGTGTTCACGATGTTCCTCTTGGTAAGCATAGCATTCCCCTTGATACCCTTGCACCTTATCACATTGTTCATAAGAATGGAGACCTCCACAAGTAACACAAGAAATGGTGATGGCATTCACATTATTTGAGGAATTGTTCAATGTCATGCTCTTAAAATTTTGAACTATTTCATGAGTCATTTCGTGTCCTTGTTTGACTTGTTGAAGGATCTCTTTAAGAAGTTGGGTGTCACAAGGAGTTTGAGAAGTTTTTTGGATAACATGAACCCTTTCTTCAAATGGATTGTTTGTTTGAACCATTGCCTTAGTCTCAATGATGTCCAAAGCCTCTTGATAAGTCTTAAGAAGAATACTCCCTCCCGCGGAAGCATTGAGTGAATCTTGGTGATGAGCTTTAAGGCCATCATAAAAGAGACTTATTTGGTGAACTTGATCCAATCCATGATTAGGGCATCGCCTCAACAACTCACTATACTCTTCCCAAGCATCACTAAAAGATTGGCTAGGTTTTTGTTGAAAGCCCATAATTAAATTCCTCAAAGCCATAGTCTTTTGTGGAGGAAAGAACTTGTTCAAAAACTTAGTGGTAAAACCCTCCCATGTAGTATACTATCGGGTGGTTGGGTGTCTAACCAATGCTTAGCACTCCCCTCTAAGGAAAATGACACTAACATCAACCTAATGACCTCATGTGGAACCCCATTATGCTTAATGGTATTGCAAAGTGAAAGGAATCTCTTAAGGTGAGCATGAGGATCCTCATTTTGTTTTCCCAAGAAAGGTGATAAAGCAACCATATTGATCATAGATGTATGTAGCTCAAATGTGTTAGCGGGAAAGTCGGGAATCTTAATGGCACTAGAATATCCATGAATGTTGGATTGCATACGTTCATACAAAGTGCGATTATCAATAGCCATGGCTTCTTGTGGTGGAGTCAAAGCACGATTCTCGTGATCGGCTTGGTGGACGGTGGTGGTCTTACTCTTTCTCTTTTTCTTCCTTTTCGGAGGAAGAGGTTGTACACCAATCGGTATTTGTGCACGCCCGCGAGTGAGCATGCAACTCAATACGAGGAATGAGAGAAAAGCTCTCGTGTGACTTTGAAGAGAAATGGATTATCCTCTTCGAGTTTCAATATTAAATATCCACAAGAAAATAACAATATATGTATTTACTACTTTGGGTGCAAGACCCTCAATGAAGCCTTCCTTCTTAGAATACTCCCAAGTGAACGGGGGGTTAGGTGGCGCGAAGCACTTAAGTACCTATTGACCCTTAGATGGCATTTTATAGCACATCGCCTTTCTATTCACTTAAATGTTCGTATTCTTCGAATTGTTGCTTATTGAGAGTATTTATCTATTCTTGCTTTATTTTGTTTGATCGATACACGTGTCAAGGACCGGAGCGCCCCTCAACACGGTGTATTGCCTCGGCAATACTTATGGAAGATATGTAAATTGATTGTTCTTATACGTATACGTATTTACTTATAATAATATATGGAAAATATTTTTGTATTTATTAGTTTTTTTTAAGGGAAAATACTATATGTACATAAAAACCGAGAGAATCCAATAATATATATTTTTTTGGTTGCAATCTCTTAGGAAAAAGATTGCTTTTTGGATTTTTTATTTTTTTTGGTCAATTCTTTAGGAAAAGAATTGTTTTGTTAATTTTTTTTTTAGTTTTTATATATTTTTATATTTTTGATTTTTTATTTGTTTTTGATTTATGATACGTAAAAATAACGTTCACAAAGTGAACGGATCCCAAAAGCCAATGAAAACCGTCAATCGATAGTCTCTCGTGTAGTCAAAGAACCGGCAGCGGCGCCATTTGAAATTGAGTATAATGCAGTTCGTTTTTTCTCAGTTCTTGCTAATAGAAAGTCCAACCAATATCGGGTTTTTAATTGTTCTTGGTTGTTAATCTTTTTTGGATATTCTATTTGCTAATTCAAACAACACGTAAAAAATGGAAAATATTAATCTACTTATACGTAAAACAAATTGTCAAATTCCACATTTTTATTCAATTAAGGACAAAGTACTAGTAAACAAAGCACAAATAACCAGCTAACAAATTTAACAAGAAAATGTAACTAATCCAACAATCTAACAAATTTACCAAATCTAACAAACTTAACCAACTAGAAAATGTAACAAATTTCAACAAAATTTCAACTAACTATTTTATCGATTCTAACAAACTTTTAACAAAAATTTTAACTATTTAGACAAATTTTTACAAACTATAATTTTTTTTACAAAATTTCAAAAGCTACTTTTTCACTAAAATCTTTTATTACTAAAATGAATTGTAAATCCTAACAAGTCTAAAATTTAGCTAGCCCAATTTTACTATTAGCCCAAAACTAAAAAGATTATCCAAAGTGACAAATTCAATTTACTGATAAATTTCAAATCTAAATTTCACTTTACTGTTTAGCAAATGCATGCATGTATAACCACTTCACTTAACTTGTAACACTAGTCGATTATTCAAATTTAACTAAAACCTATTATTCAATTTCAACAGTAAAACTCAAACTAATATGTTTTGTAACAGTAAACCGATTATTCAAGTTTAGCTAATCGAATCAGTAGGCTAAGAGAATGCAATAAATCGTAGAATTGTGCTTAACCATTCCATCCGTAGTCGAGTCCGTTGATGGCGAAGCTTAGCGCTGAGCTAGCTTAAAACGAACACCACCTTCGAACAAGTATCGTAACCAACTGATAACAAAACCGAAACCGACACTTTCTGATCTAACGGATCCACAGATTCTTGGTGACAAAATGCTAACAGATCGATGCGAAAACGAAATCGAAATCAGCTACCAATACTCAAATCTATCATAATCAAACCTCGCACTGTTGAACACAAAAGAACTGCCGCTACTTATGAACTGTTAATCTCGAACTTCGCTTAACCGTAATCATCAGCAACTACTATCTATCCCTAATGCAATCATCACAGCACGAATCTTGAACTCTCTCCATAATTGCACCGACGAAAAACTGACTCGAATCGAAACCTCCCACTCACGTGAACAGTTATCTCCTCAAGAAATCTTGATCAACAGAATGAACCGAAAGCTACAGGTACCAAAATCACTGCTAAACATCAAAGACTCCGTTAAACAACATCACTAACTCTTTCCAACAGAATCGTAACTGCTTCAAAAGAACTTGAGCTTCGAGTACAGAAACTTCTATCTACTGAAATCTATTTCTGCTAGCTAATCTTGTAATTCAACTGATTCTTTGCGTAACTACAGCTCTCATTACTTGTTAAACATCATGAGCCGAAACATTCTTGCAGAAAGATAGCAATTGAAACAGAATTGAAAAGGACGGAATGAATTTTATTGAATGTGAAAAAGGAATGGGAGTACAATAGTTTGTTACAACTGCTTTAACTGAATTCTAAAAGCTAGTGTGTGTGTGTCAAACACACACTAACTGTATATGAAAGGAAAAATGATTGGGAGATTTTTAACTATCTAAAACTAACTGTGTGTTTTTTTTACACACTAAATCTACGTAAAAAGAAATACATCTGCATGTATTTATAGGCGAGAGCATGCAGGGGCTAAAAGGAGATGATGTGTTATGACCAGTAAGCACTTGCCACGTGGCATGGATTAATTGGTGTTGGGATGTTTTGATCCGGATTATAGTATTGTTGAAATGTGATTGGCTATTTGAAAGAATAATGGGATTCGGTTTTGTTTATTAAATGGGGTGAAGTAATGGGATAATCAATATTGCTGTATCAATTTGCCAATGATTGCATAAAACCTCTGGCCAATTAATGCTACAAATGCTTGATCCATGTGATTGGTTTCTTTAATTCCCATTGGTCCTTGCCTTTAAACACGGATTGAGCACAAATATCTTTCCAAAATTGGCAGAAATAGTCCTTCCACTTGCATTTTTGAACATTTAACCCCTTTGACTTGGTTGACTTCATTATTGACCATGTTTGACTTTGATCTTGACTATGGCAAATGTGCACTTTTGGTTCTTCATCTTCGAAATGTTGTCAAGATAGGTCCTTGTTCTTCAAAGTCTTGTCACTTTTGATCCTTCTTTGTCTTTTTCATCCATTTGAGCTTGATTTTTCCTTGTTTGCTTGAAAATGTATCCTTTTACCTACACAAGTGTACACAAACACAAACATACCACATAATACTGTTTTTGCAAGATAAATTGGTATTTTGCTTCATGTTTTAGGGTTATTTGTTGATAAAAGGATATGAGTTTAAGCTCATATCACACACCATAGATAGTATAGCTAGCTAAGGTCTACGATCTCAAGACTAAAGACAAGCATAGTATGATAGGATTAAGACTTTGTAATTTGGAGTGACCTCCCTTAGGGGAAGATTGTTAAAAATACGTTTTTACGTATTTGGAAGGGTCAGTCACTCTTACGATATTAGTAGGCGAGCTCGTAGTTAGTAGTAGTATAACTAGTAAGTAAACCGGGCCAAGTCCACATGTGGACATAGGTTGGGTCGACCCATGTCCACATACGAACATGGGTATATTAGCTCTCTCCTAAGATGGAGAGGGTGGTTATTTTGTGAATAGTGTTCCATTCTATATTATTTTATCTTTAACTTTCTCTTTCTAAGTGTTCTTTCAACCATCTCTCCAAGTATCGTTAATGATTTACATATTTTTCAAACCATTTGCAATCATGAAACTCATACCATCCATATAGATAAATTGAAAGAAAAATTATAGTTATATGTTCGTTTATGTATATTTATTAATTTGTTTATGTTCGAATATCGTATTTATATAATACACTCTTCGTAGAATAAACAAATTTAGACAAACGAACACGCATACACACACAAAACGTTACAATATTCTACATTTTTTGTGCTTGTTTTTATTTTTATTTTTTTGTAATGGGTTTCCCCGGTAAATCGATTAACCAAAAAAACAGTGAAGTACAAATGGAATGTGGCTAAAGTACCACATTAACCTTCAAGCTACAAACAGCTTGAATAAACACCTAAATCTTGTGCTTATGACAAGCCATAAACACTTACAAACACCTAGTACACAACGAAACAAACCAAACTAGCTAACAGCTGCCGTGAAGGAGTTTCCACCTGCATTTGTTTTAGAGAATAAATTGGTTGTTTCATCATATACCACTTCAACCTCGTCATCTTCATCATCATGATCCAAAACAGAGTAAGAATTTGATGTAGATAAACCATCATCGGACGATGACGCAACAATAGACTTCAACTTGGGCAAAGAACCAGTCTTCGCACTAGTCACCCCCTTCTTCGGGTTACTAATAGTAGCTTTAGGCACAAATTTGACATTCGGTTGAACCGATGGACCAGTAAACTTACCACCCTTAATAGAATTCGGCATATTCGTCTTTTTCTTTCTTTTGGTCACCGTTTGGAAACCATCATTATTCTCATCAACAGGAATAGCAATAGAAGTAGATGGACCAGTACTAGCAGTAGGAACTATAGGAGAAACAAACACCTTATTAGAGCATTTATCAAGAGAGTGACCAAAAGTCTGACACTCAGCACATCTAGGAGGTCTCCATTCATATTCAATACGGATAGTTTCCTTTGTAAAACCCTCCCCCGAAAGAGAAGGGACACCAATTGTTACAACATCCACAAAATCAGCCTCAGCATTAACCTCAATTAAGCATCTGGCAAAACTACTCCGACCCCATGACTCCTTACACATAGAACTAGTATAGGAATCTAGCATTACAGGTTTACCAATGAAAGAAGCAATCAAACTAATTCCATCTTCTTCAAACACTTGAATAGGCACATCATGTAATTTTACCCAAACAGGAATACGAGTCAATTCTTCTTTGATCAACCTAGTATCAATCGACCATTTTTTGAGAATGATCAGAGATTTACGAATCAACCACGGTCCCTCTTCTAACACAGCTTCCAACCCAGCAAGTGACTTGAATTTGAAGAAGAAAAAACCCTTAGAATTCATCATGATCCGTGTCAACCCATGTTTCACCCAGTTGTTTCTAACAAAATAATCCACCACGGGGAAAGCCATTCTCTTTCCAAGAAAATAACCATATAGAGTATGTTCAAGACGATTACTGACCTTCTGAACCACTTTATAAGGAATAGAGACATTGACACCTTCAAAAACATCTTCTGACACCAATTGACGGAAACTACCAGTATCTGCGGACTGCTCCTTTTCTTTTGCACTAGTATCATGACTGCAAGTAGAAGCAAGCGTATCCATTTTATTAGAAAAATCAGCGGTAATATCCTCAATCGACTGTATACTTGTACCATCCAGACCAGTAGGCACCTCATCAACCTTCGACAGGACAGTCTTACTCACACTGACACCTTCTTCACTAGATATAGACACAGACATACTAACAAACTCATCTTTTTGCTGCGAGCCTAGCCCAACATGCTCCTTTCGAACCACCAAGCCCTCACCAGCAAACAATGATCCCTCACGCTCATGCAAACCAATTGAGAAACCATAGGAGAAGACATAGTAACAACCTCATCTAGCTGCGAAACCCTAACCGGTTGCGTGTTTGAGGAAACCCTATGATCAATCCCCTCCTTCGCAAGCAAACCGAATTCATAAGTGCACAGCATATTATATACTTCTTGGGATTGAGCACTAGACACCAAGGACCAAAATTCATATTTATTTATCTTCAAGCTGCGCATAAACTCATGCACTTCGCTAGCAGTTTCCAGTTGCACCCCAAACACCTTCCTAATCACATCCATGTTGCAGGATTGCATACTGTTGAGTAACGCAGCCTTTTCTCCCAAATCCATCTTAGAGTAATCGTAATACCCTAAAATCGATTATAATTCGTTTAACATCTTAACAAATAGACAAAAAGAAACATGTACAATCTTATTTTGTTAAAAAAACTAACATTAGCAAGAAATATCGTTCGCTTAGGCATTCATGTACGTTTATGTGTCAAATCTTAAGTTAAACGAACGAACACGAACAAGCCTCAGTTTGTGTTTGCTCGAAACATTATGGACATAATCGATACTAACGATGGTACTGACACCCTACGTTGGTATGCCTGCTTTGAAAGCCGTTTCATGTAAGGTTACAACACACGAAAAATATGTATTAGGAGTCAACATGTGTTTATTATTTTTGTGTCGGATACATTTGGTTTGTTTACACTTAGCAAAGTTGAGTTATTTAAGTCCAACATGTTCTGATCAATAACATTTTTATAACGCCAAGATTTACAATACGAGATTTAGAAGATTGTTTCGTAATAAAAAATATTTAATAAGTTAATAACGTAGGTTGTTGCTCATTTTGTTTTCCCCCTTATAAATTTTGGTGTTATATTTGAATAATCAAAATAAACTAGTACCATCGAAGAAAAGGGGGGAAAAAATGCTTTGTTCGAAAATTACTCTACTTTCCTAGTCTATTTGAAGCGTTCTCGAGCCTCTTATTCAACTACGTGTTCAAGCTCTGTTTTTGTTGGTCCAACATAATAATAAAGCATACGCATATGTGTCTCTTCTAGATGTTATGAAACATTGTCCTCTTACGTTTTTTTACAGTAATTATTACTCCGTATTATTATTCAATTGTTTACTCGCAAGTTTGTTAGTATTATTCAATTGTTTATTCGTAAACTCCATGTTTCTAATGAAAAAGTTCCACGAGTTAAAGTAAGAAAAAAGAAGTTAATAAACTTATAAAACAATTAAATAGGTGAAGTGAAAGCATGAGAAGGATGGAATTAAAGTAAAAGCTAGAATCGAAAGACTTGGCAACAAAATTTAATTGAGTAATACAAAAAATTGAACTTAAATCAATAGGCTTCTCATAAAACAAAGAACGCAAAACATATATACATATTTTTTTATTACAAGAATTAGTAACATCAACACCAACTTAACAAGCCTAACAAACAACGAACGAGAACGAGAAGGAAATGAGAACACTATGTCATATTCGGCAAAGCATATTCGACTTTCGGACATCTAGACCCCATTTATCCTAAATAACCTTTGTTGTCCCTCGTAAAACACCACAAAAATTAATATTCTCTCCGTTTCAAAATATTATATAGTAATATAGTATCCACTTAAGCATATATGACAAAATTATGTAGCTTATCAAATTTTGTGACACTCCGGTAATTTAGTTATAACCAATGTTTTAAAACTCGATTTTTTAGTTAACCCGGTCTAGTGACCGGTTTACGGTTTAACCGGTTCAACCGGTTTAACCGCCGAGTCAACCCGGTTCTTTATATACGTGTACTTTTTTATATTTTTAATGTGTAGTATTTTTTTTACTCACTAACCTTAGTTTTAAATTTTATATTTAAAACATTATTGTAAAAATTTGCAAAAATAATTAATTTATACTTAAAATTTGTAATAGATTATAATAAAACAATATTATTGAACGTTTTAAGCTAGTTTAACTTTATTTTAACTAACATTAATAATCATTACTTCAATATATATCTTTAAAACTTAAAAATATTTATAGAAAAAAAGTTTTTGAAATATTTTTTTTATAAAAAATCATGGCCCGGCCGGGTTAATCAAACCGGGTCAACCCGGTTCAACGAAAAACCGGCGGTTCAATCCGGTTCTCAAACAAGCAAAAACCCGGCCACATCCGGCCCGGTCTCTAAGCCGGTTCACGATTCAACCGGCCGGGTCAACCCAGTTTTTAAAACATCGGTTATAACAATATAAACTGAACCGGCTTATAAATTTCCAACAAAAATACTGGCATGAGTTACAACATGACTTGGACTTTTTTCTTGTAGTGTTCCTAACCATGCACCCCAAATGTGTTAAACCTAGATTCGTCATTAATATGTCATTTTGTGGTGGTTTCCCTTAGAGAACACATTTTTTTAATCAATTAAAATGACAAGGAAAAATAGTTGGGAGCAGTTATATAAAATAGTTATCGAATTGACTCGATACTTCGTTCGCACTTTAAGAAGGAAGTAGACTTGTAGACGCCATCTAGTTCACATTTCGTCATTATATAAGTCCTTGCAGCCAGAGCACACAAAAATAACTCCATGCTCATAAATTTCCCTACAACAACTGTTCAATTCCTATATTTATCATCGATCATGAACTCGCCACAATCTACCATGTTGGTTGCATTTGTCTTGTCATCATGTTTTGTTACTTTGTTTCATCATGCAACATCCTCTTCTTCTGTTCCTCCTTTATCACATACGAATCTGTTAGACACTATGGACGTGCTACAAAACTATACTGGAATATCGGACTTTCGACTTCTAAACAGAAGAAAACTTGGAAGTTGTTTGAACCCAAACCCGTATATAGAAATAAATGCAAATACGAAATCTGCACTACTTGGTGATGACCAAATGATAACGGTGACGGTTAGTGGGGTGTTGCTTCCTTCCAAGAGTGATTGGGTTGGTATGATTTCGCCTTCACACGCCGAGTAAGTGTACTGTATATATATATATCTTCTTCTATGTATATATTCTTATTAGTACAAATATTTGTGAGTGACATTGAAACGGCATGCATGCAGTGTTGATATTTGCCCCCAAAACATCATTCTGTATGAGCAAACGGGTGATTTTAGTGAACTACCTCTCCTCTGCCATTATCCTGTCAAGGTTAGATTTTAAATGGTTCATAAAACTTTGCAAGTGAATATCTATCTTTTTTTTAGTATTTTCCTATAAACACTATACGTGGTAAAGTTGAAAAGACTTTATATTCTTTTGTCTGAGGATCATCAATTTTTTTGTTTGGTAGAAATAATATTACCTTTTACATGGGATTATTATTATATTTTGCTTGGTCACAAAACGAAAAGTAAATTGATAAGTTTGTTGAGATCTTGTGGCTAAGAGGGTATTGAATGATCACATTTTCACATCAAAAAATATTTTGTTATATCAGTTTTTTTATTTTTACATTCAAAAAAAAAAAACTTATCATCACATCATTTCTACACCACTACACCAATTTTTCTATTTTTTTCATAAACTAATCTCAACAATTAATCTATTTAAAACATAACTTACTTTATATATAAAAAAATATTACATATAATTTAAAATTTAAACCATAATTTATTTTCATTTTAATTATTTAAATTCGTAAATTAAAAACGTAAATAAAAATGTAACGTAAACACTTTTTATTCCAAAATTAAAACATTTATTCCATACTTAAAACATGAAAATACTAAAATTCGAATACAATACGAAAGCAAATACACTACTAAATGATAACATAAAAATACTTAATACGATTAGTCAGTTCCCGGATCTGAATCCAAAAACCGACCTGTTAAATACCAACGCCTTGTTTCTTCTTCATCTTTTTCGGCCATAATTTAGGCCTCCAACTCCCTTCGTTTCCTTTCTTCTTCTTCTTCTTTTGTTTGTTTCAATACTTTGTCTGTCAAAATGTAATATTTATAAAGTTTTTTTTTTAAAAGTAGCCGTTGGCTACAGTATTTTAAAAAACTATATTATTTTTTTAATTAAAAAAAGTAGCCGTTGGCTACGTAATTTTTTCAAAAAAATTCAAATATGTGTGTGATGGGAAAAGTAGCCGTTAGGGGGGTGTTTCGAAAATAGTGAAAACAAAAAGGTTGATTTAATAAAGTGTGAGAGGAGGCAAAATGAATATGTTTTTGTTTAAACCATGTCTTTCACGCCCGTGGCTACAGCCACGGCGTGTGGTCACGCGAAGCCACGCCAAGCAACGTGAAACCACACCGTGACCACTCCGTGCCCTCTAAGTCGTTTTCATTTGAAGATGGTGCTTTTGTAAACGTGCGTATTGCGAAAAGTAAATTATATGAATCTTCGATTAGTTAGCTATAGTCTAGTTTGAGATCCAAATCGAAGTATCTAACAGTATTTCTTCATGAGCTTTGAGTAAATTTTAGCGATAAATCTATAAGATTTGACATATTTAATTGGTAGTGTGAGGGGGTGTTTGTTTTAGTTTATATAGTGGGCTTATTAGCTTATATAAGCTTATAAGCTGAAACCAAGTGTTTGGTTAAGCTTATATAAGTAGGCTTATAAGCTTATATAAGGGGGTTTTGGTAAGCCAAACATTTGAGGCTTTTATAACAAAAGGTGGACTTATATAACTATTATATATAAAAAAGATTTTTATACCCCCATTTATAACCACATAATTTAACATTCATATATTTTTTTATTATTTTACTTTATTAATTTTAATAAGCTTAACTAAACACTAAACATAGACTTATATGCTTATGATTGATAAGTCATAAATGACTTATATAATATAAGCTTAATCCCACTCATAAGCTTAACCAAACACCCCTGACCCCCTGAATATAAATAACGAAACAATGTGAAAGTTTTCGTTTCTCAAGTGCTGAATTTGACATGGAATAAAAAAAACATTTGTATGTTTCTTTATTTAGACGCCAAAGCTAAAAATAGACATTTATGTTTATGGGACATTTTTGGCAGACTTAAAAATCGCAAAACGATGAGACATCCTAGACGATATGTAGGGGTACAAGTATGGACCGTATGGTTATTCGTGACATCATTGCCGTTATACAAAATATATAGAGATACACCTAAAAACTTAAATTGTAGCATGATTCATTCAGGAAAACATCATTCTTGTACGTTAACATACTTTTTTTCTAGTTGCTTCAAGAGAGTTTTGTTGTATGTTAAAAAAAAAAAGAGTTTTGTTGGTAACTTAACATATATTCACAACGATCAATAATCATCGATTTTTCGTATGAAACATAGTGTTAAGATTTGACAAATTATAGTATCTAATTCTTTTGTAACGTGAATGTCGTATTTGAGTAACATGGAAAAACTGGGCATTAAAGTTAATTCCACATGTATAAGTGTGAAGGCTCTCTTTACACCTAAAGTTGTGGAAAAAGAAACACGTTTTTAAAAGTGTGGTCCAAATTGACCCATTTCCCATAAATTGTGGAGACAAAATATATGACCAGTTTCTATATGCGCTCCACATATCGTTGTGGGTGATTATGTCGATAGAAGCTCAAATTTTCTCGGTAACTGAGTTGATAATTATTACTAACAGTTATTGCACATCGACTGTTTGTTAGCCATTCATGATTACGACGAGACTGTAAAAGAGCGAAACCAGAGTATTAAGTCGTCATCAGATTCACATTTTTTTTAACATACAAGTATAAGATAGAAAAGGAACTAAAATACATGCTTTCATTAAAACTTATAAATAAATTAAGAACACACACCTCCTATTTTTTCATATGCAGTGTAACTAAAAAAACTAGAAACTATTAGAGTAAAACCTCTAAAATAGAAAAGAAAGTATAAAATTTAAGGTTAATTCCATATATACTCAAATTAAACCCTTAAATACCATATTTACTCAACCAAAATTTATAATGTCACATATATCCAATTTAAACATCAAAATTGTCACATCTATCCATTTTGTTAATAAAATCAATTGGAACTTAATTTACATTATTAAATACCAATATTACCCCTCATACAAACACATCATCTGTACATATGTGATAACAACAAATGCAAAAAATCAAATCCACATAAATTTTAATCTTATAAAAATACTGGTCTCATGCAGAAATTATATATCTCGATAGATATAATTGGTAGTGAAAATTTGATTCATGGGTTGTATAGATAACAACGAATGAAGAATGTCGCAAAGTTGATACATTAAATTGGTATTGATTAGAGGTGGCAAAATGGTTAGATTGGGTTGGGTTTTAGATGGGTTTGGGTTTATATGGGTTTGGTCATAGCCATCTTCTCGATCTGACTCATCTTCCTGATCTGTCTGGTCTTCCTGATCTGTCTGATCTTCCTCAGGCATATGATTATTTAACCTCTACAGATCCACCTCAACATGTAATTCCTCGATAAACTTATCATTACCTGCACTTGCACCAGAATCCTTCAACGTGTCTTTGTACATGACACTTTCATTGAAGACCACTTTCTTGCTTGTGACTATTTTAGGTGATTCATTATCAAACCTATATAGTCTGTACCCCTTCACGCCTTCAGGATACCCCAAAAGAACGCATTTTATCGCTACCGGCTTAAGCTTACCTTGTTTAACGTGTGAATAAACGACACAACCGAAAATCCTCAACATCTCATAATCACTATGATGCCCCGACTACATCTCCATATGTGTCTTCTTCTGAATCGCCGTCAACGGTGCCTATTTATAAGATATGCGGTCGTACATGTCGCTTCTGCCCAGAAGGTCTTGGGCAATCCAGACTGAATTAATAAATAACATACTTTGTCCATGAGATTTTTGTTCATCCGTTCTGCTAACCTGTTCTGCTGGCCGTCCCGACAACTGTCAAATGTCTAACATTCCCACTCAGTGCACAACTGATCAAATTCCCGGCTACAAAACTCAAGAACATAATTTTTCATTAGCTTTTTAACCGTCCTCATAGTCTGATTTTCTACAAACTGTTTCCACTCTTTGAACTTTCCAAATGCTTCATGTTTGAACTTGAGAATATAAACCCATACCCTCCTGGAATAATCATCAACAATAGATAAGAAATACCTCTTACTTCTCAATGATTCCACTTGAGACAGACCCATAAGTGTGAATGAACATAGTCTATCACTCCCTGAGTAGTGTGCTTTCTTACATCAAAACTGACTCGATGTGACTTTCCGAGAACGAAGTTCTCACAAAAATCGAGCTAACCTAGACTCTTGTTAACAAACCCTGCTTTTCCAGCACCTGTAGTCCCGCCTCAGTGATATGTCCCAGTCTTTTATGTCAAACCTGCACAAGACTGTCTTTTTCTTCAACACTAGCATTAAGCTTACCGGCCACTTGATGTGATCGTGATAGTATAGTGATAATTAGATACGTTATAGGGTAAATTAGAAAATTACCTTTAGGAAAAAGTAATAGTCTAAAATTACCAAAGACGAATTCAATTAAACACGTGGTGAACCAAGTTCGTTGTACACGAAGATCTTATGAATTTGAGACGTTTTGCTTTGAATTGGACAATCGATTTGAATTGGTTTTCGGTTTTTAAGCTAGAAATTAAATCTACCAAATTAAAACTTATTTTAATCCTAAAGTGCATGAATCGTAAACCCCAAATTATTAAAAGATAAAAACAATTACTTAAAAATTTAAAACTATTTAAGATTTAAACTATCAAATTAAAACTTAATTATTAAAGTACATTTACTTTTCCACTATTTTAAAATCTATTAAAAACTATTTTATTCCTACAAATTAAATCAAATCAAAATTTAATTAAAACTAATTAAATTCTTAAACAATATAAAAATATTTTATTTATTTTCTATTAAAAAACTAATTTAATTAAAATTTAAAAGAAAAGAAACCAGACTTTTATTAAACTAATAAAAACGATTAAAGATAAGTTTATTAAAAGAGAGTAAATGCTATGGAAAACGTTTAATTCATTAAACTGACAGCTAAATTAAAAGCTATAATAATAACTTTAACCATTCTATAACCAAAACAGTAAGGTAGCACAGATGGTAAGACGCAAGGCATTTAACTGCGAGGTCGCAGGTTCGAATCCAACGAGGGACCATTTTTGTGATTATTTTTTTTTGACAGTAAAAACGTGATGGAGTCACAGGAGGTGACTTTAAAATTGTTGGGAGAACTGATAAGGATATCAGCAATGGATTTAACAGATCAAAAGAATCTGTTAAAGTTGAAAAACAGCAATAATAAACTCAAAAGTTATACTCGAATTCAACAAAGTACTACTTAATCATCTAAACAGTTATCAGCATACTTGAAAGGTTACCTAAACAGTCAACAAGTTCAATACCAATCTTATATCAGAAAGCCAAAACTAAATAAATCAGCAGACCAAAAATTCAGCTTAATTCAAACAAATAGAAGCATCAAAGGCAACAAATTAGCAAATCTGAAAAAAAAAATATTCAGCTAAAAGAATCACAGTAACCATTTAACAAGCTAATCAAGCAATAAATAACTAGAACAAGCAACATGAGATCCATCCAGCGTACTACAAAATTTTGACAACAAAATTAACACATTACAGTTACAAGATAAGGCAGACTTATAATCAGACTTTTTAACTAACAAATCCGTTAAGCAGAAACCTACACAGACTAAATTAAACAAACAGGTAGCACTGTTCAGTTACTCGAAATCATAGCAAATCAGATTGACTAGCAGCTAATAGAAAGATTAAGCAACAAAATCAATAATAGCATATTAAAAATAGAGCAAAATCAGAACTATTATTAAATCCAATCAATCTCAAGCTTAATTAAACATCATTTCAAAAACAGTTAAAACCAATACTCCTATTTAACATAAGTAGATTTATAAGCAAAGGTAAATTAATAACATGAAACGTAAAATGAAAATGCACCTTTTGGAGTAACCGTTGAGTAGAAGGTTGTGCTGAACAACCTTAATGAACCGATTTAACACCAAAATCCACCACCATACTTCGAACCACCATCACCATTCGAACATCATCAAACATTATGAATCAAAAACAGTTCCTTTGATTTATCCAGTGGGGATAAATCATTAATCCAAATCTTTACTTCTAATATTGAACTTAAGCTATTAATTAGCTTAGATTTAATATCACAAACATTATTATTGTGAAACAGCAATAAGAACTAATTTGTAATATCAATTTAAGCAGGAAAAACAAGATACAAATTTAAATGATACGAATGAACTTTTATTAAATTTCCAGAAATATTACAAGATTTGATAAAGAGAAATACAGAATTAATCCTAAAACTATTTCTACATAATAACTTTAAAGTAAAATTAATGGATGAAGATTACAGAATAAATGGGGGTTTATATAGCCAACCCCCGAGGCTGTTGAGGGGAGTTTGTTGAAGAAGCCCTTCATCTTAACCGTCTATTTAGTATCTTTTCTTCTTTTCCTTCTCACTCTTCAATCCTACGGTTGAGATGGGTTTACTAGCACACAGATCGCCAACGTGGCACGATTGTGTGCTAGTTGTGCTTTCTCCGTTGCTGATGTGGATTAATTTCATTGGAGGAATAGGAATGGTGAGTTGTCTTGTCCAGTGATATGCTGCCACGTACCCTCGCCTCTCCACTTCTGCCTTCCGAAAACTTGGGGGATTTAATTCCCCCATGTGTGTATCATACGTGGGAACAAAAGCACCAATTAATATTAACTTTTGGGTGAATTAGGGTTTTGAACAGTAACAATGGAGTTACGGGTTTTGTGGGTGAAAAGGTGAGAGATGATGCATAGGTTGTATCGAAGGGTTTTTTTATTGTGTGGTGAATAAAAGGGACGTGTGTGGGTAATGGCTTTATTTAATATGTGAGAGTGAAAAGTTGACCCAAAGTTTATATAAACTTTTCTCACCGTCACTTTTTGCAACTTGGGCTTTTGAACCCATATATACTCCCTTCCGTAACATCATTAATGTGCAATGGGGCTTGGCCCATTTGTTTGTTTACTCATAAATCGACAATTTGGCTTTTTGACCCAAGAGTGAATGCAATTTTCCAATATTGGGCTTTTAAGCCTAATACACAAAAGTGGGACCCACTTGGCCCATTTGCTTCATAAAAGATTAAATCCGCTAAAGTCGAGCTTGATATTGGCTTCTTCGATCTTTTCATCAAACTCGTGCCGGTTTCGCCGGTTTTCGCGATCTTAGGTACCTACACACATGAAACAAGAAATACACATATACAAGGCCAATTTCAAAGGTTTTATGCATTTTATGTTCATATCTAGATACCAATGATATGAGTAAAATCACTCATATCACCACTGCATGACCATCCAAAGAGTACACACCGTTCTCCTTGCGGGTTCTAGATAAAATAACCCTAGAACCATTAATCACCTTGACTTTGCCCGACTGCAATTTTATGGTATATCCCTATTTTTCAAGAGTTTCTAATGATATCAAGTTTCTTTTGAATTCATGTATATACGTGACATTGTGTAACACAAAACTTGACCCATTTTTTCGTTGTACCCTAAGCTTGCCAATACCTTTGATCTTGCACTCCCTGTTGTCTCCCAATAGTACATTGCCTCCATCACATTCTAGAAAATCAAAAAATACATCTAACCTGAGTGACATGTAATATGAACATCCTGAATCCATGATCTAATCTAGCAGTCTCTCTACACTCTTCACCATTATCACCTCAGAACCGTCATACATCGAACCACTAGATTCTTGGTTGATCATCTTACTTGACGTAACCTTTTGACTTCTTGTGATTATTCTTCGAACAGTCTCTCTTCAAGATCTCCTCAGATTGGAAAATAAATCATTTGAGTATTCCACCTCGAGACTTCGATCTTGACTTCCCCCCCCCCCCTTCACCATCATCCCCCTTCACCATCATCCCCTTTCACCTCTGACCTTTTTTTTATTTCCTTTGAGTTTAGTGTGGCCATCACGTCCTCCAAAGTCAAAGCTTCCCGTCCATAAAACAAGGTATCCACAAAGTTTTCTTATGATGCTGGTAAAGAAGTGAGTAACAATAAAGCAAGATCTTCATCTTCGAACCTTACCTCAATATTCGCTAAATCAAGAACGATTTTTAAACTCATCTATATGCTCGGAAATCTTTCGTCCCGCCGACATGTAGAATGTATACAACTTCTTCAGTTACAACTTGTTAGCCAATGACTTTGTCATGTACAAAGTCTCAAGCTTTGACCAAACCCCCGCTGCAGTCGTCTACCCGGTAACTTCTCTCAGAACCTTGTTACCTAAACACAAAATCATGGCACTATGATTTTTCTTGTCAAGCTTATATTTCTCTTCAGTTTCCATAGTCGCGAGCAGTGTTGTAAAAAGCAGGCTAGGCGGCTGCCTAGGCGCTAGGCGGTTATACTCTGCCTCGATTTATGGCTAGGCGGCCAAGCTAGGTGGAAATGTCAAAAAGCGGTCAACCATCCGCCTAGGCGGAGCTAGGCGGTCAAAAAGTCAACGAAAGTCAATAAAAAGTCAATATTTTTTTACAAAAAATTAAGGATTTTTTTCTAATATATAATGCCCATACTTATTGTAACATAACATCTTAAAAACAAACATAAACCAATGATTGTTAACATAAAGTAATGGGTCTTTCGTATGAAATTAGAACCAACTGAATATATGTCACGTTAAATTGTTATATTTATTTGTCTATTTTGCAACTTCAAACTAAGTGAACTTTGAATTATTAGAAATTAGAAGTATTTTGTTATGTTATACGTATTATTTATAACTTTTATATGCATAAATTCAAATCCGCCTAGGCGACTTTAACACCCCCAAATTTACACGCAGCGGAATACATCTTTGGGTGCTAAACAATGATACAACAACACATAATTTATAAAGAACGACTCGAAAAGAGACGTTTTAGATTTATCGTTCCCAAAACATTCATCAGAGTAGCGTAGTCCCAAGTAATCGTTACCAAAAGATAAGTTAAAACAACATATTGGTTTGTTTTAAAAATGGAACGATAAATAAATCAAAGAGTTTGAACAACAAAAGCAGTGCACAACTTCATTCCCGTGACCTCCAAGCTTCCACTTCTTGATTACCTGAAATACATGTGAGTAAAACAATCAGCAAAAATGCCGAGTGAATCTATAGGTTTATGAAATCAATTTGAACACAAGCAAAGATTATAAGTTTGTGGCATGCTTATAAGCATCAAATAATTATTTGCATCAACAATGATAATTGTATATAGCATAAATTGCAATAAGCTCATGGAACCGAGCCCTTAGACACTCCCATATCAGTCTAATAAGGCGAGAGATTTATTAATTGTCGGTTACCTCTAGATTTTTGGTACATTGCCGTATACCTGACTTCTCAATACAATATGCTCAAACAGTGTGGAGGTCGGGCCTAAGCTTCTATGACAAGTCCACAAAAACTGAATCGGGGCGGCTTCCCCCATAGATCTATTAATTGTACTAGCGGCTAGCCCATCATAAGCTAGTTAACGGTCCATAATTGAGGCTTTAACAAAGGCAATCACTTAATGCAATTTAAAGGCAACCACGGGTCCATTCATAGAGGGACAAAGCATACCATAAAAATCTTGTGTTCTAAGTTTATAAAAACATGTATTCCCCCTCGCGGGTTTAAAATCATTTAATAACTAGTATAAATCGAGGCTATAGACTCACCTTAGCCAATAGTGGTAATGAGACGATCGCCGACGATAGACGATGCTTTTCAAACACGAGAACCGCAACCTATCAAATGAGGTGCGTTCATTAATAATAGACTCGAGAAATAAACCATACATAAGAATATAAAACTCGACTCATAAAATCACGACAAACTCGAGAGAAAACGATACAAGTGATGCTATTACACTCTCCTATATATTCATTTTATTGTTCTATGCCTTTAATAAAAATCTGCCGGAACATACCGAATGTCCAAGCCGTTTTCCCATACTTAAACATATAAACTTTTTATGATACTACTCAGAGAACTCACTTACTATATGTAGAAAGTCCTCCGAAGAGGCCATTAAAAGATTTTACTTCTAAAGTTCCCTGCCCGACTCATCTTTGAATCACAAAATCCGGACAGTTTAGCGACCTTGACTTACGAAACCATTTTGACCATCATAAACAACTCCGTTTGTAAAACCGCCACTTGTTTATTCTAAAAATAGACTCAAAATGCTAAACTTGGAGCCTGAGAACAGCCCTTGAATCATTTTGAAACTCATTTTATAGTCCCCGAGATTCGATCCAAATATCGACAACAATTTTCGGATTGTGTCAACACTCGTCTCCCGGTACACGAAAATCAAACTAGTGTACTTTCCACCTCGTTTGGAGTTGGAAGGCCTACTTTATATCAAATCGAAGCTAACGAAATTCTCTACAACATAATCCCATCATATCATCCTATATTCAGACTTAAGACCCTCGAAAATGGCCTCAAACCTACTGCCTAAAATTGACTATAAAAATCTCTTACAAAATCAAGTTTTTGATCAAAACCAACAACTTTTATCATCATTCTAACATCCTAACATCACCATAAACCAATCCTAACACTTGTATCATCATCAAAATCAAAACCCAAAAATTAAAATTCAACTTTTTAACAAAAACATTACATAAACATCATTTGATCATCATCTCTAATATATGCATGATCAAAATCACCACCTAACAAGCCTAGTTTTTTTTATCAAAATTCAAAATTCAATGCATGTAAGTAAAAATGGTATCATTAGAATCACCTTTCAAAAATAGGAATGGGACTTGTTTTGTTTTTTGATGGATCAAAGTTGATCATCAAAAAAAATTGATGGAATGGATGGTGGTGGTGTAGGCCAAAATGGAAAAGGAAGAAGAAAGATGGTGATTTTTGTTTTAATGAATTTTTTTAAATGAATTGTGTTAGTGGAAAACATATATATAGTGTAAGGTTAGGGTAGTTTTTGCCAATTTGTGATAGTTTTGGTCCAAAATGTAATAAAATAGTTTAAAAGGGTAAAAATGTAAATTGCAAATTTTTAAATATTTACGAGACTCGGGTTTCGTAAAAATACTTTTTAAAAGTTTAAACGCACACGAAAAATAATAATATAACGACTCGATACGTAATTGAAACGATATCGTCGAAAGTATTAAATATCGAAACGATCGATAATAAAATATAAAATTTTAGGCATCCGTGAGTATCGCGATCACTAGTAGTCCTCGTTACTTGTCAAAATATTAAAATATAATATTTAATATCGGTTTCAACTTAAACCGTTAAGCAAAATAGTATTTAACGTTATAAAATACTTTAAAAATATTTGAAAAGTATAATTAAATTATGACCTTATTTTTACGGGTTTTACAGCGACGCTTAAACGAATTCCGCCTCAAAGGTGGTCGACAGACCGACTAGCGCCTATCGATTTCTGCAACCTTGGTCGCGGGTAAAACCTACAGAGCTGCTTCACATTCGTTCTGGATTAATGAAGCACGCATCTTGATTCCTCATAACCCGAAACCACCAGTTCCATCGAATTTCTCGATGTCAAACTTGGCTCCCGTCATTCTTTATCTCTTTGTCGATTTTCTGAACCTTGTGAAAAAACCCTCACAATCACAAACCGACAAAGTTCCTTCTGTAATTCGCTAAACCTTGTGATATATTAAACCTCACAATCACGAATTACGAATTTCCCTTGTGCAAAATATCTTCGAAATAATACCCTTTTGTTTTATAAAATTAATGCTAATAACCAAATCCTTAAGCCTAATAAATCCTTTAAATATATTAATTTTGATACAATAACAATCCCTTTGAATTTACTGTGTTGACTTTTAATAAAGAGATAAGAAAACAAAAACACACAATCGTGTTCTTTATCTTTGTATCTCCTTGTCCACTGTATCTCTAACAACACCACCACTGACACTGATCTTCGAAAAATCAACAAACCCTAGTCTAATCGAAAACCTTTGTTTCTCTGATTGATGTTCTCAATAACCTCAAACACCAAAACCCTTCGCGATCGATCCTAGAACCAGAGAGATCTCCGACACCCGATCTCTCATACCACTTGCAAGAATCCTTGGCCAGCATCTCACCAAGTCTAACATATAAGCCCAGTGAGGTTCTATTTTAAAACCAATTGGTGATAGAAGAAGTAGTCCACCAAGCTTATATGTTGACTTTGAAATTATATTTCTACCGATGTGGGATATCGGGTTTGCACACCCAACACATTCACTACTATAATTCTTTTGGATAAAACTTTAAATATCAAAGCCTTAAGAAGCTCACAAAGAAATAATAATACATATAATGAAATTATATTTTGTACTATATAAGGAAAATGTTATCGATATACGTATAACATTGCTTAGTGTTTGATCTTTTATACCGGCTTGATAACTATAAGGATTTTGTATGTAAAATTCTTCGAATCATGTTCAGATGCTTTTTCGAATAAAATTTAGAAAGCACTTTCCATATGTATATAATATTCTGGCCGTATATTTCCTTGGCTTGCACGAAATAAATAGTACCGGGATGATATTTTTTTGTTAGAACTTAGAGAGGAAGAAAAAAATATTTTAAAGGGTTAAGTTCATAAAATAGCAAGATACTTTTCAAAATATATAATAAAAAATACTAATATCGTATACGTACTTTCAAAATTCACATCGATATCATACCGAAGTATTTTATAAAGCACTAATATCGTATACATACTTTCAAATTGTGTAGGTGCCTACCAAATATTAACGATGTGTCATTCTACTATACGAGTTTAAGTCATTAAAGGTATATGGATTAGGTGTATCAAAAGGCATAAGAACAACATTACATACAACCAATATCATAGCCAATGTAATTTGGCTAATCATCATGTGCATGTACATCTTTTGGGTCACGGAAAAAGTATTTTAGTTAATGCAATGCAACAGACATTTCATGTACAGTCTAGTTGGGACATGTATATGCTAGCTGCAACGTTCCCGAATGCAACGATGAAAATATATCATATATCAAAAGGAAAATGAACTCTACACACAACCATTATCATACCCAAGTATGTCTTGAGACGAATTTTATAAGTAAGTATACGATATTAGTATTTTTTTTTAAAGTTCAAGTATAATATTTATACATTTTAAAAAGTATCTTGTTGTTATGTGAATTTAACCCTATTTTAAATTTCTTATTCTTGTTTTAGACAAAACATATCTATTTTAATATTTAACAAAAATTGGCTGGGAAATTAGCACACAAAATATATATTAACGACCATATTAGTTTGTTTAGGCTTGAAGAGAAGGTAATCGGTTGGTGGAAAAATGGTGTGCACTTTCTACTTCTAGAGCTTATCTTGAATTTCTTTTTGTTTAGATGTCAGTTATATAATATTTGATTAAAATCACCGATAACAGGAGCGGAACTTAAATTTTTAGTTAAAGAAAGACAATCATACTTAAGGTAAAAATTTATAGTGATGGGGAGGCTTAAAATGTAGAAAATAGTAAAAAAATGGTTTGTAATACACATAAATAATAAGTGAAATAGGTTGATTGCGTGTTATGTATTTGTCTTTATTAGCCTAAGTCGTGTCTAGGGGATAGTTATCGAGTTTCCTAAATAGCTTATAACAATAAAGGTCGGTTGGTTGTGTCGAAGCCCAACCCGACCCGTAGTCAATTTAATAGTCGGTTCCCCCTCATCTCTATAAAAGTATGTAAGGAGGGATAGGATTCACAACGTATTCTTTTCAATAACTAATCAATTAAACGATTAGGGATATTACCTTGTGGGTTCTTAGTCTGGCGATGGCTTCTTATATCGTTGTTTCCGCATCTAGTATTCCAGGTTGTAGGTTTAAATCCTACAAGTGGTATCATTGAAGATATATGCACATGAGTCATTAACTTTCAAAGATACAGTTGCTTGTGAGGTTCTTTCCAAGTGGATGGCTTTTCAAGTGGATGGCTGGATTGAAAGAAGAAATTGATACTCGGTTAGATGTGTATGTGCTCAGCAACGGTTGCAGGAAAAGCAGTGACGATAGATACGATTATTACTGGGAGTATACACCTGGTATGTTCATGCATCTATTTCTCTATATATATGGTATGGTATTTTCTTGCGGATGCAAGACTGAGATCTCGGTTACCAAAGGTGTGTTGATTAAAGCAAAGGGAAATATATTTGGTATTAAGATCATCAGATCAGAGTAGGGTGTCACTATCCAGGTTTTACAATGGAGAGTTTGTACAAACTTTGTTGAAGGGACACTTCATACTGTCGTTGGATGATAGTCTATTAGGGATTGTGATGTGTAAAAAATAGAAAGTAGCCATATATATATATGTGGTTGAACGCTAGAAGTATCAGGTGGTCTGCACGAGACCGAACATAGCATCTGCAGATGTGGGTATGTTGGATAGGTTTGATCATGGATTACAGATATACGTACAGGTTTTTGACTACGCCATGATAAGATTGATCATTGTCATGGGTAGAACAGGGTACGGGTTGCTGATACATAGATGTGCGAGGAGCTGGGAAGCTAAGTTGCAACACATGGAGGCTTTGTGGAGAACTAAATCTGATTATATGACACTTACGGACGTTGTGAAAGGAGCTATTTGGCTAAGGGGACTCTTGAAAGAGTTGGACGTGGAACCCGACACTATGGCAGTTAATTGCGATAATCAGGGCGCGATTCGATTATCGCGGAATCATACTTTTCATGAAAGGACAAAGCACATCAATGTGCGTTATCATTTTATCAGAGGAGTCTTGGAAGCAAAGACGGTTGAAGTTCTGAAGGTGGGTACTGAACACAATGACGCTGATGCCTTGATGAAGGTGGTACCTAGACGCAAGTTACAACACTGCTTGGAGTTGTTGAGTGTTGGGACAGACTAATTTAAGCCTAAGGTGGAAATTGTTATGTATTAGTCTTTATTAGCCTAAGTCGTGTCTAGACGATAGTTATCGAGTTTCCTAAATAGCTTATAACAATAAAGGTCGGTTGGTTTTGTCGAAGCCCAACCGGACCCGTAATGTAATAGTCTGTTCCCCCTCATCTCTATAAAAGGAGGCGAGGAGGGATATGATTCACAACGTATTCTTTTCAATAACTAATCAATTGAACGATTAGGGATATTACCTTATGGGTTCTTTTTTTGTTGATGGCTTCTTAGATCGTTGTTTCCGCATCTAGTATTCCAGGTTGTAGGGTTTAAATCCTATATTACAAATGGCTCAACACCCACTAGTCCCACTACTAGCTTCGCCCCTGCCGAAAACATATGATTATCTAAAACATGGGAAACATCTATCGAGTTACAGACCTTAGTTTATAGAAATGTGTGTCATCCTATACAAACCAAATCTTCTTTTCATACGTGTGTCGTATTTAGTTGAGATTTAGCAAAAAAACACATTAACCATTGAGTCCAAACACACCACTATATAGTTCAAGAGACTTTCTATGCTAACAAACTTGTTTGGCATACACCCCAAAAGCATATATAGTTTATTCCACTCTGAAATCAACTCTCTTGGCTTTAATCGGTTATATGTTTGACCTAGTAATCACATTGTACTAGGAGAGTGTGGGTCATATTTATCCGGTTCTTTAGAAAAGACAGTGTACCCACAATTTTACTGTTGCTATTTTGTAGCTTGTGTAAGGCTATTTAAAACCCTTTATTTTGTTGAATGTAGGAAATATATATGTAGTATTCTGTTAGAAATATGGGTGGATCAAATAATCTGAGAGTCGTGTAAAACACTTTCAGATCAAAGTATTTTGATGGTTCTATCGAAATTTCCAATCGAATAAAACTCAGATTCGAACTGTTTATATGTTTTGTTGTTATGATCCAGAACCAGAAAACCACAAAGGTTACATGACCAAAATCGAGTTTGTAGTTGTAACTGTCAAAAGACAGTTATTACAACCAAACTGCAACCAACTGCAACCTTTTTCAACGGGCAGAAAATTAAGTCCGAATGCTGGGAATTTTATTTTCTAGTGCGCCGCCCCGTGGACCCTGCCAGGGGCTGCCGCCCCTTGGACCCTGCCCAGGGGCGCTGCCCTCGGACCCCGTCGTACGAGGGCTTCGCCCCCTATGATAACCGTAATAATGTCATACAAGTGTGCACTCCGCACAACTCCGACTTGATAAACGTTTATCACGATTACACATTGGTCAACAAAGTAAATCCATTACACTTAAATTATTGTTGTTAACAAAAAATCACCAACATATTCTTTCTCCACTTAATCACATGTAACTTCCATATCAGTGAGTTCTACACTTCTACTGTTTGTGAGGTGAGTGACATCGAAGTGTCTATCTGGTACTCTACAAACTCATTTTTAGATATAGATTAGTTTATCAAAAGTTATGTACTTATTTGGCTAAAAACTAACTCCGGAAAGAATTTGAATCAAGTTTGATAAATTACATGAACAAACGTGCAAGAGTTCTCTTTTAACTCTTTTGTTCGTGTAAGCGTTTGCCATGGAAATATGATTATGTAAAGGGAACAGTAATCTGGTGTATATAAAGTTTGTGGATGCATATGGTTGGCACTGAAATGTCAGCATCTTAGTGCCCTTGGTACAAAAAACTAGGATACCAAGATATAAGTGCATAAATTTGGTTACGCTTATTCAAGCATGTTTTTAACTAACTACTTACCATATATTTAACATATATTTAAGAAAGAGATTTTAGGCACTAACTACTTACCATATATGGATCACCTAATTAACATATCACATTCTCAGTATACACATGGATGCCTAATTGCTAGTGCCTCGCCGATACGTTGTTGTCTATGTTGGTTTGGGTGTATTATGGTTGTTTTGACTTGATACTGTTCGAAACTATTGAAATAAGATAATCAGACATCATTGAATGTAAAACCTCACTACCTCAGGACTCCAAGTAATAGACTATGAAAGCAGTGATATTTAACTAATATGTCATCAGTAACACTATTATTGTATTTTGTTAACGCAATGCAGGCTCAGTACGTAGATAACGATCCAGGGTATATTGGTTGCAAGAAAAAGGAATGTAAAAAGTATGATCAGAAGGGCAAGTGTTTGGTGCACACATGCAGTGCCTCAATCACATTTCACGTAATCAACATTAGAAGTGATATCCAGTTTGTCTTTTTTGGTGCCGGATTTCAGACACCATGTGTTTTAGCAAAATCTAACATGCTCAAGTTTGCGAATCCGAAAAAGCCATTATATGGGCACCTCTCAAGTGTTGATTCAACAGGGACATCAGTAAGCGTGCACACCTTCTCATTTACATTGCTAATGTTTGATAAATATACACATCTATAAGTGCGTAGAAATGTAAAAAGTGGGAGTTTTCGTAATCATAATTGTAGACAAGATAAAAATATCCATAGATTAACTATAATCATATATCTCATCACCTTTTTTATGCTTCGTGCTCATAATTTTAGACATACGTATACATCTTAAAGTGAAAAACACTTGCCAAAAGTTTCAAGATTTTCCCCATTCATTTTAGAAAAAAGTGTGAACGAAACGCATATTTGTACTTTAAGCTATTGTAGGAAGTTTGCCAATGAAACTGATGGAAAAGTCGTTAATACTGAATTTTATTTGCTGTTCTAGCTTGTACATGCTAATACTATGATAATATAACAAATAACTTCTTTTGTGGATTGCCTAAAGTTGATGCTCTCATATACAGATGAGATTAACATGGGTCAGTGGAGATAAGAACCCTCAACAGGTTCAATATGCGAATGGAAAATCACAAGCCTCCCGTGTTACTACTTTTTCCCAAGAAAATATGTGCAGTGAGTTATTATAATATTGATACAATATACACTATTCTGCCGATGCTTTGATGTGCCATTAATTTTGATTTGAGATCACCAATATTATTCATTAACTAGATCACTTGCTGATGGTAATTTATACGGAAAAATGTAACTGGCTCTAAACCGTGATGTTCCGCTATGTAATTAAGATTATATAATAAGTATTCACATGTCAGTTATAATGTCTTCTTAAAACATCCAAACTGGATCTCACTAAAGGTTTTCGTGTTATGAACGAATGAAGCTTCCGCGCTACCAAGTCCCGCAAAGGATTTTGGCTGGCATGATCCAGGATACATTCATTCCGTGGTGATGACCGGACTCAAGCCTTCAACGCGATTCTCCTACAGATATGGGAGGTAATATTCTATTGTTAAATTAGAGTATGTCTTAGACATTGTCCATGTATTAAACTAGTTGAAGAAAAACTATAAAATTTCTTGCGGCTTCATATACAAGGTTGATGAATTAACACTCAATGACTCTTCCATGGACAGACACTTCAGAATTAGAATATAAAGTATGACGTACTTTTAAAGCTCTCAAAACGGATAGATATTCGCTGAACTGAAATACACAAAATCATACGCCTCTTATTAAATTTGTATCAAACCGAAATTTACTGGCGTCTAAGATAATACGATGTAATTCGTCAATTTCACGTCTTCGATTTTTTATTAACTTCGTAGCAATTCTGCTGGTTGGAGTTCAAGAGTCAACTTCAAAACGCCACCTAGTGGAGGATCAGATGAACTGAAATTTCTAGCATTCGGTGACATGGGCAAGGCACCTCGTGACGCTTCTGTTGAACACTATATTCAGGTACTAATAAGTTGGAGCATAAAGACTTGATTCAGTAGAGAATTTCATTATCTATTCGTCTACTAATTCTTATGATATGTACGCAAATAGCCTGGATCAATAGCTGTCACTCAAGCTATGGCTAATGAGATCTCCTCTGGAAATGTAGATTCTATTTTCCACATTGGCGATATAAGTTATGCTACAGGTTTTCTGGTGGAATGGGATTTCTTCCTTCACCTTATTACCCCTGTGGCTTCACAAATTTCTTACATGACTGCAATTGGAAATCATGAAAGGTATTATGGACCATATATGCCATTAATAGAATATCTTGTTACCCGAGATTTCCAAAAATTCTTTAATAGTGTCATAGTGAAGTGATTTAAACTCTCATGAGTTCATATTGAAGAATACCTGGTAAACACCGAAAAGTAGAAACAATATGCAATTTATAGCCCAAGGAGAATCTAAATTACGAGAACAGTATATTCAGTTTTACTCAAATACGAAGCTGGAACCTAAAATAGTGGCAAAACATGTAGGGATTATGTGGACTCAGGTTCACAATACATAACACCAGACTCAGGAGGAGAATGTGGTGTCGCTTATGAGACTTATTTCCCAATGCCAACACCAGCAAAGGATAAGCCATGGTACTCTATAGAACAAGGAAGTGTGCATTTCGTTGTTATTTCAACAGAGCATGCTTGGTCTCCTAATTCAGAACAGGTTAGTTTTACTGAAAGGGTTTAAAATAAATAGATGAATTAGACCATTGGCTTGTGATAACTAAAGTATATACGCTATGGGCGGTGACAGTATCAATGGATGAGCAAGGACATGGCTTCCGTGGATCGTTCAAGAACTCCATGGCTGATATTTACAGGGTAAAAAGAAGCATACATACAAGTATTAAACAAAAGATTAGAGTTTGATGAACATTTTAATGCAGTAATTTGTTGAATGTTGACTTAGTTTCAGCGTTTGCTATCTGTTTCAGACATAGGCCGATGTATTCTAGCTGTGGGAGTGTAGACCTTGCATTTGTCCTAGCAGTCGAACCGCTGCTAATGAAATATAAGGTACCATTCAACAAAATAAATAAAATGTTTTAGTGATTATCATCGCAATATATTCTAGTGATATCCATATATTTCTGACAAGATTACAAACTTAGTTAAATACGATTTCAGTGTCGACTGCAAATAAATGTTGTTTCTCCCAGTGTTGGATTGGACTCTTTATTTTAGGACTGATAAAGTGAAATCCAAAAGTAAATAAGCAGCCAAATATGCTCCCAAATTTCTGCTGCTTAAATGAACAACTGATGTACATCCTATTACACAATCGGAACTCCCAGTACTACTAGTAAATCACTTTCTACCAACTCTAAATTTGTTGCTAAATATTGTTTGGTTCTAAATAGACTTAAGTATAAGTACTAAATGATATTATAGATTTTTAATATCTTGGTCGTTGGAGAATGAATCAGGTGGATTTGGTTCTGTTTGGACATGTCCATAACTATGAAAGAACATGTGCCGTGTATAGAAGCAAATGCAAAGCAATGCCAAAGAAAGGTGCAGACGGAGTGGACACATATGACAACACAAATTATGAAGCACCCGTTCATTCAATTATTGGGATGGCTGGATTCAGATTAGACAGCTTTCCGCCTACCGTGAGTACATAGAAGTATTTTACTGTCTGTCTTTGTTGGAAAGTACTCGTATACATTAATTAGCGTCTATGATATCCAGGCTGGTAGCTGGAGCTTATCGAGAATAAGTGAATATGGATACGCGAGAGTCCACACAACAAAGCAACAGTTAAATTTTGAGGTACTTAACAAAACTTTTACTCATTTGATCCTGATTCCATACATATATATCTTGTTCTGAAAACTAGTAAAAAGATGATGGATGCATGTTACTTGTAAAGTCCTATTATAAGTTTTTTTTACCTAAATTTACAGAATAATCATGACATTTTCTTTGTTCCTTTTGCAGTTTGTAAATGCATATACAAAGAAGGTTGAAGATCGGTTTCGCATTGTAAAAAGCTATAGTACATGAAAATACGTGATGATGCTCGCTCTTATATATTTCTTTCATAGGAAAAGAAAAAAAAAATCATATTGGATGTATAAATTTTCTTTAAATATTTTATGATCAATAGAAAGGAAAAGGAAATAAAACGTTCGGTTTCTTATAAAAATATACTAAGGTGTCGTTTGTTACAAGATTTGAAATCCTAAATTCTAATTTCTAGTAAATTAAAATTCTTCATAATTAAAAATTTTGGAATCTAAAATGTGTATGCATGTTTGATTAACAAGAATTCATAATATTTTGAAATTTTGGTTTTTGTTTTACCCAATTAACACGAATAAATATTTTCTTATATAATTATTCTATTTAAACGAGTAAAAATTAAATTTTCACCTTTTATATAAAATTTATAAAAGAGGTTATAAGTTTTATAAAAAATTTATATAAATTTTATAAAAAAAATTATATAATTTTACAAAAATTTTATATAAACTTTATATGATTTTTATTTTGTAAAAAAGTTATATAAAAAATGAAAAAAAATAAATTTTACTCATATAAATAGAAAATTTTATAAGAAAATATTTATTCGGTTTTAACCGTATAAAAAAAGAAAAATTGAATAAATTTTTTACAAAATAAAAAATTTATATAATTTTACAAAAAAATTATATAAATTTTATAAAAAATTTATATAGTTTTATATAAATTTTATTTTTCTTTTTTTATACGGTTAAAACCGAATAAATATTTTCTTATAAAATTTTCTATTTAAATGAGTAAAATTTGATTTTTTTCATTTTTTATATAAATTTTTTACAAACTAAAAATCATATAAAGTTTATATAAATTTTTTTAAACAAATTTATTTTTTCTATTTAAAAGAAAGAACCCAATAAATATTTTTTTATACATTTTTTTGAAATTTATAAAAAAAAAAGTTTGTTATATAAAATTATTGTAAGCGTAAATAGAAGAAAAAAATATAGTGTTATCTATAAAACTCAAACATTCATATAATTGATGGTCATTAACCCTATGATTTGTTTTGAGTTATTTGTTAGTTTAGGAGTGCGTTTTAGAAGTTTTTTAAATATAAGTTAAACTTCAACAATCTTTATAAAAATAAACGTACTTTAGAAGCATTGTAATATTAGACTCGTTTTATGCGAAATGTAAAAGATATTTTCAAGCGTATCTTTTTTATGAATGAATCGGCAAATGCATTTATATATTTGAGAAATAAAGTTTGTGATTTGCGTTCAAGTAAGAACCAAGCTTAAGATAAAAACTGTAGGAACCAATCATATTGTGCCATGTGTACTTTTCATTTAAAATAAAATTAAAATAGCCTTTTTTGTCTGAAAGGGTATTCTAGTAATTTTTTTTTGTCATATTCAAAGGAAAAGAAATTAGAAAAATAAATATTTTTTTCTCAAATCACTGTTCATTCATCATCAATCATACGTTTTTTTTTCAATTATCATGTCTTCTCTTTCAATCTCTTTAAAACTGTGTATAAACTCTACCATACCAAACTGTAGTTGTTACAAGAAAACATGGAATCCTATAAACATGTAATAGTTGAAGTCTGTGCATTTATATATATATTGTGCGTCACATAGACAGTGTAGTATACAACATTCCAAGTATAAAACATAACAACTTATATGACAATCATAACAATCTTTATAAAAATGATTAGTCGGTAAGAATATCCGACCATTGTCCATACATAATTTGGAAACAAAAAAAGCGTTAAAATCGTCAACGACAATGCTACTTATTTAATCGAAAATACATAAACTTAAACGTTTCATTTCATTGATCGCGAAATGATTCTTTCATAAGCAGAATCAGCTAGCCACTTCTTTTCTGCTGGTGATATCGCCTTGTATGCATGAGTTTCTTTTTCAAACTTCTTTTTACCCAGATTGCAATCCAATAGTATTTTTGCAGCATACTTAGCGCGCAGGTCCTTTAAAACTAACATACACACAATTACCATATACAGATGAGGATATATCATTTCCAAGTTTTAACAACCTTAAAATGAAGTCTTAATATAACATCACACATGGCACACTTAAATGACCCGACACACACTAACAATATATCAGACACTAACTAGATGACACTACCTATATCACACGCACTTACTATATGGAACACGCTAATTATATGGCACACACGGTCAAAAGGGCAGGGTGTTTGGCACACCTTTTTCTTATGCACATTCTGTCTATATTGCACTAAACCCATATGACAGCCACTGTGTATGTGACACACGCATAACTGACCGACACACACTAGCACTATATCAGACACTACTATATGGTACACACGGTCAATAGGTCAGCGTGTTTGGTACACCATTTCGTTATGCCACCTTATGTCTATATGGCACAAAACCATATGGCAGCCACTTTCTATGTAACACACGTATAACTGACGTGACACACACTAGCAATATATCATAAAACTACTTTATGGCATACACTACCCCTGTTTTAGTATCAGTATGATCATAACTTATACTACCTCTGACATTGTTAACAACCGCAGCAAGAGACATCATTAGTGCTCGTCAAGTCCGCTTCTGGTTAACACCCAAACTTAGACCGAACAACAGCACCTAGAGTTTCACTCCTTGGTACCTAAACTAATGAAAATCCTATAGTCTCATTTGGATCACTGTTCGAAGTAATTCCCCCATTAGCTTTAATACGAGAACTGTTTTGTAAAAAACCCTTTTTTCCATCTCATATAACCCGCAACTAGTAATCCACAACAGCTAGTTTAGCAATTAATAATAACGAAGCCACGAA